>PVIH01001831.1:0-214726 GCA_004025045.1 Sigmodon hispidus
CTTATTTTCTTTTAGGAAAAAAAAAAAAAAAAATCAAGGCCACAGACAGCTGGGTGTAGAGCACCTTGCTTGGCAGGTATAAAGCCCAGAGCTCATCCAACAGCACTATAAAAAGGTTTTCTAAGGCAAACAGTAGTCCTCCTTAGTGGAAATGCTTTCAATCCATCTAGGTTTGCTGCCGGAGTGTCAGTTCTCACTGAGGCCTTCGTGGGTGAGACCCTCCACAGAGTGAACAAGTCCCTGGTGCCCCAGCTGGTTCTAGTGCACAAGAAAGCCTTGCCCTGTCACCCTCGGGGTCCTTAACTGTCCCGGGTTGTTCCTGCCCGACATACTCACTTCGTTTTGGAAGATTCGGTGTGTGAAGCTGAAGCTGAAGCACAGTGAGACTGGACTTCCTTCTCCAGCTTGATTCTCTTGTTATCATGGTCCTTCTCTGAGTCACCCTGTTATTGTAAGGAGATAAGCACAGCCAAGAGTTAGAAACCATCATACAAGGGAGGAGGAGGACAGAACCAGCAAAGGGACCTAATGTGACTGCTGGGGACATCTCTGCAGATAGTGCCCCCACTCACACTCAAACCACGTGTGCTGTGGTAGAGAAAGCAACCTAACAAAATAATGGGCTTCAGTGTGACTCTGTTATCAGAGTGTACATCATGTTCTTTGGTCAGTATCTTCTTTTGGACATTCTTGGTGCTTGTGGGTTCTTCTACTTCATGTCACTATTATCTGTGAGTATTTAGTCTCCTACTTTATGTCATTTGTGTGTGTGTGTGTGTGTGTGTGTGTGTGTGTGTGTCCCCTCTCCTGCTTTTTCTTATACATACATAGAGAGGGGGAGGGGGTGTTTGTTTACGTAGTTCTATCTGTCCTGGAACTCGATGTGTAGAACAGGCTGCCCTCAAACTCAGAGAAATCCACTGCCTCTGCCTCCCAAGTGCTGAGATTAAAAGTGCACGCCACCGTACCAAGGCATGTCCTATATTTTTAACTCTAGGTTCTTTTTTCATAAGACAAACCCTGTGGGACTTAGAAGTCTGAGTCTGTCTAATTTTGATGATTTCTAATCCCATATATTTCTTGAAATGACATGATTGCATTCTTCTTTACAGCTAAGTAAGAAGCTTCAAAATGTTCTAACTTTAATGTAGTTTCGATTGAGACATATTTGGCATGAACAAAGGCCATTCATTCTTCATTCCTGGGCCAAGGAGGTATTGAGAATGACAGATGACAAGAGGACCTGGGCTTCAACACATCATCATGTTTCCAAATAGTTAAAACCATTATTACTATGTACAGGGACCTAAACAACAAAACAAAAATCAAGAAAGCATGGTATTCACAGTGCATAATGTGGGGGTGACTTAATGGTGTCTCCCCACTTCTTTGAAAAGGACCATCTGCTTACAAAACGTATATTCAAAGTACAATACTTAAAATTTTCCCTAGTGAAAAATAAAAAGTATTGATGAAAGAAATGGGATAGATGAACCCTGAATATCCCACAGAAACATACACACATATGTATACACACACACACACACCACATATAAAAATGGGTCCTTGAGGTTCTAATTCTCTGCCTTTCATTATGTCTTCAACCTCCTTACCCCACCTCCAGAAGAAATTAGATTTTTATTTTTCAAAAATCCTGATTAGGGAACTAGAGATATAATTCAGTCTTGCTAAATCAGTGAGCTCTAGGTTGTGTGAGAGAATCTGTCTTAAAAAATAGAAAGAAAAAAAAAAAAAGTGGAGCCTGATAGAGGAAGAAAGCCAGCATTGATCTCTCTATACAGGCTGAAACAATTGATTAAGTGATATTAGCATGACTTCAGGGAGGGAGCGAGGAAGGGAGGGAGGGAAGGAGGGTGGAAATCTAAGTAAAGAATTAAATAACTCAGAAATGCCCATTTATACAACTCAAATGCAAAATGCATTTAATCATTTACAAAAGTGTTCCTGGCAAAAGCTATTCCAATGTGTCACTGACATCACACACACCACCCTTGCAGAGAGCCACATAGAAACAGCATGGTGTTTCTCGACATGCTAGAGCAGCGTGTTCTCTCTAGCAGATGGTGGTGACCTTGTGAGCAAGAGTCCCTCCTCTCCTGAGAAGTGAGAGCTAAGCTCCTGGCTGTGAGTTCCCAGGGCTAGGAATCTGGGACACACAGTCAGTCAAGGACAATCCACAATCAAGTCCAGAGCCTTTAAGCCATAAAGGAAGAAAATGCTCCAAGTATGGGGGCCAGTTCTCACACCTCATCACAGTAACTGGTGTAGCTGGCCACCTCGGTTCACCACTGCAGCATCATCATCCCTCTATCCCTCCAATAAATAAGAACAGATTAACATGCATAGGCCATGGACCCTAAATGGCCTGGTCCTGCTCAAAGAAGAGAAAAGGAACATTTTTTCTCTCTCCTCCTGGCATCTTGCAGACACATGTACGCCAGTGTGTGCTTCCATCCATTCCCAGTGAATACTTCTGTTCCTGTGTAGATGGTTTGTTTTGAAATGTACTTGCCCAAGGAGGCACATAGTTAGAGTTACTTGTTCTTAGTGGTGTGGTGTGCACAGGTAAGAGCTTTCAGAATGAAAAGCACAGGTATAACAGATTGTAAGCCAAGGGCAGACATATCCCCGCTCCCTTCTGCCTACATGAAGCAGCCATAACCACAGACTGAGCTCCTAGACTTGGCCCCACTAATAAATAGACTCTCCCACTAATAAATATTAACTCATTATATAATAAATCAAATATGATTAATTTTAGCAATGGCTAAGAGATGTTGAGACCAAAATAATAAGAATTCAAAGTTTACCCCCCAAATACTTATAACATCAAAAAGCCAAACCCCAATAAAACATAGCCATAATTGTTAGACCCAAAACCCAAACTCACTCACTTAATTCCTACATGCTCCAAAAAACCCCAAATCGTCCCCATGCAAAGTCCTATTTTCTCCTAAAAACACTCCCACTAATAAATATTAACTCATTATATAATAAATCAAATATAATTAATTATAACAATAAATGGTTACAATTAGGAGGGATGAATCTAATAACAAAGTCTGATAGATGAGGTAAGAAAGGCCTAAAGCCATGACTAAAATGCTCAAGTTCCATACCCTGAGCAAACCAGCAGCAGACGGTTACAGTGAAGTTTGGATGTGAGGGGTGCTGGTGTGCATGAGAAGATGGCAGCACTCTTGTGACAGGAGTGGCTTTGCTCAGGATGAGGGGAGCACCCAACACATCTCTTGGTTGAGTGGCAAAGACGGAAGCTATAAACAGCTTCCACCACAGGTGTGTGAGCCCTCATCATACCTGCCTGACCCTAAATATCCCAAAGGCCCAGAGCTCTACAGGCTACACAGACCCTGACAAACCCTGCAACAAGGGACAAGTCCACAGCTGGAGAAAACTCACAATTTGCTCATAGGTCAGACGAGATTAACTCACACAGGAGATGCTAAAAAGTGGATGGTATTTCCAGGCAGTTTTTGACACAAAGGAGAGAAGGCTGTCCAAACACTGAAGTCCAGAGGGAAATGAGAGGCCACTTCTCTGTTACCTTCATGTTGCTTGGGATATGCTTGGCATCACAGGAAACCACACACACACACACACACACACACACACACACACACACACACACCCCTCCTGAACACAGCAGGTACATACGTTTCAGAGGCAGGTGCCCTTCACCAACTGACTGGAGCTGGAGCCTGTGCCAATCAGAGCCACAAGAAGAGTGCACACACAGGAAATCAAACGCTGAATTCAAGGAAGGAATCTCATCTGAACCATTGGCTTTCTATCGGTACTTCAGTCATCAGAAGCACGGAACCCAATGCCTAATAGAAAGGCTGACACTGAGCTAAAGAAGCAGAAGGTTCCAGTGTGTGCTTCCTGTGCACTGTGCACTTGAAAGTTGCCTCCTTTCTGGAAAAGCCCGGACTTCTCCCAGAGTGCAGTATTGTCTGCCGGCTGGTATGGCAGCTAACAATGGCTGCAGGACACAGCAGCCATCTGGAAGCTGGCTAGACTAGAAAGAGGGTCACCAAAGTGGGGCGCATAGGTGATGGGAATGAGACTTGAATTCCATGAGCAAGACCTACTAAGGCATGGGGTCTTTAAGGTTTTTCTAGGTGACATTATATTCTTTAGGACAGAAAAAGGACATCTCTCTGTCATCACACCACTTTAGAGAATGTGATCAAAAGTCTGTTAGTCTTTTTCAAGGAGGACAAGCTTCCAGTCATGCCTGTGTCATCCACAGAGGGGCAACCAGCTGCCCGCCAAACCCAATACACTACTGGTTTTTCTCATCCTGTGGGGTGGGGAAGCCTCTGGGTAATGTGCCAAGTGCTATTCCATTTATAGAACAAGACAAAGGGCAAGAAGATCATAAAAGGAAGATTTGGGGCTGTGCAAGGCCTCCCTGGGGTTATCACCACACCTCTCTCTAAATGGGCAGCAGCCTGGCACCGGCTCACCAGGAGTTCACCATTGTACATTCAAAGGAAACCAAAGGCAGCCACTTAGGGCCACACATGGTGGAGACAAGAGATTCTGAGGAGGAACCTAAGGTCCCAGAGAAGGGGTGAGCATGAGCACTGGAGTGGCAGCATTAGGCAATGGAAGCATGGAGCTAGAACACTGTAACCACGCTAGTGAGTGCAGCTACCAAAGTCGAAGATTGATCTTGAACTCTGTGACTCTTCAAGAATCTTCCCAGGACATATGTGTACACAGAAGAATGAGTGAAGGAGAGGACACGTCTGCTGAGCAGCCACGAGACTCTGAGACTCTGGATCAAGAGGAAAGCAGCCTGTACAGGGCAGGGAAATGGAGCAGCTTTTCCCTCCCGGTTAGGCAGACACACGGGTACTGGTGACTGAAGACAGCCCTTGCTGCCGCATGATTGCCAGGCTCTCCGGCCAATAACCAGGCAGCAAGAAAGGAAACCTATCAGACTTTAATAAATTCTAAGGCATCAGATTTCACACCCTGGACTAATAAGGACAAAATTTGAGGTTACTAATCTGGGGGGATGAGGTCAAGAAAGAACTATTGGACTCTGGATGGAGTTGAAGGTAGAAGTAACCATCCCAAGCATAAGAAACACACCTTTTCCTATCATACTTCCCTTCCTCTGCTGCCATAAGTAAAGGAGTATATAAATACATTGGCCCGCACACACCAAAGGTGATGGAGGAAGCTTCAGTGAACTCCTTCACTCCATTATCTGTTGAAATGGGCAGTAAGAAAGGCTACCTGCTTATTTAAGATATAATTATAATCCCAGCACTTGGGCGGCTGAAGCAGAAGGATCGGGGTTTTCCAGCCTGGGCTTCATGGTGAGGGGCAATCTTTAGGTGAATGGATGAAATGAACTATCATCTACAGAAATGGACAGCACATAGTAGGACTCCACGTGGAGCTCGACATCTGTTAGGGTGTTTTTAGAATGCTTTCAAGTTCAGTTTTTCAAATCAGAGAGGCTTAATCCCAGCTTAAGAAAAGACGTGATGTTAGTACTTTAACTTCTAAACTGCAGTCAATAGTTTGAAGAACACTCTCATTCAGTTTCTCCACTGTGCAGCATGAACCACTTCGGGGGGGGGGGGGGGGCAACATCTGATGGCTTCATCACAACCGCTAACACCATCAACCCTTTCTTGTTACCTGGTTTTTAGTTTGCACAGCTGGGGGTTGCTTTCAGGGCCTTAATAGTGTTGGTGAAGGGTTCATTCAAACACTGAGCTCATCCTACCCTACCCTGTGGTCTCTGATATTCTCATGAGGATTAAGGCTAAAAGTCCTTTAAAGACTTGCAGATCCTCTGAGAAATTTTGCTAGATTTCATAACAGGAGAGGTAAGAGCTCTGAGGGAGGCTTTAAATAAACCGCACAAATGTGAAGGATTTGGAACACTGACCACATCTCTAAAGAACTTTTTCTAGTATAATGAAAATGAAGGTCTTCACAATCTAATTTTTGGGAGGAAATAGTCCCAAATTAAAAAAAATGTATAACCTCTGCCCCAGGTTCCCAGGGTTGCATACCTGGTGACCCACTGGAGCCAGGGAGGCCTGAATGGCAGTCACCGTGCTGACGCACAGAATGAATGACTTACACAATTACCCCCCGCTCTGAAGTCCAGGAAGTAACACACTAAATTACATGTGACTGTGTGTAAATACACAGCAGCTGGCTTTTTATTTGTACCCTTCTGAAAGCTTCTCAGTCAAGCTGCTGACTAATGAATGACACCTGAGGCAAGAGTTCCCATGCGGGCCACAGTCGTGGCACACCTGAACCATTTCTTTCCCCAACCATCAGCTTTCAGGAGCAGGGACCTCGAAAGGATGTGCTCCACTGCATCCAGCCCAGGAGCACCAAGAGTGCCTAGGAATTTCAAAATACCAGAGTGGGAGGGTCCTCTGCTGTCTCCAGGTGACTGAGATGTGGTCAGGCTTGGTAGGGCATTATTGCCACCAGGATTTAAACCAACGGGCCCCATCTTGTCCTGTCTTAGTCAGACTTCCATGCCAGATTTCTCAGTGATTGCCAGGGCTTTGTATATAAAGTGAGTTTATGACTGCTCCAAGGACCGCTCCCAGTGGTTGCAGGGAAGGTTTTTATTTAGATAGGAGGGAGAGGACAGACAGAGGCATCTGAAAGGGTCCAGAGCAGAGAGAAAGTAGATTGAACATGGCCCGTAGGCTGAACCAGACCTTGAGAAGAGGGAAGCAGGGAAGAGTGAGAGACAGAGGAAAGACAGAAGAAAAGGGGAGACGACCAAGAGAGGGGACCAAGAGCCGGGAGAGTGCATGGCCCAAATGGCAGGGTTAGATCGCAATCATATGCTGAGAGCTGGAGAAGCTTAGGGTAGTGGGCAGGACAGATCTGGAGGAGGCAAGATGCCAGTGTGGACTCTGTAACAAGACTGTGCTGCAATGCTGAGGGAGCCTGGAGGCTGGCATGCATTCTGGAACACTCAAAGGCACCAACCACACTTAGCATTCCTTCTATGTTTCTTTTGGATCACTTTGAAGAACTCAGTTAAGTGAGCTCAACTGTGCTCAACTAAGATGAGGAAATCATAACTTCTCCCTGTGCTGAACAAAATGCTTCCCCAGGCCTAAATGAGGTTCCCTTGAGTCATGCCTGGAGGCGCACCTTCCAAAGGGCAGGCCTTGACCCCACCCGAGGCTAAGATTCCCTCTCTTACAGAGCAGTACAGGAGATAACACTCCTCTCCTGAGTCGGCAAGCAGAAAGGCAGACAGTTACCACCAGAGACCATATATAAAATAAAGCCAAGGCATTTAAGAGGGAAGAGGACCGAAGACCTGTAGGCAGGAGCAGGTAAACTGGTGTGTCTTTCACACCTGCTCAGATGGTAGATGCAGGAATACTTTTTCCTAAACAGGCCTACCACAAAGGCCTTGATATCATTTTGTTCCAGACAGACAGACAGACAGACAGACAGACACAACACACATACACCACAACGGAAGAAGCCAGGTGACTTCTGTGAGTTTGAGGCCAGCCTGCTCTACATGACACGCTCCTGGACAGCCAAGGCTATACAGACAGACTCTCTAACCTCCCCCCAACACACCCCTTCCCAAAAATCTTTCTGGCTTGAAAATCTGTCCTCTTCTAGTTCAAGTGGCATCTTCAGCAAGCACCTGAGTCACCCCAAAGGTATTGCCCACAGTAGTAGATATGGCCGTCACACATAGTCTCTGACAACCAGGTTCTGGAGGAAAGTCATTCTTTTTAGCTTGCTAGAGCCATGCTATAGCTTTAAACAGTTAGATAAATCAGCTGGGCCTCAGACATGACAGAAAGCTTCATGGTCTTTCCATGTCTTACAACTGAGTAAAGCATTTTTCATAATACTTTATGTGTGCTAAATCTTGTCCTTGGCAGCAAGATGTTGGGTCCTTTCTGTGCTTTTGTCAAAATCTGGGCAAGTAGGAAGAGTGCCCTGGGGAAACACTCCCTAGTCTTATCTCATCACAAAGCAAAAAAAAGGGAAGAGCTTTTAACAAAGTAGAATAAGGAAGAGCTGTCTAAACTGGCAGCCTGCCTAATATAAAATCTCAAATTAGCCAGGTTTCCCATGAAAACTCATACTAAACAGCAATGCTCAATAGTAGTCGGCAGCTCACCCTACCAACTCGCCTTACTTAAGATCTCTTACATGAGTCATGAGTTAGAGCAATTCTTTAAAAAATAATTATTCCAATTCATTGAAGACCTTAATTTCAAGGATAAAACATGAACAGTGGTCTCTAAATACATTTAAAAAAATGTCTTCAGAGTGCTGCAGGGTGTGACTCAGGGTGTCCCTGACACAAGTGACTGCCTGCAGAATGAGAAGCGGGTGCAGGCCAACAGAACCCTGGAGAGACAGTGAAGTGCAGCTCATCAGGGCAAAGACTTCATCCTCCTCCACAGCTCCTCACTGCTAGGGGCGTCCCTCCAGGGTACCTCGTTGCTAGGGGCGTCCCTCCAGGGCACCTCCCTGCTAGGGGCGTCCCTCCAGGGTACCTCGTTGCTAGGGGCGTCCCTCCAGGGCACCTCCCTGCTAGGGGCGTCCCTCCAGGGTACCTCGTTGCTAGGGGCGATCCTGTACTCACCTTTCTCTTCTTGGTCACTCTGCTGGAGCTGCTGCAGCTTCTCTTCTCCGAGTCAGGTTTCTTCGCTGCTGGCGGCTGCTTGTCTTCTGCTTTCCTAGAGCGGCCACCCTTCCCCAGGGGCTGGGGAATCCGAGTGAGAAGATCGAGGGTTATCTTCACCACCAAGCTCGTGGGTGCCGGAGTGTCCCTGAGCGGGGAGAGCAATTTGGTGTCTCTCAGGGGTAACAGGAGTCTGTCTTTACGGCCGTCCTCCTGGACAATCACAGCCTGTCGGCAGCCGCTAGTCCTGACGCCGCCACTGCCACCCCTGCCACTGTGGGGTATACTCTGGCTCTGAGTCGAGGAGACTTGAGCAGACTGCTCGGGGTTCCTGTCCTCAACGTTGTCCTTTGGCGGCTGAGGGCCTGAGAGTGCCTTGGCGGGTGCCAGGGAACTCTTGTGTTTCCTCTGCTCGCTGGGGGTGGGCACGGCTGCCTGCGGCTTGGGCACCGCTGCCTGGGGCTTAGGCACAGGAGCATCAGGTTTAGGCTCCCTACTGCCCACTGCCCGCGGCCTGCCTTTCGTCTTCACCTTGGGTTTGTCTTTGGAAGTCTGTTCTTTTGAGCCATAGGGAAGAGGTGCTGGTTCACTCTCCACCTGCAAGCTGGCCTGCGGCTCTGCCTGGCTAGAGCCCTTGGCAGGTTTTCTGGGTTGTTTGGTTCCCATAGTTTGCCGAGGTGGGGGTTCCTGTTGGGCAGGGGATTTTTGGCAGCTCCTCTTCCCAGGCTGGGGCCCCTCAGTAGCACCTCGGAGAGCTTTGCTGGAACTCTTGGGGGGAGGGTCTTTGGACTCAGGGTGCTGCTGGTCAGAGCTATGGTCTCCATCCTTACTTTCCTGGCGCCAGTGTGGAGACCCTGTGTTCCCCCGACCCTCAAGGGGTGCGGATGGCTGGTTGACTTTGGTCAACCAGTTGTCCAGTTGCCATTTGTTTGTTGTTGGAGGCTCGGGCTAGAAACCAAAATAGAGAGAAGTGTTAACTAACTGGTGTTGATAAGCTGTTCTTTTGTGTTAGCAGTCCAATTGCACATAGCTGTCCCCAGGAGAACTGTTCCATCTGAGCCTAGGAATTTCCGCAAAGGGGTTCCTTCCCACCTGATTTCCCAGACTCGGGCATTTGGTAGCATGGTGGGTTAAGTGATATGATAAAGTTGTAAGGCAGAGCACCTTGGAACTAAACCCTTTGCACCATTCATTCCCTGGGAAAGCCTGGGAGAGGCCAACACCTTTCCATTGACACTAATACAGTAGGAAACCTACTGAAAACAGGTTTCCCTTCTCATAAGAAAAGAAGATGGAGTGCAAACGCTCTCAGGAAGCGACCCTCAGCAGCTGCAGAGGAAGCTTCCATGCCGGTGTCTCCACTGACAAGCACTTGCTGAGCAGTGAGCAGAAGCACATGGTTCCATACAGTGGGAAAGCATCGCTCGACCCTGGTCCCCACCACACAGCCAGCACACAGCCATCTTGGACTGCCTTCTGAGGGGGATCACAGTACCTCAGGAGCTGGGGTTTCTAGGGCCTCATTCTCCTCACTGTCGCTTGAACTGCTCTCACTCTCTGAGTCTGAGGAGCTGTCTGATGCGCTGCTTTCTGACTCTGCACTACTGCAATGTGCAGACACCACTGGTACGGGAAGTGTCTGTGGAGCGCTGCAAAACAACCAGAGACAGAATTAGAGGAGCATGCACGCAGGATTTAGTCCCCTGTTGGTTCTGCCCATCCCTCTGCTCTTAGAAAGTAAAGCCATCAACGCTGACTTATCTATCATCCAGTGGTCAGGGGCCCTCAGTGTTAGAACTGGTGGTCACCAGATAATTGCATAAGAGGAGCATCACCAAAGCTGGCCTATTGTCTGGGGGATGATAGAAATAATATCTGTGTCGGGTATTATATATAAATAATCCCTGTCTCAGGGGCTGGTAAATCAGGGCCTGAACAACTTGCCTTGTTTTCTAAATAAAGTTTTATTAGAGAACATATGGGCAACTGTTGTCTTAGAGGCCATCTCTAAGTGGTGGCTTTTGTGCTGTGATAGCAGTTACCCAGTTACAACAGAGAGTTACATGCCCCACAAAGGCTGAAAGATTTACTTCGTGACTCATGAAGATGACTGGCTCCTACTAAATATAACTCAAAAGGAAAAGTGTACAAGAAAGGCTAGTGTGTAAAGCCTCCCTGTATTCTCTACGTGGGGCCTAACTTCTGAGCAACCAGATACCACTGAATACAGAGTTCCTTGGCACAGTGAGCTCAGAAGTGGCCCAGTCACTTCCTGGTAGAGTTAAGACAATGGGCTGTTCTTTATGACTAGCTGAGCAGGAACAACTCCAAATTTTACAAGTCGGCCATTAACTGTAGGTCAATGAGAAAGCATATGGATCCAGGCTAGACATATAGTTTAATACCATATGCAGTCTTAGCTGTTCTAAAGGGTATTAGCTAGAGCAGACACCCTTAACCATAGCCTACAACATTTCCAGACCTCCCTACAATATTCTCAAACATTATTAAATAATTAATAACATAAAATGTAATAAAATCATGGGCTGGGTTTATTTTAGAGCAAACACTGTCCCAGGACCTCCACTCCCCATGGGACAGCACTGAGTCAGCTGCCGGGTATGAGTCAGTGACAGGGAAGAACACGCTTGGAAGCGGGGTGCTAGCTCCTCAATTTTCCCTGCCCCCTCAGTTCACTGCTGCCTTTTACAGCAGACCAGTTTGTCAGATTTTATGAGTCACTATGAACCACTCAAAATCTTAACAATACTGGATATAAGTAAACAGGCTGGGTATATGGATTCGTGAACTGTATAATGCTTCCTCTGATAACCACATCATCACTAGTGACACTCATGTTCTTTTTGGTGAACTTCTCTCTAGATGGCTGGGCACCTTGCAAGACTTTGTCTATGAGGGACCAGTAGTTTTCACCTTAAATCATTATAGTCAGTACCAGGAGGAAAATACTATACAAAGAGTTCAAAAATTAGTTCTCATCTCTCAAACAAAGAGCATTGCTCTTCTAAAGTAGGGCTGACTCCTTTGAGGTTGAAAGTATTATAGCTCTCCTCGCATGAACTGTCCTGGGAGGCAGGTTTTACAGCAGCTAAAACTAAGAAAAGAGAAACCCTGGGAACAGGCGCTGCAAGAAATCAATACTACTGATTTTGGAAACACAGTTATCTATCAGTTTCACAAATACATGGGCTCCTTTGTCTGACTTTTCAACATGGGTCATAAAACAGCAAGGATAAACCATGTTTAAAGCTTAGTTTAAAAAACTTTTGAAAGTCTCATTCTATCCTCAGACTTCCACAAGGATTACAGGTGTGCATCACCTCTGTGTGTGTGTGTGTGTGTGTATAAGTGAAGTGTGAGGATGAACATGCACATGTGTACAAGCGAATGCATGTGCATATATATGGAGAATGAAGCGTCCTCTTCAGTCAATTTTCAGTTTTGAGACAGGATCTCTCATGGATTAGGCAAGCTGGACTAGCAACTCCAGGGCATCTGCCTGTTTCCACACCCCCAGCACTGGGACTGATTGTGCAGCTGCAGGGCCTCTCCCACTTTCACAGAGTTAATGACCTCCCACCAGCTCACTCAGGTTTTTAAAATATAATCAAACTGACACTTTCCTTCAACTGTGACCCCATATCATCCCTTACATGAAGCTACAAAAACAACGAGCCAGTCTTTGTTCTCATTTGGCTTAGGTGTGTGTGGCTAGGAGCAATAGTTCTGGGGTCAATGGAGAGAAATGTGCAGACAGTACCTTGGAGGTGCAGATGGGGACGGAGGTTTCTCTGCAGCCTGGACATTTACAGTATGGGCGAGAAGTTCCAGGAAAGAACAAAAACACAGGTTAGGACAAGAGCGGGTACATTCGTGGACTTGGAGGGGTCTTGGTCTCATAAACACAGGTTAGGACAAGAGTGGGGTACATTCGTGGACTTGGAGGGGTCTTGGTCTCATAGTTCAACACTCACTTGTTCCGTGTCACTGTCCTCACTGTCACTGAGCTGTAGGTCATCCTCGAGCATGCTGGGAAAAAAAGACAGACAGTGGGGAATGTGAGAGACCTTCTAATAATTTAGGGGAGGCATTTAAATGGGACATGTGCCGAAAACGCTGAAGAGGAGCAGGGCTGAAATACGTCGGAGGCTTGCTTTATTTGCCTGCATAGTTCAATTTTCTAGAACCTAAAGATTTACCATTTTAACACTGAAAGATCAGCCCAGCTCTTACCATGTCAAAACCTAAAATATCTCCTGTTTTGAACCCTACAAAACTTCTGGCAGCCATTTCTAATCTGCCTAAGGTTTACCTCTTCGGTGACAGCATCTGACACAAACAGAAAGACAAGAACACACATACACAGCAAATACACTTTCTTCCATAGTCTCTGAGATTATCCACTTGCATGGCAGTGCTGATGTATCTAAGCAGTGCTAAGCACACAAAGCTTCAAGACGACTGAGGAAGTTCTTTTCATTTCTCTTCAGGACACCGTTTTTTCAGAGGCAAAAATAATCTTTGTTTTCTTGGACAATAATCACTGATCAATGTCTCATTTATTTAATTAGTAATACAAATGGCCGTGTAGTTGGTAAGAAGATATTTTAAACTGAGAACTACTAAAAATTAAAGTCAGCCCATTTTCTAAAATGTATATATTGTTACACATTGCTAGACATTCAGGCTTATGGTAAAATTTACTATTAAAATAAAAATATTTCTAAACAGTACATGTTTTCTCAGTTTGAGCACCTAGCCTTCCATTCTTTCACTTTCTCCAGAGATCCACAAATATCAAAGGCATCGGCCACTAATCATTCTCTCATTTCTCTCATCCAATTTCATAAGCATGACTATTCTTTAAAGTTGGAAGTAAAATGGGAAAAATTTGTGTATTATTTATGTCCCAGAAACAAATTAAAAATCATTCAGTAGCTCGTCAGGAATGTGAGCTGCAGTTCCTACTACAGTATCATGAGGTAGAAGGGGCCTGGCTTCTCCAGGAAGCCTGCTAAGAACTGGGCTTTTCATAAATGACCATGTGCATGTGATGTACTGATTCCGTCCAAGAAACCAGCACATGTGTGAAAAATCTACCTGTCAGAGATTTTTTTAAAAAATGAAAAGTGGAAGTTGGAGAGATGGCTCAGGGGTTAAGAGCACTGACTGTTCTTTCAGAGGTCCTGAGTTCAATTCCCAGCAACCATATGGTGGCTCACAACCATATGTGATGAAATCTGGTACCCTCTTCTGTATACTGTACACATAATAAATATTTAGAAAAAAATGAAAAGTGAAGCTGGGCATGCTGGCTCATTCCTGTAATCCGAACACTGGGGAGGCAGAGGCACACTGATCTGAGTGCGATCACAGCTAGCCTGGTCTACAGTTTCAGAACAGTTAGGGCTACACAAAGAGGTTGAGAGCAATGACTGTTCTTCCAGAGGTCTTGAGTTCAATTCCCAGCAACCACATGGTGGCTCATAACCAGCTATAATGAGATCTGGTGCTCTCTTCTGTATACTGTATACATAACAAATAAATAAATTAAAAAAAACTGTCTCAAAAAACAAGCACACACACACAAAAAAAAGGGAGAGGAAGAAAAGAAAAAATTTTTAGCTACTTATAATTTGAAGATCTCAATGTTTATCAAGTAGAAACTAGATTCTTATTTCACCATGGCTAGAAAACAGTCTTCAGTCATGGGACTTGGCAGCCGGTCATCAGAATGGTATGCAAAAAAAAGTTACTCAACAGGTTTGCTGCTAGCCTGGCTTGGCTAGGGGACACAGCAAAAGGTATCATATTGGAGGAAAACTTCTCAGGCATATAACACAAGCTGGCAAAGTGCCTTCATCATTAATCATGAACAAACTACAGGATCAAACCTTGTCCCTTAGCTACTGGGTTTCATTTGTATAAAACTTATCTGTCTTAATTTTCTGTACCACATATGATCTTGTAACCCCACCACACTCCCACCCACAACAGAGAATTAAATAGTCTATTTATGTTTTCCCCTTGCTACTGCTTCTACAGATAAATTCTCCTGGGTTTTATCACTTATGTAAGCTATAGTGCAATATATACCATCAGTGTTTTCTGAGTATAATTTATCTAATAAAGAATTAAAAAGCTGGCCGGGCCTGGTGTGGTGATGTACATCTTTATTCCCAGTGATCAGGAGAATCTGAGTTTCAGGCCAACCTGGTATACATAGAGAGATCCTATCTCAAAACAAAACAAACCCCAAATAAAATGTCATGGGCCAGTGCAGTGAATAGTGAGATGGTTCAGAATGTAAAGGCAGCTACAGACCTTAATAGAAGAAGAAGAGGAGGAGGAGGAGGAGGAGGAGGAGGAGGAGGAAGGAGAAGAAGAAGAGGAGGAGGAGGAGGAAGAAGAAGGAGAAGAAGAAGGCGGCAGCGGCATAGGGCACATGCCTAAGATCTTTGGAAGGTAGGAAGGTTGAGGTAAGAGGAGGATCAGAAATTTAAGCTCAACACACAGAGGAGCAAGTTCAAATTCCATGCCAACATGGACCAAATGAGACTTCTGAAAAAAACAAACAAAACACAAAACAAGACCTTACGTATCTCATAGGAGAATCAGCAGACAGAAGTACACAGTCAGTGTCTGCTGATCCAGCCAAGAGTAACCACAAAACCTTCCAGAAAACAGTTTATGACACCAGATGGGGGTGACTCAGCATACACTTCAGCATGCTACCAGGAGGTAGGCAGTGTGAGAAGTCCTCTATAGTTTTTAATAAGAAACATGTATAACACTTATGGTTTACTTAAAAATTATAATCAAAACTTGCTTAATAGGAGAAATTTATGAATGCGATTATGATTTTTCAAAAGCAAAAAGAATATGCACAGCTGAAGAAAATGGAGCATAGGCACAAGAGAGGAGTCACTATTCATGTCTGGCAGTTATTCCATAAGCAATTCAGTTTGTGCTCTTTGTGAAAGGACTGGGCCCTGAACACAGAGAATGAGATGATTCACACCTGGGTGAGAGCTTTGTACCCTCTAAAGGAGAACTGACATCTCCCAGGTCCAGTCCTGCTCCTGTCCATAGATCAAGAGAGCAGCGGCCCTCAGAGATGTGCCCCTCCTCAGCTACCATGAATTCTTCTGAGGCGAAGAAGAAAGCATCTCCACCTTCATGTTTCTGAACCTAGAACATGGCATACCTAATGCTGGCTGGGGGGCTGGCACTGTAGTTTAGCATTCATGACGATCTCCCTGGACTCAATCCCCAGGAAAGAGGGGGAAGGAACCAGGGTGTGGGAGGATAGGGAGAGGAACGGAAAAGAGGAAAAACCAGAGGCGGGTGGTAAGGATGAACAAACAGCAGCCCCTTTGTGACTAAGTAGCAGCATCACCAAGCTACTCGCATATACCATGTGGTGGGTGTGAGGCAGAAATGGCCACTTCACAACCCAAAACCAGGATGAAGAGCTCATCCCATCCGGTATGAGATTCCCCTTGCTTTGGCCAATCTATTTGACACAATAACTAGAGGACCTGAGATCTATAAGAAATGAAAAGACCTCAGTTAAACATAAAACAATAACTATCCTATGGGGATGAATGGGTATGCTAGTTTCCCCCTATGAAAATAAACTTTAAACCTTACACTCTGATCTAATAACTAATGTTGCTTCCAAGCACCCAGGCAAAGCACTCAGCACCCAATTTCCTATACTCATGCTGTTCAAAAGAAGCCAAAATGTTCCAGAAAAGTAACTCTGGACCACAGCACAATATAACCACATTTATAGCACAGGTGATGAATTTGCTTGTCAAAGTGTAGACAGCCTTTAAGCTGCTCTGTGTAGATAAGTTCTGTATCCTGTTCCTCCAGCAGGGTACATGGAGACAGGCAGGCTCAACATTACTGCATGAAGACTCAGAGACAAGCCGTGTTCATTTCCTAGTACTGGGCTTATCCAAGTCTTTCTCTGCCAATATCTAACAGCAAAGAATCCCCAAACTATTAAAATACTTAGTATCATTTTACTTGAGAAGGGGCAAGTCAAGCTAACACCAGTTATCTGGACTGGTAGGTCCTGATGGTGGTTGGTAGCGGGTGTGTTAAAATGGTGAGAACCCTGACTGGCAATGGAAACAGCAGGGTGTGTACCCTTAATGTCCCAACTGACTTGGCATAGATGGGAACAGAGGATGGAGGAAGCTGAATTCCAAGACACAAGTGGAATTCCACAAACTTATAATTTACTCGGCCTTTGGTTCTCTGCTTTTTAAACAGATCCTCACTGTGGAGCCCTGGCTGATACAGAACTCACTGTGATATGCTCTCTGGAATTGATTCTTTTACTTTTAGGAGACAAGGAGCCCCCAATTCTCCTCCCTCAGCCTTCCAAGTACTAGGACCTCACTCACTCTTCTGGTTCCTTTAAGGTAGAAATATGTGCCACACACAGTTGCCTTATGGGAGATGGTGGGAGGTGACAAATTTTGAAAAGGTCAGTAGATATCAAACCAAAAATCAGATCTTAGAACAGAAGGCTGGAAGGAGAAATGGAGGAGAGAGAGAGAGGGAGGGAGGGAGGGAGGGAGGGAGGGAGGGAAAGCAGGAAGTGGAACCTAAGAGCCTCACTGTCCTTTGCTGTAAACCTCTAATTTTCCTTCTGAAACACACAAAACATTCCTTCTATATGCAGGTGGCATTACGTGTATTTTTAACCCTAGGTTCTCAATCATTTCACCCAGTGCTTTTTGTTTTCCAAGAAGCCAGATCAAGAGTGCTCAGCAGTCCATGGGCAGCTGTGCAAAGGACAGCATAGGTGTGTGCTCCCGTGTCCCTGAAGTAGAAGGGTGATCCTCAATAACCAATAACATAAAACTCCCATCTGATCATTTCTATAATTTATTTTTGATGATACTTATCCACTAATGATACTTTCGGTTAGTGCTGCTGGTGAGCATCCACGTAAATCATCAGTATATGCTAACTTTTTGTAAAATGGCAAGAGAAAAATTATGATTTAAGTAAACTGGGACAAGCAAACTGTGTCATCAGACCTCATTCTAAAGGGCAACTGGAGATTGGGGATGCATGTTTCCAGGGGTCTGAGCAAGGCACAGGGATCAATCCCCTGCACTACAGAAAAACAAAACACAATAAACAAGGCCTGAAGACCTGGAGCCCTTCAGCTGGCATTAAGTCCTGTCACAATACATTGAGGACTGTCCTTCCCATCTGTATCAAGGTATTTAAAAACTCCACTACTGAGACAACCTGAATACCCAGGTTTATTTACAAGAATATCAGACTCCCCCCTGCTGTCATTAATGTCCCTTCCTTCCCATCCAGGTCCCGATGACTCCGAAGCCCGCCTTTCCTCTTTCAAACATAATCTCCCAAGTAAGTCAAAGTTCAAATGGGAGACCGACTTATGTCTTTTATTCCGTTATTCCAAGCAGGAAAGCACCTTGCAAGGGCTCATCTTCTAAGGTGTGAGCTCAGCAGCCCCCTGGGCTCCGACAGAAAAATTGAGCAAAGAATGAGATATTGTTCTGTGTGTTTTCTGCAGATCTACATCTTAGAAAGGAAGCGGACTGCAAAGCCAAGCACCCGTGAACAAACAGACCTTCCCTGAACTTGGAGGCAAACAACAGTACTAAATAACACCTAACACCTAGTAATCAGTTACCTGCGGGGCTTTGCTGAAAGGCTCACTGAAAAGTAACTAGAGCTTAAGACACATGCACATAAAAGCAGTGTGTTCAAAGGGACCTTTCATCTAGGCGTCCACTCTACTCCTCTGCCCCTTGTTCTCCGCCACTGGCCACATCCTTCCTCAGGTCCACTCTTCTTCTAACCCTATCCTAAAGCTACTTCTAGATCTAGCCTGAGCGTTAAAACCCTGTATGTAGTTAACAATTCTGAAGTGCCAGGGCAATGGATATATATTGCCCTAAAACTCTACCCACCACTCAAGCAGCCTGACTGCACTAGTGAGCCTGGATGTCTTCACTGGATCAAACTAACCATTAGCCCAAGAAGCCCTCCACACTAAATGTAAGGACATTATAGCATAAGCTAACTCAGTCACCACTAAAGGAGAGTGCATAAGAGGAATCCCTTTGCTCATGGGGTACATTTCATGTTGGCACTTGTCAGTGATATGAACCCAGTACCCCACATCACTTCGGAACACACAACCTCAGTGATACTTCCTCTGTTGTCCCCTTACCCTCACCTGCCCACCCTGCTCCTGTTTTTACCCTCTCCCGGAGTCTCTTAAGAGCACCTCATTTACTGGATTCAAATATCAATTGGCAGTTTTTATTTAGAAAATTCCGTCATGGGATATAAGTACATTTGCAATGGACTTTTGGGCTTCTCTGATTTCAATGGTTGCTATGCAGTTGCTAGGACACTATCCTACATGTGATGGACAGAGGAGGAAGTGACTTCTGCTCACTCCCTGTCAGGCAGCTCCTAGGGGATAGCATCCAGTCTCCTTTCATGCTTCACTCACAAACCAGAGATCAGCTACTTCCTACCCTCGGTGCTCTGCCCATTCTGCTCCCTGAAAAACTGATCGCCAAGTGAACAAGGGGCTTCAGTTATCCTTCCTGGATGCCCCAAATTCAATGGCCAGGACCTTCTTTGGTGTCCAGGGCTTGATCCCCAACATCTAGCCATCACAAACAAGTGCAGAACCTGCTGATCTGGGGTAGTATCACATTCTCTCAGCAGCACGGTCTCTGGCCCAAGCTCCTTCTTTTCTGCCAGAGTCTAAGCCAGTGATTCAAAACTGCCAACAAAATTCACCAAAATGAAAAATCAAGCCAGAAAAGAGTAAACACAAGTGATATAGGTTTGCTGGGTTTTGTCTTTTTCAAGTAGAGCAAAAACCAATAAGCAAAAACTCCTCATCTACCAAGACCACAATAAAATACTTTCTGAGCAAGCAAAAGATCCCATCCTTTGAACAATAAAAATTCATCTAGCAAAACTCATGTGTTATTGTTCTTTTTGTTGTTGTTGTTGTTGTTGAAATGAAACTCATTCTATCAAGGAGCTGGTCCTTGCTAACAAAGACTTAACCTTGTCCTATTTGGTCACAGTGACATGTAAATAAGCTCTTCTGATCAATTGTGGGGGCTTTTTTTTTTTTTAAAGCAATACTCATCCTCCAAAACACAAGGAACAAGCATTATGCCTAAAAACTAGAAGAAACTAGTTAAGAAAGTTAAGACCACTGGCTGTTTCTCCAGAGTTCAATTCCCAGCACCCATGTGGTTCACAAGCATCTCTAACTTCAGGTCCAGGGTAACTAACACCCTCTTCTGGCCTCCACATGCACTAGGCTTGAAGAAGCAGGACTCTGAACTTCAAGATCACCTGCACCGTGACTCTAAAAGTCAGTGACAACTGGGGCGTGGGAGGAGGAGCCTGAGCAGACATCCACTCACTTCCTAGCAATTACAGGGTGTACACACACACACACAGTAAAGAAATAGTAATTTGATGCTTGGAAAAAAATAAATTGGGTCAAAATACTGAATTAAACATTTATAATGTGAAGATTAAAGTGTTCCCAAAACCCAGAATACATTTAGACATGCCTGGCCTGGATAGGAACATCTGGGGGCAGAACAAGCTCCTTTACTAACTAAATAGGCCAGAAAATGGCAGAAAACCTCATTCCACACATCCCCCAAATTGAATTCCCAAAGCTAAAACTACTTAAGCTTGAAATTTTAAAAGCCAAAGCCTTCAGAGTTCCATGATCAATGCATAAATAATAGCTCAAACCTTTCTTTCCAGAAAACCCCTTAAATCTTGATCCAGACACAGCCATGGGTTGGTCATTTCCTCCCTCTGCAGGACAGCCCTATTTTATGGATGTCATTAACTGAAAAACGGGAGGGGGGGTCTACACAATGGACTTCACAGGAAATTTCAATGTCATATTATCAAATTTTAATAAATGAACGTTGGTTTTTTGTTTTTTGGTTTTTACTTACGATGTTCCTTGCTGGGAATTGGGGTGGGTTTTGGAAGGCGTATCATATTGTTCTGTGGGGAAGAAGACAGAGTCAGAGCAGTGTGGACACACATTTATAGAATAATTCACTTCCCTCATCACTGCCTCCTCCCTTTACCCAGACACAGCATAAATTCTACACTGGCCACTGCACTTAGGATGGTCCCCTAAGATGGCATTTATGGCCCTGTGAGGGAGAAAGCTAGTTCAGAAACAAAACTTCAGCAACAAATTCTTGATAGGCCAGGGTTACTTTGAATACAGGGCTCGAGAATGCCACCCCAACTTGCTGGTAACTTTCAAACTGTAAGAGACAGTTTCTGTTCCTGGTGACAGTTGCTTGGGTTCCTATGGGTTTCTATGACAATGCTGCTCTCATATCCCACCTGGCTTGACTCCCAGGCCCATCCATGACTGCATGGCCTCTGTCCCACCCATCCCCCCTGGGTGGGATGTCTCATAGCCTAATTCACTCAGTCAGCACCTATTTATAGACTGTCTGGTAGAAACCAATGTGCAAAAACATCTGGCCCGGTCTTCAAATGTGCTTACAGCTGCCTGAGGACCATGAAACTGGTCCATAGACATTGACAACCTAGGGCAGTATGTGATTAGTACACGTGGCAATTATGCAAATTTACTGTCCTTTCAGAACAGCTACTCTACAATGACTGAAGAAGGCAGATTATAGACAACATGAGATGTCTGGATCCCAGAGAATCTGTAGGATTCTACCAGCATGAGGAAAGGAAGACCTTCAGGAGAAAGGAAAGCTAAGGTGGAAAAGAATAGAACTCAGGCCCAGGTCTGTCTCAGTAAGGATGGGTGTGGAGTGCAATGACCAGCAGGCACAGGGGTGACAGCCAGGTTCACACAACTCTGCATCCAGGACAGAAAGTTCAAGGCCATAGCACAGGGCTTCTAAGTCACCCTGGTGAACCCTACAGAGAACAGTAAGTGAGGCAATGTACCATATCAGATGGAAAGCAGCCGATGTGTCCCAACAGGAGGTCAGGGGGGTAAGAAAAGAACAAACATGGAAAGTTAACCTGGTCCCTTTTACGCAGGGCTAGCGATAGATGCTTTCACCCTTGCATACTTGCAGTACCCGCTCTCCCCTCACAGTGGCAGCAGCTCTTCTATTTTCAAATTATGGCCCAGAAAGCTACAACTCTGATGCAGAGCCATCCATCCTCAAGACTCCCTAAGAGGTCATCCAGATAGGGCTACAAGTTGGAAAACCTTAGGCAACCATGTTGTATGAGCTCAGACATAAACATCAGAACACTCGTATAAAAGCCCTACACTTCTCTCCAGATTGCAAAACCTAAATAACAGGACCCATAAGTGTTTGAAGAAACAAACAAAAAAGTAAGAATTCCAAGGCCAGCCTAGTCTACAGAGTGAGTTCCAGAATAGCCAAGGCGATACAGAGAAACCCTGATGTGAATAAATAGGTAGATAGATGGACAGACAGCAGCGGGGGGTGGGGGTTTACTTGCTGGCATTCTTTGAGAAATGCAAGTTGTCTTAGTATTTCTATGGCTGTGATAAAATATCAGGACCAAAAGCAACTTGGAAAGGAAGTGGAAAGGGTTTATCTCACACCTCTGTAATAATCATCCAGGAAAGGTGGTACAGGAGCTCAAGGTGGGAATCTAGAGGCAGGAACTGGAGCAGAGACCATGGAAGAGCACCGGTGCTTACTGGCTTGCTCAACCTGCTTTCTGACTACACTCAGGACCACTAGCCCACAGGTGGCATGCCTACAGTGAGCTGGGACCTCCCACGTCAATCAAGAAAATGTACCACAGGCTTGCCCACAGGCCAACCTGGCAGGGGCATGTTCTCAAAGTTCCCTCTTCCAAAATGACTCCAGCTCGAGTGAAGTTGACATAAAACTAGTTAGCACATTACATTCAACGGCAGCTGCTCTATCCCTACTTCCCTTCCTCATCTGACAATCATGTATGCCTCTCTTTCAGACCACTAAGGCCACACTCTCATTAGGATAAAATTCACAGAATACCAAGAGAAAAATCAGCAGCCCTCAGAATGACCCAAGGCAAGTTCCCGGTGAAGCAACACCCAAGAATACCACCAGAGTCTGACACCCCCAAAGCTGGGAGAGCCAAAGGATGCTTCATCTCCCATCAGTCCAGCAGGGGGTGAGGTAAAGTTTCTGTCTTTATACATTCAGAACTAGCAGCCACACAGCCATGGCCATGAGAGACACAAACCCCTGCAGACAGAAGGGAAGAAACAGCACGAAGGAGTGTGGAAAGCCACCCCTTGCTGGCTAGCAGGCCACTTTCAGGGCTCACTACCACTGTACTGGTCATGGACCCCTCAGACTGATTGCCCAAGTGTTATCTCCTGACAAAGCCATCAATTTCAGGACATTGCTTTTGCAATTTACACAATACTGTGGCAATATAATCAGGGCATAGTGTGGAGAGGCCATATGGTTCTGACTTCTTTACAAGATGGCATTCTCTCTCTCTGGACAAGGAACAGTGAGCCTATCAGCATCGGAGTAGGGCAAGTTTCGTGTACAGGCTTGTTTTTACAAGCCTTTCTTCCTCCTTCTGGAGTAAAAAGCTGAGGTTATGCCCCAGTAAAGGTTGGCTGACAAAACCAGCTCCAGGGAAGATCGCTCTCAGTGAAGTCTAGTCAACCGTAGTCTAGGAGTCTATTCTGCTCCTGCATCGTCTCATCTTTTTCGTATTTTCACATCTTAGAGAAGAGTTAAGCAAGAAAACTCATCAAGGAAAAAAGGAGGGAGGTGACTTAACACCGTCACCTCTGTGAACGTTTAGAAACTCCTCTCACCCAAGCCTCATGCACTCAACACAGACCCTACTATGGCCTGTCCTCTGCTGCAGACTCACCCTTCATTCCTCAGCGGTCATCTGCCACCACACATCACTTGCGTCAGTGTCTCTTCCCTCTAGCTTGTTCTGATGAACTGAATGATTGCAAATATCCTAGTGATCTTTGTAAAACTTGACTTACAAACAAATAATCAAGACACAATCCCTTGCTCTGAGCGGTTACTGCCAAAGAGAAAAACTGGGTCCTGTTAGTTTCCCAGGTTCTCCAGAATTTATAGCCCTTTAAAAGAGGACCAAGAAAGAATCACTTAGCCACAGATAGAAGAACCCTGAGAGCTGTACTCAACATAACTGTGTGTCAGCAGGTGTGGTGGCACATGCCTTTAATCCAGTTACAAATGTATCATCACTAAATCTGTTAATAGTTTTTAAGCTTTGTTCTGTAATGCAATACTTAGTTCAAGATATTCACTTACTTTGGCTTTGGGCTGCAGAACTGATGTGCACAGGATCCTAAAAAGAAAAGTTAATTGTTAGAGATGGGTGGCCTATGGCCTACAGGGTGACACTACGCAGGCTTGTGCAAACGACAGCTTCATACCACTCAGAGAGAGAAATGAAGTGGTGAGCACAACCCGCCATAAGTACTCACCTCCTAGATTTCACATTTCATTGCATGACACAGGACATCCAGTCCTCTAGTCATACCGAACAGACAAGACAGCACTCAAAACAATTTGATTCCTGCATGGAGTCACTTTCCATGTTTCCCAGGTTTCCAGGAATTTACTTTCCCTGTGGTGCTGAGCAGTTGTATTTGCACAGATGAAGACTTTAACACCCTTACTAATGGATATTCTGTTTATAAAAGTATAGTTATAAACTGGAAAGGATAACTACAGTAAGCTTGGATTTTTGCTGGTACAACTTCTGAAAACAGGGTTGTGGGAAGGATTACCTATAAATATGAATGTATATATATTGGGCCAGATGGAATGCAGATCTCCAAGTATTTGAGATACATCCTGAAGGTTACTTAAAAGCATACTCCAAAAACAGAGAGATGGCTGAGGGGTTAGGAGCACTTTCTGTCTTCCAGAGGACCAGAGATTGACTCCCAGCACTAGCATTATAGCCCACAACTATCCAAAACTCCAGTCCCAGAATCTTCTTCAGGTCTTTGTGGCACTACATATATGTGGTGCATAGACATCCATGCAGGCAAAACAAACCATACACATAAAATAAAAGTAAATATATTTCAATTTCACTGCAATAAGAACACAGAGACCTACAAGACTAAAGAGTTTCTCAGCATTCATTCCCAGTCTCCTTCCCAACCTGAAGGACTCCTGTGCATAGTGAATGGAAGCCACTGTTGTTGAGTCAACATAAACAAAACATTCAAATAAATACATGAATAAATAAATTTCTTAAGAAAATAATGTCTGTGATGATACACCATTAAAAACAGGTCAGTGATTCATTTGTTTGTTATGCAAACCAGGATCAGTATTTGCTGTTCACTTTAAACTTGAAATTTAGGAGCCAGGAGGTGTGCAAGGTTGGCATGTGCACATCCATATAGATGAATGCGTGTAGAAATCGAACTAGCAGCAGTCAAACTACCTCAGTTCATCCTCTGCTCCCTGTTTTCCCATCTCTAGAGGAAAAAATTCTCAAATGATAAACCAGACTGAGAACTTCTGAATGCTATAAGATATAAAGCCCTATACAATTCTAAGACAGTTTTTACCAACATGAGATGAAGAACAGATTATCTAAAAACCTTCTAAAGTTCTGTAAAAGCTAAAATGTGACCTTTAGCTCAGTCTCCAAAGGTTCTAGTCAACAATGCTCAGAGCAACACTCTGACCTACCCACACCTCTCAAAGTTGGGGACACTGTGCCTGTCCTACACCCCAACCTCTCACTCCTGGGGACACTGTGCCTGTTATGATTTACAGAATTACCTTTGTAGGGAAAGGAAATCTGGACGGCTCAGCTGTACTGGGTGTGTGTATGGCTGTCAGAGGAGGAGGCCATGAGTGGGTCATTTCCTAGAAAGAGATTTGGAAAAGAAAGAGGAAGTATAAGTGAACCATTCATTGCCAGTTGGTTCTGAACTTACCATGCAGAGTGGATTGGTGATCCACAGAAAGTACAATTTCATGGGATATTTCATTCACTTTTAGAACACCTGCATCAGGCTACCCTGAAAGCTGAACTTGCAAAACTGACAAAAAGTAGTTTATGAGCCCTGAAGTGCACACTACAGTGCCCGGGAGCTTCAGCAGGTGCTGGTGATGCTTGGGCAGCTCAGCATTGAAAGTGGCAGGCGGAGCCGAGAGGGCGGAGCTTGGAAAGGCCGAGGCTCAGCACATTCTTCCACCCAGCTTCTTCACTGTGCTTCCGGGAATTATTGAAGTTCAAAGGAAGAACTTTCCTGCCCGATCTAAACAAGTCATTCAGGGCCCTTGCTCCACCCAGGAGGCTATAATAGATTTGACCCCCAGCAGCATTACTAGCAGGTTTGCAGAAGAAGGAGCTTTACTTTCTCAGTAGCAAAATACTAAGTTTGATTCCCTATTTTCTTGGTTAAAGGAAAGATTTCTAAAACTTACAAATTAACATACTTTTCAGCACTATCATATTTATGTTGTTTTGCTTAAAAACCTGAGGGGGCCGAGGAGGTGGTGGTGCATGCCTTTAATCCCAGCATTCACGAGGCAGAGGCAGACAGATCTGAGTTTGAGCCCAGTGTGATTTATAGAGAGAGTTCCACAAGAGTCAAGGCTTCACACAGAAACCCTGTCTCAAACAAACAAACAAACACCCCTTAAGGGGGAAATGGGTTATATATGGTTGATTAGGAATGCATAATCATAAACACACACATCATCATCATCATCTTGCAAGAGCTAAAATGATGTTAGATAAGCAATTCAAGATAAACTCATTTTTTACAAAAAAAAAAAAAAAAGGCCGAAATGACAGAGCCAAAGCCCAGAGGGAGCTAAAGGCTGAGCAGAGGTTACAGGCTCCCTTATCTCCCTAGCTACTGCAAAGAAGTTACATGTTCACACCTTGCTACAAGAGAGACTTAACAGCTCTCTCCCCAAGAGCAGGCACCAGCCACACCACCGAACTCCATCCTAGCACCCAGGGCGCATGCTCGTCAAGGGGCAGCCTGGGTCCTGTCTGAGAGACACCATCCTGGCTTCTCAACACATGCAGTCCCTCCCTGGCCCTTCCCTACTGTCCCTGTGAGTGGTTGTTTTTCAATGGCACTCTGCCTTAAGCACTGCACCATCTCTCTGGCCTCCGATGTGTGCTTTGATTGCTTGTTAAAAGTGAGCTCACATCTTATTGGCTACCGGCTATCTGCTTTGTCCCAATTGGATGATCTCTGTCAGCAAGCAAAAGTGGCCTGAATTCTAGTCATCAGTTCTCACTGATGTTTATTTTTGAGGGTAACTTAAGTAAGTGCTTGAGTACATGGAATCAAAAAACAGGAGAACTAGCACTTTTAGGGAGGGGCACCTTTTTTTTGAGGCAGGGTCTCTCTGTATAGAGACCACCCTCCTGCCTCGGCTTCCTAGGTGTTGGGATTAGGGCACACATCCCAACATCAGCAGCTGCCCCACATTTAACTGGAATGTTGCTTTCTGGACGTTTCCAATCCTGCACCAGTGAGCTACTTGTTCTTTTACTCAGTGGGAAATCACTGAAGAGCTCGAAACAACATCCTAATGTTTTCCAAGAACGTACTGGATACCAATTATTCCTAACAGTGCTCTCAGCAGCAGAGCAGCTACGGCTGTGCCCCGAGCGAGCAATCAGGCAGCTGTGAGGTGTGTAAGTGCCTGCAGGCTCTAAGTGGTTTCTAGTCTGAAAGAATTCCCATACTTCCAAAATGCCCTGGGCATTAGGGAAATTGGGGTCATTACCCGGAAGAGAAAGTTGAGCAGGTAGTCTCAATGTTCATACATTACTCCACTCCCTCCCTTAGCCCTTCTGGGCCCCACAGCTACAGCTACAGTCTCTTCCTTCTTACTCATGTTCCCCCAGACATGCTGCTCTAGCTATTTCTCTAGAACACAAATTTGTCTAACCTTAAGACTAATTAACTATTCTCAGCGTAAAAACGTGTCCCTAGAAATTAAAAAAAAATAGAATTAAAGACACAACCAATAGGTAAAAATTTATTTTTGGAATTTAAATCAACAAAATTAATTCTAATCTACTTAATACATGATAGCTAAAACCCAAACAGGGATTAAATACCCTACTATGCTAAGCCTTAAACTGTAATAATTACATAACAAAATTATTTCCCTGAGAACTACTGGCTACAGCTTCAAACCCCAAGGACTTGGCGGTACTTTATATCTATCTAGAGGAAGGTGCCTAGTCTATAATCGATAAACCCCGATATACCTCACCACTCCCTGCTAATTCAGCCTATATACTGCCATCTTCAGCAAACCCTTAAAAAAGAATAAAAGTAAGCAAGAGAACACCCATAAAAGTGTTAGGTCAAGGTGTAGCCTATGGAGCAGGAAGTAATGGGCTACATTTTCTTAGAAAGAACATTCACATGACCGTTTATGAGACTGAAGGACAAAGGAGGAATTAGCAGTAAATGAAGAACGGAGAGCTTAACTGAACAGCGCAATGAAGTACGCACACACGGCCGTCACCGTCCGCAAACCAAACAAACAGAGGAACTGAACTTCCTACTTTGTTCACTGGCCTGTGGCTCTGTCCTAGGCCCTAGTGCTGCATTGTTACCTTTCCTACCTTGATCCCCAAGACAACGACTCTGTCTTTTTTTCCTGGCATCCTAGCCAGGGAAGCAAATACAGCAAGCAATAATGGTACTCCGTATGAAGCCAGCACAAGAAGGCTGCACTGAGGTGATGCCTTTGCATATTCTTCCACAGGCCCCTGGGACCATGCCACTAAAACAGATGGCCCTGGCTGTAGGTCTCAGGGACTGCACCACTTCCCCTTTATTATAAAGAAAGCTTCCAGCCCAGCCAAGCATCATACATCATCTATGGCTGATGTTTACTCTCAGGAAACTGTCAGTAGATTCCTGGCAATCTGAATAAATTGTTGACACAAGATTAAGAATAAGAATCCTGGGTAGAGGACATGGATCAGGACAGGAAAGACTGGTATAGCGCTCTGGGGTCCCTGCTAGCACAGAGCCTTCCTCAGAGAGATGAAATTCTATGAAAAGGTTGGTGCCTCTTCAGTCCTGGGCATCATTCTTTCAGCTGCCACTTCTGATATCCAAATGGAAACGGTCTTTGCTTGAATTTTTTTGCTCAAGCATTCCCAGTATATGTGAGTGCACTAAAGTGGTGCTGGGCGAAGGAAAGGGAGGGGGGATGCTCTTATTAGTTCCCATTACTAGAATGCTATCATCGCTGAAGAAAAATACAGTTTCTTTTGTACTAACAAGTAACAAAACCTACAAGAAAGCCTGGGGGCAGCCCCCCCCCACATGTCCTTAACCCCAGCTCTTGGGAGGTGGAGGCACATGAATCTGTGAATTTGAGACCAGCCTGGATAACAGAGCAAGTTCCAGGACAACCAGGGCTACACAGAGAAACCCTGCCTTGAAAAACCAAACCAAAAACCCAAAAGCCTACAAGAAGCACTCACACTGAAGATTCATCCTCTGTGTGGCTTTTGAGTCAATACAAAACAGACCACAAACTGCTTCAGAAAAAATAATGAGCAGCAACTGATAATTAAGACACTAATTTTTTTTAGTTGGTGTGTGAAGTATTTTAAAATCATGTGAGATATAAAGGGTGATAGCAAAATCTGAGCAAGATAATTAAGTATTCACCATCCTTGCTAGCTGGGAAGTGTTTCAAAACCTGCCTCTGCAGAGTAACCAAAAGCCTCTAGGACAGAAATGAGCACTGGGCACAAGGCAAAAATGATGCCTGTGATGTCCACACATCTGCCCAACACTTCCTGTAAAATAAGACACTGTCCACATATCTGCCTGACACTTCCTGTAAAGTAAAATAAAAACACTGCCCAAATATCTGCCCAACACTTTCTGTAAAAAATAAAATAAAAACTCACAAATGAAAAAAATAACAAATTTGCTTACTTGCTGGCAGCAAACATTGATTAGTATTTTTTTGCAATGAAGGGGGTGGATTAAAAGTAAATTTGGAGGCAAATATGTATTTTAGAGGGAAAATGAACAATAGAGAATAAAGCCCATAGATCCGGAACTTAAAAAAATACTCTTTATAATAAAAGACCAATGGAAGCAAATTATAAGACAAAGAAAGAGTAAGATGCACACAGGACTCCTAGTTACTACAATTACTGTATACAAGTAATAAACTAAACTCTGAGTTCCTAGGATTTCAAGCAAAAATAGGTTACATGGCACTTTTGCAGTTCTTACTTGATGAAATACATATATACATACATATATACATATATATATCATGCTAGTGCAGGAAAACTAGAGAAATGGGTAATGTATAAATGAGAGTACATTTACAGGAGAGATGAGGGACATGTGGTAAGACAGATGTACGGTGTTCACAATATCTTAACTCACAATAAGCAAAGAAAAACAAAAAAGAACCCAGTAAGGAAGTCTAAATATGACCATCTCTCTCTCTCCAGACACCATCTAGTATGTGGGTGTGAGAGAGAGTGAGTGTGTGTGTGTGTGAGAGAGAGAGAGAGTGTGTGTGTGTGTGTGTGTGAGAGAGAGAGAGAGTGAGTGTGTGTGTGTGTGTGTGTGTGTGTGTGTGAGAGAGAGAGAGAGAGAGAGAGAGAGAGAGAGAGAGAGAGAGAGATACACAGGATCTCACTGGGTAGCCTTGGTTGGCCTGAAACCTACAGAGATCATCTGTCTTTCTCTTTTATAGTGCTGGGACTATAAAAGCAGACACCACCATACTCAGCTCCACTCCTTAAAGTTTCAAGATCTCATTACAGTGGCCATGCATACCAGGTTTCACTGTATAAAAAGTGAGAATCAGGATATGGGGCTATTTAAGCCTGGTGTCTCCCGTCCTACACCAATATGAGGTATTTCTTCTCTAGGAAGTGAGCACCAATCCTCAGTCACTACAGGTGAGCAGGAAACTTGAGAAATCTGTAAAACTCTGTCTTGTCTTAGCAGGTAAAATCTGGTAGAAACCTGAATAACACTCGGTGTTGGAAGACACTGGCATTAGTCTGCTTGGTCCAGCATCTCTTCAAATGGTACATGGTAATTAGGAACTCACCTTCAGAATCTCTTCCACACAATGAACTTCACTGGAGAACGACTGCTGCAAAGGAAACAAAGAGGAGCTTGATTTAAAAACACTGGGAGCAGGTGTGGATAAGGGCAGGTGGGCTCACCTCAGGGCCCACCCTTTACTACTGCAGCACTAGCAACTACACTACGGAAGACTGAGTCACCAACCTCATCACGGGGAAGAGCAGGAAGCTGAAGGCATGCACCCACACCCAACTAAATGTGACCGTTAGGGTGAAGGCGACCTGTGGACAATGTGAGAGCTGGGGACACTTGGTGGCTTGTGTAAGTGCCCTGCTGAAGGAGAAAGACAGAAAAGGAAGGGGTCTCAGGAGAGAAACGTATCAGTGAATCTAAGAGGGTACCAGACGTGACAGAAATAAAGGCAAAAAGATGAAATCAGGTAGCAGTCAGGTAACCCAATGATAAGTCACATTAAAAGAACAGACATGAAAATCATCTGAACACTGTGGGAGCTGCAGTGGAGGCCAGAATCCAGTCACGAATAGCTCTTCATTATAGTTTTATTTTAAAGATCTCTCTCTCTCTCTCTCTCTCTCTCTCTCTCTCTCTCTCTCTCTCACACACACACACACACACACACACACACACACACACACACACAGAAGCCATCAGAGGATGTCAGAACCTCTACAGCTGGAGTCACACAAGGATGTATGTATGTTGCACATCACGGGTGCTGGGAACTGAACTCAGGTCCTCTGGAAGATGGCTATGAACTCATAACCACTGAGCCATCTCTCCAGCCACTAAAAAAACTCATTTTCAATAAAAACTGAGTCTTGTCTCACTTCCATTGGAATCTTACTCTACGGAAGCACACCCACACATATGTATACATACCTATACGTGCATAAAGAACAGCATAGGGGTGAGGACAGCAGTGACTGGGAACCAAGGCCCACTGCTTATGCTTCTATTTCATCCCTAGCTAAACAGTACTGGGGAACTCCAGTTAGGGTTTGTATATACTTTAAGTACAAGGAAAACAAAAGGGTTGAGTCTAAAACAATTTTTCTACATTAGAAACAGAGTCCACAGTCCACAAATCTATACTTTTCAATGGAACAGCCCATTTTGTTCTGTGTAAATCCTGAGCTACCATGCGTACAGCAAGTACCTAATGCCACATGCCCTTCACATCTGTCACTGTCACACAGCTGATGCTCTAGTTAGCGTGCCACCTCAGAGATAGCACGTAGATGCAAACCAGGCTTCCCTTTTCTTGACAATAATTTAAAAGTGTACTATACTATAACATTGGTTGCTAATTCACAACTGAGATTTATTAATCCACCATTTTGTCTTGGTCTAATTTTGCACCATGTTGTAATTGAGTCTAATGGTCATGTCAAAATTCAAAGGCAATATGATCTGCCTTAGTACATGTTCAAAACAATTAAATACCCTGATGATGAGTCTGTAGACATTTCTGGAGCTTGTTATTTCTGAGGTGTAGCCAAAAAGTTCAGAGATATGACCAGAGAGTATTAAGGAAACTCTACCCTACTACATCTATGAACTTCATCCATAAACATTCTGCAGGTCAAAAGTAACTTTTAGATTCCAAAAATAATCAAAAGATGTCAAAAACCCAGACCAAAAAAATGATAGTGCCACATTTTAGCATAAACGTCAGATTTTTTAAAATGATGTTTCACCTGAACACGAATGTGACTGTACACTGATTTCAATGATTGGCAGCCAGTATTAGAAAAAGTCACAATCAGAAGTTAAAGCGAAGCATGAGGAGGAGAGGCTGGGACTCCATTGTCTCCAGCGGATAGTTCCCTCCCCTGCCTGGGAATCCAGGCACTCATGTGCGTGTGCCTGCCCCACGCCTAAATAAATAAATGTAAAACAAAATAAAAGAAGCTACAGGAGAGTCAGTGTAGCTCAAGTCTATGAGATGTTCCACTTCTTCTCTTCTTTCCCCACAAATTAGAAGCGAGTCAGAGAACTGGGTCTTTCTGCAGCATAAGGACCAGCTGCCTCACATAATAAAGTACAGCTTGGTACCTCAAAGTCTGCCACCGAAAGGAAACTTCCCAAAAGGGGAGGAGATTTTGAACAAGTGCATGCGCTAGATAATCTGGCTCTTAAAATCCACATTTCCCTCAGGGCTCAGGCTCTGTACTGTCATTCTTGCTGAGCAGAACCAGGTTCTCTGGATAGCTCTTGCCAAATGAACAACCAGTTCCAGCTAGGCAGCTGAGACTCAATGGCAGAGTTTAAAAGAGATTTCTTAAAGAACACAAGATAATGAAATACAACATCAAAATCAATAATTGATAATCAGGAAGCAGGGCTCTCCCTAAGGGTGTGAAGGCTGACTACCTCCCAGCTCTCATTGGTGGTGTCTCTGTACTCAGTGTCCATGTCCCTAGACCAAAGAACTACCATGACTCCCGCATCTCTTTCCTGGCATTGCACACGTGGATTCTATAGAGAGACCAATGTTCCTGCAGGCTTACTTCTCCAGTAGGGCATGACCTTAACCCAAGAACAATAGCTCCACTCAATTAAGGAGAGTATAGTAGCCACTTACTGAAGGCATATTATACTTGGCATTGCATTAAACTCATAAACGTCCTACATAATTTCCTCAAATTGATGCCATTGATTATAAGATTGATCACTAGGCTTGTCATGGAGAAATCCATTCACTAAATGCATCCATCAGCCATAAGATATACATTCCTACTTTAAAAAAAAAATAAAATCCATTAAAATGTCTCAGTATGCAATATCCAACCGTATTCTAATACCAACCACTGTGGGGGGCAGTTTTTACAAGAAACAGAATGAAGTTCTGTGTCACACAAGGTCACACAAAAGCTGTGAAGAGGCTGAGCCAAACTTCAAGATCTTGTCAAACTGGCTTTCCAAAGACGGTCTGCACCGGAGACAAACACAGCCAAAGACCTGGGCCTCTCTCTCTGTGTTTCCTGCATGACCAAGACCACTTGTTAAGGAGTAATGTCTCTTAATTTCCTTCTACAAGCAGCAAAGCTGAATTCTGGCTTCACATATCACTACTAAGTAAGTGCTTCAGAACAACAACAAAGCAGAATTCTAGCCACACTCTGGTCTCTCACCTCCTAGAGCAACACTCGGTAGTCACACCAAAAGGAAGAGCATCTACAAAAGTACTCTGAACTTCGCTTCACTAAGCTAAAAAGAAGAAGAAACACCTTGTCACTGAGACTAGAGACTTCCTGCGATGCTTAGTTGGGCATCAAGTTTCAACAGAACAGCATTTTTTATAATGATCCTATTTTCTTAAAGGCGTACCAGGAAATGGGTTGGGGGGGCACACAGAGGCTGGACACGGGAGAGGGGAGTCAAAAGGCCCAGCTTCTCTAAGGTGGTTCTGCTCAGGACCTGCTCGGAGTGCTTGGAGAAAATTCAACCTCTTAAGACTATTTCCGTCTTGTGATAAAGGAGAATATTACCACATCTATAACCACTTCACGGGAGCAGTATGAAGTCAAGCATGCTGCCACGGAACTTTAAAAGCTGGCAAAAGGCATCAAACATGAGGGAGGGATGCCCAGTGCCAACATGAGTTAGCAACGTATTCTTTAATAATGTGACTGTTTCAGAAGAAATCCCAGCACGCTCTTCACAGAAGCTTTTCCAATACACGGCCCCATGGGCTGCAATCTGCTGCTCCCCTACCCCTCTGGCTCAATGAGCATGCCCCTGGCTGGAACAGCACCTGCTCAGACAACCCTCAGGGATAGAGAAAGCATGCCCCGCTGCTCCCCTTTGCCCAGGTTGCCAAGGTGTTCCACAGGCCACTCCCAGAAGCACACTCTGCAACAGACTGAATCCCCCAGACTTGACTATACTCCATTGTGTTACTACCTGTTTCTTCTAGGCTACAAGTTCTATGAAGGGGGAGGGGGGGACACAGCCATCCCACCTCCACCCCAGACTTGACCCCACACCACCTGCTATATCAATGTCATAACAACATTTATGGTGTTTCTGTCTTCAAACTTAGAATTTTTAGTTCTGGGACTAAAGATGGGACTCATTAGTTATAAGGACCTGCTGCTTTTCCAGGAGCTGGGTAAGACTCCCAGCTCCCACATCTCTAACGCCAGTTCCAGGGAAGCCTATGCCTTCTTCTGGCCACCATGGCCACCACACATATGCATAATACACAAACATACATGCAGACAAAACACCATACACATAAAAAAAAATTAAAAATAGGGCTGGAGAGATGGCTCAGAGGTTAAGAGCACTGGCAGCTCTTCCAGAGGTCCTGAGTTCAATTCCCAGCAACCACATGGCGGTTTACAACCATCTGTGATAAGATCTGGTACCCTCTTCTGGCCTGAATGCAGAACCCTGTATACATGATAAATAAATACATCTAAAAAATTTCAATTTAAAAACAAAATAAATTTCAAATGTGAAGGTTTTGGAAACACAGTAGGCTGTTTGAATTAGAAATCAACACCTGAGCTAACTATGTAGAAATAAGCATATGCAGGGAGAGCGCAAACCATCTGTTCCTGTTTCTCCTCAGAGACACTCAAAGTACCAAGTTAAAAAGAGTAAACAAAGTTCCCAGATTGAACTGGCAACCAGCCAAAAGACCAACACTACCTCACCTATGGGACAGATGTAAAGTTCACAGGCAGGAGAGGGCAGAGAGCTCAAAACTCCAGCATCAATGTGGCAATGGCTCCCACTGGGGTTGGAGAGGGAGAGAGAAGAGGGAGAAAGAGAATCTGTGTGTGCTCAGCGTGCATGAGCATGTGGAGGCCAGAGGCTGATGGTAGGTGTCTTCCGTATTGCTCTCCATCATATTTTTGAGGCAGGGTCTTACTAAAGGTGCTGCTTCTAGTTTTAATTACACTGGTCAGTAAGGCAGGCCCTGGGACCTGCCTGTCTCCGCCTGCTCTACCCTGAGCTGCAGGAACAAGCATATGTTATCCAGGCCCAGCATTTACATGTGTCCTGGGAATCCAAACTCAGGTCTTCATGTTCACAATGCAAGCATTTTACCTTTGAGCTATCTCCCCAATCCCAAGTTCTAATGGTGTGGTGCTGATACTCCTGTGTTCCAAATACCATGTGTAAAAAGTTTCAGATCAATGTGCAAACAGCTGGATATTACAAACAATTGACACTTCTGACTAATAAAATTATGGCCCACAGTCCCCTCTAAAGAAACACCAGACGGGGCTGGAGAGATGGCTCAGTGGTTAAGAGCACTGGTTGCTCTCCCAAAGGAACCAGGTTCAATTCCCAGCACCTACCTACATGGCAGCTCACAACTGTCTATAACTCCTGTTCCAGAGATCTGACACCTTTACACCAATGCAAATAAATAAAACTAAATAAATTTTTAAAAAGAAATACCAGGCAACTGTGACAAGGACAAGCAAGTTTGTATACTGATGAGGGTAATGTCCCAACTACATAAAGAAGAACAAATGCTGTGCCATGCAGCATCTGCATAAACGAAAAATGACAGAGACTAGACCATGTGTTTGGAGTTGCCTATTATGCTTGAAGTACTGCTTAGAATAGGTAACAAAAATAACATCATTTTCTTCTAGAAAAAAACTAGGTGGTTGGGGAATAGGATGAGGAAGATTTCAATTGTGTATCTCTTTTATAAATTTTTTGTTTTGTTTTTGATTTGTTCTTTTGAGACAAGGTTTTTCTGTGTGGCCCTGCAGGTCCTGGAACTCACTCTGTAGACCAGGCCGGTCTTGACCTCCAAGTGCTGGGATCAAAGGCATATGCCACCATGCCGGGATTCTTCTTTATACTTTTTAAATCCTGAACCATTAAATCTACCACTTTAAGGGATAAACAAAACAAAACCAACCAACAAACTTGGGGGGAAACAAAAACAAAATCCAACAAACTTGGGGGGGGCACACTTTTTTAATCCCAGCACTCAAGAGGCAGAGGCAGGTGGATCTCTGTGAGTTCCAGGCCAGGCTGGTCTACAGAATGAGTTCCAAGGACAGCCAGGGTTACAGAGAAACCCTGTCTTAAAAAACTCACAAACATTAGATTGAAATTAAAAAAGATTAAAGCTCCTCAAAGTCCAGCCTCCTGTCTTCCATTGTGGAACTCTCCTTTTCCTGTCTCACATGTGTCTCTCCTCAGCAGTGTCCAATGACCCCCACTCACCACACAGAACACAGCACTGAATTGCAGCCTACAGACAGGCAGCCACCTTCCCAGAGTGGACATGATGGATTTGGAACAGGGCCCAGGTCTGCTCTCACTTCACAAATGGAACTAGAAAGTCATTGAGAGGAAGGCAGTTTTTGGCTCTCTTTCTAGAAGTCAAACTTAAGAACTGAACAAGGAGCCTGGGAACTTGCTTCTTGTGTGAGAACCTCAGCTGGGCTTTCCAGAACCCACCATAAAAATGGACATAGTAACACACGTCTGTATCCCTGAGGCTCAGTTAGCCTGGCAAACACAGACTAAAAACAAAGAGGTCATATGCTAAGGTATAGGCTTCTTCTGACGTATGTCCTGTGGTACATGCTTGCTCACTCTCATACATGTACAAGCATTTCTACAAGTACATATACACATATCACACTAAACACATAAACAGTAATAAGTACTGATTGTACAAATGTGGCATACACTAAGCCTGGAGAGGGTGTTATGAGGAAGACATAAGATAGTACATGTTAAAATCTGTGTCATACAAATAAATAGAGGCAAATACACAAAGATACCATAATCATCACTTCTACGAAAGATTAGAGACAAAAACCAAAAGGCCTGGCTGAACAAGACTTGACATTACGTTAGCTGTGAATAAACAGTAATTCACCTGTAAGAGCTGAGCCTGGGTGTGCCTACTTCAGCTGAAAGACGCACAAAGGTACAGGCATTACGACAGCATAGCCCTCGGTGACTGTGTGTATGTCAAACTCTATACACCAAACTTTACAGTAAGAGTTTCTGAGGCTCCTAGATGAATGCGCAGGCACACATATAGGACAATTAAAAATAGACACAAGGCATGTGCAGGAGCTTACACATACACAAGCCCAAGGGTGTTTAAGGCTGTTAATAAAAGAGAATGACTAGATAAGGCAGCCTACATAGTTCCCTTTAACTGAAAGCATGCTGTGCAAGCACTACAAGCTGCATTTAACTGTAACGATCTTCTTTATTAATTCAGCTGGAAGGACAGAACGGTGCTGAGGAACACTAATGGCTCTAGGACCCAAATTCACCCACGCTGAATGGCCCACATCCCCCCTCCCTTCTGGCCTCCGTGGGCACTGTTCAGGTGTAGAAATACAAACACACATCATTTTAAAAACCTATTTTTACTGAAGATTACTAAGCATGTTTCATCTCTCTAAAACAGGTTTCCAAAAAGTGAGCAGGGTTTTAGAAATTTACATGTATTTATGGACATGCATGTGCATGTAGCTGTGTGCATACACACCAATGTTTGTATGTCTGAGTCAGAAGACAATCTGCAGGCATTGGGTCTGGAATTGAACTGGGGCAGTCAGGCTTTCGGTAGCAGGTGTCTTTGCTCACTGAGCCATCTCACTGGCCCCTAAAATAGTGTGAGGTTTTTTGCTTTGCTTTGTTCTACTTTTGTTTTCAATCAGGTTGCTGTTTGGAGTTTTTTATGCATTCAACCACTGAGCCACACCAGCCCTGGGTCACTGGTGAGAAGTGAAAAGTGCTCACGCACATGTGCACACGCACAAACACACACACAAAGTTATTGGTGTCCATAAACACCTCTTTGTAGCATCCAACTGCATGCTAGACACGGAGCCTAGCACACATCAAACTGGACAGTATTTGCAGAAATCTCTGTGGTTCTACAAACAATTAATTTAGGAGAAAAACACATAAAGATTATAAACATGGTGAAGAGGTACCATGGTGGTGGCATAGGTTTGCAATCTCAGCTCCCAGGAGACCCAGGGCATCTTCAACTACATCGTGAGACAAAGAACAAAGAAAAGCCTACAGGCCACTTGGTATTTACTTCCCAGCAAAACTGGCTATGGGAAGACTGAAACTTCCCTGGTGGGAGAATCTGAAAGTTTCCTCTTTGCTCTCCTCTGGAAGTTTCCCCTCACCTCAAGTCCAAATCACGTTCAGTTCCTGAGTCACTGCTTGTGGCAATGGCGTTCTCATCTGTCTTCTCCAAGCAGTATGCTGGTGGGGGAGGGGGCACAGATAAAGGCAGGGTGTGTGTCCCTGTGAGACAAGAGATCAAAGGATCCCAGGGCTCCAGAGTGACAGAGGATGCCCTCAGACTATCTGCCTTGGCAACCTGTTCATTCAGGAAATAAGAGCCTACAGCCATGCTTGGCTAAGATACACTTTTAGGGAAACTGCTCTTCTAACTACAAACTATGACGTCCTTCTTCTGGCTTTCAAACTAAAACAAACAAGGGCTAAAAATGAGGGAAAGGGTAAAAAAAAAAAAAAACCCAAACTGCAACTTATAAACCTTTACAGGCCATAGCCATTAAAGACCAATAAGAGTAATTACACAATTTTCTCTTCCTTCCCAGTCATTTGATCACACTACTGAAGTCATTTGTTTTGATTAGTGTCATAAAAAGGGTTCATTTTTCTAAAACACAAAAATTGCAAAATCTCATATCTGAACTAACTGAACTTTTCTGTGCCAGAAATTCTGTTTAGTTTTTGTTAAGAGAAAGCAACATTGGTAATTCTGAAACTCGGGGTTCTGATTCTGATCATCTGGAGTCAATAAATAAAATCAAATTAAGTAGTGAATAGCTGTACTCCGCATATAGAATAGTAATCATTAATGTGACACAAATATGCTACTAATATGAAGATGTGGCAAAAGAGTCACCATCACTAATTTCTAGTGCCGTTCCTTCTCACGGGATTCTGGGTTCCTAGGTTTTTGGTAGTGTTTGCAAGGTTCATTGAAGCCAAATGAGACAGGACCTACTAGGGTTGATTCTTCTATGGCAACTAGTCAATTAACTTCTAAGTATAAAGTGAGGAACTGGGGTTTAAAGTCACTTACAAGTGGTCAAGCAGCATCGTCAACCCTCTATTGGAAAGCATGTCTAACATCACTTTTCAGCTTCGAGTGACGGCGAACTATAGCAGTCGCTATGTGGTGTGGGGAGCTGAAATCGCCTATGGGGTAAGCCTCTAAAGACTGGGCTTTTGATGAATGATCACATGAAGCCCTGTGAAGTCCATTGTGGGCATAGCAACCATGAATGATTTAGTGAGAAATGGCTAAGAAGGCACTAAAGGGGGGACGGAGGGAGAAAACCAGCACAGAGAACAAGTCTAGACACCTCACTGCCGTAATTAAAAAAGAAAGAAAAAAGAAAGACACTTTCTTTCAAATGGTCTAAACTATAGGATCTAATTCTATTTCTCCCTTTGAAACCCAATTCTACTTATTAAAATGCCTTCAGAATGTGCATGAGAGAATGAGTATGAACATCAATTGCTCCGATATGAGCGTCTCATCAAGTATACGAACCCATAACTGGACATGTGGTCATTGTACACTTTGCATGACCTATCCTGCCCACAAACATGTGCGTGCACGCGCGCACGCACACACACACACACATACACACACACACACACACACACATATTCTATCTCTTGCTCCTGTCTCTCACAGATCATATTAACACTCAGTTCTCATCTAAGACAAACAGTACTTCATTGCTTTGTCGATCATGAGATGTTTACAAAGACTTAGGCCTCCTCTTTAACTTTACGTCTGTCACATAAGTGGCACACAGTGTTTGGAGACAATGTTTAATTCTGAGTTTCAGGGGATACTTGGACCATTTCTTTTTATAGCTAAGTATAAGCTGAGGCTACAGAGGCATCTGAATGAAAAGGACTAGGTGGGACTTTCAGCCGGTTTCTGGAGGAGGTTGGAAGGAACTGAAGTCATAGGAATGAGATCAAACATTTAATCCATGCCGCGTTGGGGCGAACATTTTATCCTGGGTTTGTTTACCACGGGAGTAATCACAATGTCTCCTCCAGGCTAGGTGTTGCTTGTCTGTCTCCTGGCATCGCTTATTTTCAAAAACAAAAAACCAGAATACAGTGGGGAAGGGGGGTCAGAAAATTACTGCAGTGGTCGGGCCAGAGGCATAAATACTTTGAGAAAACAAACAGCTTTGAACTCCCCTGGGGATCGTGGATACCGACCATAACACATACAGGGGGAGGAAGGAAGAGGGGGCCTTCACTTCCACATATTTAACAAGAAACAAATAAATTGCTACCTATAGGAAAGTCACCTTGGGAAAGTAGAACTTCCTTATTACCATGCACTTGACTGGCATGCATGAGCCCTGGATTCAATTCCTAACACCACAAAAAGGAAAGAAAAAAGGGGGGGGCTTTAAGAATGTACTGTCAGAAAATAAATGGTTATAAATCATTTATTTTAGAATAACAACAAGCACTTAAACTTAAAATATATTTTGCTTTTGTACAGCCTGTTTCAAACCAAATTCTAATGCATGTGGAATGGGAGCCTGCGTCTACCAATTTGACTGCAGACAAAGGCCAGAGTTTGTGATGTCCAGATGGACCCGATTTACACAGCAGAACCCTCTCTCAAAGGAGGGAGAAAAGGTGGATAGATGGAGGGAAGGAGGGAGGAATTTAGAAGAACCTAGTCATCACACTGACTCCCAGAAAGATGTTCTTTTCCTGGTTTATCTTTGTATGTAAATTTGTCCTGGAAAGATACAGAAACTGCATAAGACTTTTCAGAAAATGTTACCTGCTAATCATTTACTGACAAATCAGAAATGGAAATATACTTAATAGTAAAGTTCTTAATAAATACATAACATTTCTAAATATAGAAGGGAGGTAAAGGCCAAGTATGGGAATAGCATGCAGGAGGGCTGCCACAAATTCGAGGTTACCTTTAGTGACATAAGCAAGACCCTGTCTCAAAGCTTGTTTTAAACCAGCATTTCAAATGTGACAGGGAAAAGTTACCTGTAAAGTGTTATAATATTTTTCTGATGTAAGCTATTCACTACAATTTTAAAAACTAAAAAACAGGTTTGTCCATATTTTGAAGCATTAAACAGTTTCTGCTCCTTTCAAACCCTTCATTTCCCTCACATTCCTGCTTCTGCTATTGCTTGTGGAGTGTACACATGTGCGGTATAAACACGAGGCCTATGGCTTTCAGGATTCTATATCTCAAGAGCTCTTGACCCTGGAGGAGTCCACCCTTATGGTGTTCAAGGGCACACACAAACAGCCTCATTCATCTCAATTCCAAATATTCTTACATTCACTGCCTTTCATGTGTATACCTGTTCCTTTTATGCTGTTCCAAAATACAGAATCTATAAGCCAGAGGAGAGACCATGGGGAAACAAGAAACCACACTAATAGTAACAACAAAATAACTGCCTTTGGAAGATGAACTGCATCTCAGTTATATATGATCCAAAAGTGGCCTTCTGACACTTCCAGACAGCTGGCACACAGCCCATGGGAAAACAGCAGTGGAGTGCCCCCACTTCCTTCCTGACATGGTAATTACACCACCAGCTGGGGGACAAAGTGGGATGCCTAACTTGTCTTGCTTAAGGCTCTTTCAACCTGAATTTCTTAATTGATTTACAGTAAAAGGCTTCAAGCAGTCACCCGAAATGGTCTGCCATGCTGTACCAGAACAAACAGCATAGTTCTAAGATTGGAGCTACACCTTCAGACAGGGTCCATAGCAGAGAAGCCTTTGAGCAAACCTTTAAGGGTCCCTCCATCTCCAACAGCTGGTTTTATAACAAAGACAGTTTCTCCACAGACTTTTGTGGATAGAATGAAACAGCTAAAAGAAACTGTATTTAAAAGCAAGAAAAGTGCTGGGCGGCAGTATTTGTCTTGAATCCCAGTTTTCAGGAGGCAGAGGCAGATGGATCTCTTGAGTTCGAGGCTAGCCTGGTCTACAGATCCAATTTCAGGGTATCAAGAGTTACACAGAGAAATCCTGTCTTAAAAAACCAAACAAACCAATAATTTGAAAATTCTCTCTCCCTTAAACTGTTCTATGGCCAATTCCAATATAGCTTTCCCCCCCCCAGGGGGAGGGGAGGTCAAGACATGGTTTCTCTGTTTCCTGGAACTCACTTCGCAGACCAGGCAGGCCTCCAACTCAGAGAGATTGGCCTGTCCCTGCCTCCCAAGTGCTGGGATTGAAGGCGTGTGTCACCACCTGGCAAAGTAGACAGTTCTGTATTCTGAGAGGAAAAATGCAAGGACATCTTCATTAGATAAATTTATACTCCAGACACACACAGATGATGTGACCACAGACAATGCTAAAAAGCCAAAACAAAATAAAACAAACAAAAACAATCAATGAGAAGCAGAGAGAGCACTGCAGAGGGGCTGTTCTGAACCAATAATGAAAGGCATTACTGCTGGACCTTGAAACTTATGGAGGCAGCTGGAGAGATGGCTCAGTGGTTAGTTAGTTAGGAATGCATTATAAATACAGGTGGTGGCAGTGGTGGAGCACCTTTAATCCTAGCACTTTGGAGAGAGAGGAAGGTAGATCTCTGTGAACTGGATACCAGCCTGGTCAACAAAATGAATTCCAGGACAGTCAGCTGTTATACAGAGAAACCCTGTCTTAGGGGGAGTAAAATGAATATTCTTGCAGGAGTATGGTTCAAGTCCAGCATGCACATCAAGAACCTCACAAATGCCTGTGATGCCTACTCCAGAAGGCTCTAATACCTCTGGCTTCTGTGGGTACCTGCACTCATGTACCTGTGTGTGTGTGTATGTGTGTGTGTGTGTGTATGTGTGCGCATACACACACGCACACACATATCAGTGAACACACACCTTAAAAAATGTGCACAATCTTTTCTAATACTTGAATTCAACATATTTGTTGAAAAAAAAAAAAAGGAGGTTTTAAGTACTTAAAAGGGTAATGCATGCCAACAATTCATGTTTTGACTTAAACGACTGGTATCTTCAATCTATAGCTTTATGGCATTTGCCATAATATAAGATCACTCACAAGTTTAAGAACAGTGTTTAAAAACTAGAGGAAAATATATTAGTTATAGAAATTATTGAATATTTATCAGTGTACATGTAGCCTAGCATGGTGGTATGTATAATCCTGTAATCCCGACAGAGGCAGGGCAGCAGAATGTTCAAGGCCTATCTGACCTACATAGTGAGGCAATGTTTCAAAACACACAATAAAAACAGGTCTACATCTGCTAGAAATATAAAACTATGTATATGTGTTTTTCTACTACTATTTCATAAGAAGGCAGGCTCCAGAGTCCAAATAAACAGCCACACAAATCTCAAGAGGTAGCCCACGTCTCTGGTGACAGCCAACAAGAAAAAAAGAACAAGAAGCCTGTCCTTCCCTATCAGATGTTCACAGCCAGAAAGGACCACAGAATGCCTGTGGCTGCAAAGCTTATTTATCCTGTTTATAATCGGGCATGCAGCAGAGTAAACCAGGTTGCACTGATTGTTGCAGAGAAAAGAGGAAAAACAGACAAATAAGAGTTTCTTTTTCTACCATCTCATCTTATTCCATACCTTCTGTCTACTTTCTGGTTCTCCTCACCTGAACTTCTGCTGGATACTTACTGTGGGGCAGTGGGCACTTACCTCCCTGAGCATGTCTTAATGCCTTCCTACATGGCAGAAAGTCCTTCCTGTCTCACCACAGGCCCTGCCAGCCCTGCTCAACACCACTAGGTCATTGCCGTTGGTGTTGGTGTCCGCAATGGTGGCCCTGACAAGGAAGAACTTTACATGTCTTCCTGGTACAAAGCCATAAGAAGCAGGAGTGCTCCCAGGCACAACTCCCCTGGCTCTGCTCCTAAAAATGCTCTCTCAAGTACAGCGTTGCTTAGCAATGTCTGCCTTCCCCCTGTACATTTGAAATTGGCAACATCTGTCCCTTTGGCAATTTTGACTCATGCAAAGCACCATGTGCAAAGTTTAAAAAACATGCAGCTTCACCAATGAGCAGCCCATCTCTCCTCTCCTGCCCTGGCAAAACCAAGACTCCAAAATGGCTTACTCTTGTTTTGCTTTCAAGGACAGGAGAAAGATTAGTGGGATTTACAGCCGCTGATGGCACATGAGGAAAGTATTTAAGCCACAGTGGGAGTTCCTATTAAACTTCGCCTAATAAGTAGTGTGACCGCACAATTACACCTGAGGATGTGTCTAAAATAAAAACCTCATCTGGTTAACAATTTCCTTTAGAACAAATTCTATCCTGTGGCATTTTGTGTATACAGCCAGTGAGATTAAAAGGCGGGTCCTGAAGCAAATGCTGCAATTTCTTTCCATCAACCTTTCCTTCTGAACTGGAGGTCAAAACTGAGGCCCTTTGCATGCTAACTAAGCAAAGGGGTTTATAGAACTCTAGTTCCGTGAATGGTAATATTCATACTCACATTATACACAAGCACTATTTACCAAAAAAAAAATTAATCTCATATTGGAGATTTTAAGACAATCTAGTTATCTAAGATTTTTTGTCACTTTTACAATGACATCATCTTACCAGTTTGCTGAGGTTATCGCTAACAAAAGTTCCCCATAATGCTGTAATCATATGCATAAGACAACAACATCCTTCTAAAAATAAAATGTGGGGGAAAATATCCTAACTCTTCATATAATCTTACTTTTTACCTCCACACTGACAGACAACTGAAAACATGGGTGATAAAAACTATAAAGTCTGCTAGGAATTGAACCGTGCTCTGAGCATATGAACATTTCTGTTCTTGGTTTAAATAAATCAGGCTACAATTTCCTCTTTACCTTAAACCAACCCAATTTTGACATATTAAGAGCAACTGTTTTTAAAATAATTCTGCTGGAACCAAGTTCTGACTGCAAAGGGTAGGCTGAACTAATGTTCTCAAGTCTGACACAGAGAAATAAAAACTTTTAAAGCCCGCCAGTGGTGGGGCACCTTTAATCCCAATACTCATGAGGCAGAAGCAGGAGGATCTCTCAGTCTGAGGCCAGCCTGTTCTACAAAGTGAGTTCCAGGACAGCCAGGGCTACATAGAGAATTTCTGTCTCAAAACCCTTTTTAAAAAGTTTCAGTGATACTCACTGCAACTGGAAATCTTCATGACGACAATGTCTCTGAAATCCCATCATATGCTTAAGTTTACAATCTTACTTAAACACATGCATGAATTTGATACTCTGGGATCTACTTCTCACCAAAGACACTTGCCTGCTACTCACTGGATTCATAAAAAAAATGTCATGAAGTTATGCTCATTGTCCTTTGCAGGAAAAATGAACAGATTCTGCAAATTGGGAGTGTCTTGGAAATCTCAGGTGTCTGTCAAGGTCTTCTACAGAAGTTCTGCCTACATACACCATCATTGATGAGAAAGATTCTGGCAGACATGCAAGCCTCCAGCCCTGGCTCTACCAGGGGCCAAGTATTAATTAAGCTCACTGGATCAGACAGCATGAACCCAGAGTACATCCCTGGGTCTTACTATGTAGCCTTCGCTGGCCTGGTCTACAACAGCCTCAGCCACACGGAAGTCTGTCCCTGCCTCCCGCTTCCCTACATAGCTCCTCTAATTCAGGCAGCCACCACATCTGTAGCTCTGAGGATGCTATCATTATACTTTTGTTCTTAATATGCTCCTAATAAATGTGGAATTGACTTTTGTGGAGGAAAAAACCTAACTTTGGAGGGTGGGACTCCATGCTCTGGAGGATGAGGAGGAAGAAGCCAGGGCTGGGTGCTGTCCACCAGACAAGTGCTGATAAACCCTAAAAGTTGGGCTGGGAATACAGCTCTCAAGTCATAAATTGCACAACAAAAAGGATTCTGGTGAGGAGCCCCAAGGCTGTGATGGGGCAAAGTAACACACAGTAAGACCCCTTTCTCTCCTGGATTGCTGAGACTAATATCATTCTGTAGCACGTACTGGTCACAAACTCCCAGCTACTCCCCCCCACCACCGTGTTAAGCCACACTTCATACGGTCTACATAGCAATGACACTAGAAAGCAAACACGGGATTTACATACCCAAGGTCTGGAATGTTATTGGAATTTTCTCTATTCTGAGGTTTCCTACTCTTTTAGGACAGTGGGTCTCAACTTTGCTAATGCTGTGACCCTTTAGTACAGATCCCCAAGTTGAGGTGACCTCTGACTATAAAATCATTTTTGTTGCTACTTCATAACTGTAATTTTGCTGCTGTAATGAATCATAAATATCTGTTTTCTGATGTTCTTAGGTGACCCCTGTAAAAGGATGGCTCAACCCCCAAGGGGGTCATGACCCACAGGTTGAGAATTGCTGATTTTAGGGCAAAGTCATGATCAATAGATAAAGGGTTAACCCTGTAATCAAGGGATATAGAACACAGGCTATCCCTTGATCTTTTGCTACAGTACCCTGGAGACCTTTAAGGCCATGGATTATCTTCATCACCAAGTATGTTCAGACTGCCTTTTGCTCCAATCTCTTTTGAGTGCTGTGGAACTAACATCCTTCTATGTTACAGTCATCACAGGAAGCTCTGTTCACTTGGCACCAGGACAGAGCCACAGTGGTCTGTCACCTTGTATGAACAGTGTAGGGCTTGTCAATAATTTTTTTCCCTCAATAGCCTTCTGCACAGGCATGATGGAGAACTTGGCCAAGGTGATGGCCCCTTGGGTGGTAGCTCCTAGCTCCTTGGAGCACTTAACACCAAGACCAACATGACCACTGTAGTGCCCAAGTTTTGAACCTGGTCCACTGGCCAGCATGAGTCTGCTTCTGCATTGGTGTGGTCTTTAGGACTTCATCCTTTAGGGAGGGATGTGTCCAGAGAAAAATCAATAATCTCAGATCCCTTAATGGGCAGGGAGAACAGGTAGATCTCCTCCAGGGACTCAACCTTCATGTGTTGACCAGGTGGCCCGGCCTGGTGACAGGGATCCACTTCTTGTCTCCACCTTACTTCCATGAGCACCCAGGCTGCATCATAACCACATCCCCTAGACCCCTACAGAGCCCTCCTCGGTCTCCAGGTCCTCTCAGTCATCACCGTTCAGTGTTTCTAGATGAAGATAGTACCTACTCCAAGAACCAATTAATTACTGCTTTGCTGGGAGTTCAATATGCTTCCAAGTGAAAACACCAAAATCAAGATTTCAATGTGGAGAATACAATTTTTGAGTTGTTAGCAACTGAGCACAGTGTCCCAGAGAATTCTGCTCAATAGGGTGGTGTCTCTGACAGGTAGCATAGGCCTGTCCTCTCACAGTGGGGTGATGTAGAAAACAGCAACTACAAGATGAAGACTTGTTGGAGACTAACCACAGACCCGTTTTTCATTTTGCTCAAAGAGTTTCTGAAGGCCCTTTGCTGGGGGAACAGAGCACAAGGCAGCCTTGCCCCTTTATCCCTTAGGTCTCCCCTCCATGGTCCGTCCGACTTGTGGTAGACCACACTACTGCCTGACACATAATTAGAAACATGAACAAAGAAAGCAAAATGGGCCACGGTGCAATATATCCTTTTATATGACCTGTGTGGGGTGAGTCTGGGAAGCATACGTAACGTGTAAATCTCAGTAGGGTTCAGAACAATGCTCAAGTGGGCTTCCTTCCCTTAGGGACGGAGTCACTGGGATCCTGAGTGAATGTAGCGAAGATAAAGGATAAGGCTCCTATTTTACTTTTAAAGGAACATCATTAATCTTACTAGAAAACTGAGCCCAGGCTGCAGGAAAGGATGTGCATGGTCAGTAAGTCTCAAGTTCCTAGGATACCAACCAACAATACCTTTGTGGTAGAGAAGAGTGAGAATGCTCCACCCAGTGTGGTTGGCTTACTCCCAGGAAAAGGGATTCACTTCGTGCAAAATATTTAAGACTGAATCCTTTTCTACATTAGCAATTTTATGACATGCCACTTAAGTTTTTAAAAAATATACTAAAAGAAACTGGGAAATGGTGGTACACCCTTTTAATCCCAGCATCTGGCAGACAGAGACAGGTGGATCGCTGTGAGTTTGAGGCCAGCCAGGTCTACATAGTATAACTCAAGATAGCCAAAGATATGTAGAAAAACCTTGTTTCTCCATAAACACACACACATCACCACTATAATCATCATAATAAATCAGATCTACAAAAAAAAAAAAAGCTTTACATGCAGAAGCCTAAAATGACTTGAATAACCATGTAAGGCAATTCTTTTTTTTAAAAAAATGTGGGGTTGTAAATATGGCTCAATGGTTAACAGCACTGGCCAGCCACCATGTAAAGGACCCAGGTTCAGTTCCCAGCACCCACATGGAAGAAACTCAAAACTGCCTGTAAAAGTCTAGTTCTAAAGGATCAAATATCCTCTTTTGAACTTTGTGGGTGCTGCACACATGTGGTGTACACACAAAATAAACCTGTATCTTTTTTTAAAGTATAAAACATACGTACACAACTTAAAAGTTAATAAATCCTTTTTTAAAATTATTTTTTTAAATAAGTTATGTTCTGGTCCCCAGACAAATGTCCCAAATAGAGAATTTCACCCCATACCATATGATCTCCCCTCCAGTGAGTCAAACGTGAAAAAGGAATTATCATTCAGACCTCATATCAAAAGCAAATAGTTAGTTACGAAATCTTCATGCTGAGCACAATACAGCAAAAATTCCAGTCCTCACTTGTGCTTAAAACACAAAAGAGACACACTGATTTCTGACCTCAAAATGCTGCCCGCCTGGAGAAAGGTCCAGACAGTGTACAATGCAGGGCGAAGTGACAGGGCATGAAGGAGAAGGCCAGTTCTGTGGGGCCTGAGAGGCGCAGGACAGGGACAGAACCATGGTGGCGACAGCTCCGTGAGAAGAGCAAATGGCAGGTCTGGCACTGCCTGCTCTTACAGCTCTCAGGGTGAGGTCTCTAAAGACAGACCATCACTATCAAATACAAAGAAAGCGAAGGGCAAAGACCAAAGCAGCGGAGGACACCTGCAGTCCCAGCTGCTAGAGACTGGGGCAGGATTGCCTGGGCCCCCAAGGAAGACTGAACACAACAGGAACGGAGAGCTGCTGGGACAGATTTGCTAAAATCCCTTCGCCCTCACTGATGTCACAGTTTAAAGAGGACAGAAGCAGACAACAGGTTCAAGGACAGTGATGGAGATCTCAAGTGAAGCAGGACAGTAAGGAGAGAGAAATGGTATTCACAGGACTGAGCTGCTAAAAGCTGCCGCTGGTCACAGAGAGAAAGCCATCCTGGGGCCCAGGAAGAAAGCAAGAGACCACTGCTAATGTCTCAGGCTTGACGAGGAAAAGGAAACACAGTGAAATAAATAAAGCCCAGGGAATAAATAAATGCGAGACACCCACACGCTCCAGAGGGCAGCGGATGAATATTTAAGTCTAGAGAGTGTCATTCTGTGATACACAAGAAGCCTGGAGAAACATCACCAGGAAGATGCGAAGGCAGAGCCCTGGGGAGGAAACAAGGAAAGGTGTTTCCAACAGAGACGAAGGCCGGTCTAAAGAGGGAAGTGAAGCTTTCCTGGGTCATCCTAAGGCCCAAGGGGCTGAGAGATACAAGCACAGAGTGCCTGCCTCCTCCTAACTGCACAGCTTCAGCTGTGGAAGGATCCAGGAAGTAGGGATGATGGTGAGACAGGCTGGGAGGGAGGAAAAGGGTTCCCTCTGCCCAAAGCTGGGACAGACCAGACTGCAATTCCATACCCTGAGGCGGGTGCTGGGGAGGGTAGTGGTTTAAAACAGTAAAATGGAGCCCAGGTGAAAAGAACTAGCTCTGCTGTGAGACCTCGTGGAGAACGGCAAATGACGGGTACAGGTGTGAAAAACAGGGTGAGAACAGAGAATCTTAACTGGATAACTCCCAGCTCTGTAAGGCAACAGAGGCAAAGCTAAGGCTTGCTATGGAGTCCTCACTCAGGACCTCTCCTCTGAAGCGTCTGAGCAGTTGTCAGCATAGAAAACCAGGGAGGCTGAAACAGAAGTCACACAACTCGTCACCATTCCCAGACCAGCTCTGTGACAGCGTGCCAGCCGGCCGGCACCCGCCACCAGAGGGCTGGGCTTCACCAAACTGCTTAGGAACTCAGCCCTACAACATGCAGACTGCGATTTGTGCCAACTCAAGTCACAGGTTGCTGTAACAATGGGGAGGAGAACAAGTTTTTGAGAATGAAATATTTCGGACTGCCTGTTTTTATAAGGTGTGATATTTACTCCAGAAACTGCCAGGCCATATGGACGTTATTGTTTGAGGTGTCTGCCCTGCCTGGGAGCATTAGGCAGCGAAGGACGGGGACCCCAGAGCCCATGACACTGGCAAACAGATCTGTTTAGTTTTGTTTGCTTGTTGGATTCGAACTGGTCTCCAACTTTCAATCCCCCTACCCTGTATACAGTGATTCCACACATGTAACACAAACTTCGCCATGAACTACTTCTTCAAGTACTGAAGACGCTAAAGCCATTGGTTTCTTTCTCTGGGCTTTTTACTTATTTTCAATCCTCAAAAAACTAAATGGAGAGTTGGCTCAATAGTTACGAGCACTGTGTCCTCTCTTCTGAGGAAGTTTACAAATATCTATTACTCCAGTTGCAAGAGATCGGACACCCTCCTCTGGCCTGTAAGGGCACCAAGCCTACATATGATGCAGACACACATGCAGGCAAAGCACCCACACACATACATTCAAACTAGGGGCAGGGATACAGCCCAGTGTGCATAAAGTCCCCAGTTTCAACTCTAAGCATTGAAATTTCAAATTAACTAAGTAAAATTTGGGAAGGAGCTCTATCCACCTAAAACTAGGTGGATCCTAACTAGGTTCATATACCTTAATCTGCACCCATTCAAGTCTCTAAAATAAAAAAATACACGTCAGTAACATGGGCAGCCTTTCTGCCATTCCAGCAATACAAATCCCTCTTTTTAATACCACTCCAAATTCTACCTTTTTCTTTCTTTTTTTTTTTTAATATTTTAACTTTATTTATTTATTTATTTATTTATTTATTTATTTATTTATTTGCCTTGGTGTTTGCCTGGAATTGGAACTACAGACAGTTGTTAGCCACCATGTGGGTGCTGGGAATCGAACCCGGGTCCTCCGGAAGAGCAGAGGGTGCTCTTAACCGCTGAGCCATCTCTCCAGCCCCTACCTTTTTCTTTTACTTATATTTTTACATTTATTAACAGGGGGAGGGGGTACTGTTAGAAGATAACATGCAAGAATTGATTCTCTCCTTCCCAGTGTGAGTTATTTCGAAGAGGGAGGGGATTAGGAGAGTAGAGATTTCCTCCTCATCTTGAAAAGCTTTGCCATTTAATGTGTATTTGAGACATAAGAGCTTGTGTGCCAGGCAGCCCCGGCATTATCCTGAGGAGCAGGCTTTGAGATGAGATGCGGTGACTGTAAATGGGGGCTCCTGGCACAGAAACGCCTGCTGCTGACGACTGACGACGTGTGAGCCTGTCTTCCTCGGTCAGTGTTACTATAATCTGACAGTTTCCTCTGACCCCAGCAGGGTCCTTATGCCAGCGCCAGCTTCAATGCCAACCGCGCGGCTGTCTGGCAGCCCCGTGCTCCGGCCAGTGCGTGGGACGGTGGTGCTAGGGGGTGGGGGTGGGGCCAGGCAGATGGAGGGTTCAGGGTGACCCAGATGAGGGAGAATGAGGAATCAGGAAGAGTCAGTCTGTCTACCTCTGAAGATTACGGGTGTGGGTAAAGAGTGTAAACCATGTTCAGTGGAGAACCAGAAATGAGTGCCTTAGACCTCCCTGGAGGCTGGCCAAGTCCTGGACTGACCGGCAAATCTAAATATAGAAGCTTAAAAATAGTGACAAGAGACCCACAGCCACTTTGAGCAAGAGCTGCTAACAGGCAGCCCAGGGCCACCAGCCGCTTTACCAGTGTGCTTTCTGGGGTTTGGTTTTTTAAGCCAATATCTACAAGCTAGAGAATACAAGATCCGGTAGAAAATGAGACTTTCTCTGTCCCCTAAAATGTCCTGTTTCAGTGCAAACAGTCTCGGCCCTCAGCGTCTAGAGCCAGGCAAGGTTCTGAAAAACATTTTAAGGTCTGACAAAACATTAAGTAACATTAAAAAAAAATTTTTTTTTTTGAAAAGCTCTAAAATTGCTGGAAATTAGTGCAAAGAACAGAGCTGCTTATAGCAGCCCAGAGGGAAGTGTTCAGCAGGAACTGGAGGCCTGTTGGGGTGGCATTAGCTGGAATTCTCTCTTTTTTTTTTTTTTCTTTTCTTTATTCACTTTCTGTTCCTTCTCAAAATTGCCTTAAGTACATTTGGTACCAGGATAAGAAAGTCCTGTCTCCCTTGCCATTCTGTCACTTCAGACGTTTGTGGAGGGATAGTAGACTCCCCCAGGCCCCTCATTCTGGCTGCATTCCATCCACTGCCTGGCACTCTGCGCTCCCAGGCCCAGGCCCGCTGAAGCTACCCCAATCATTAACTCTTCCCTGAGTGGGCTCTGCCATTTCTGTGACATTCAGAAAACAGGGGCAGAAGACCAGATACAACAGCTGGATTGATGGTTTTGGTTTGGATCACTTAGGAGAGATGAGCAATCCTCACTGACATGTAAGTAGAAGTCCCCTAGCAAACTTACTCCTTGCCCTTACATTTCTCCTTCCTTGCTGTCAAGAGCTACATCTTTGAAAAAGTTCCATTATTTTGCAAGTCTAAATTTGCTACTTATTCATATTCTCCAAGAACTCCATAATTGACTATTTTGACACAGATTTTGTTAGTTTTAGATTGACAATGTACAGCGGTCCTCCCCTCCTCCACAGAGGTCCAGGCTCCAAACAAACCAGGCCTTTGCTGGTAAACCTCATCGTCTATGTACGCATGGCCTACTTTCAGGCTATACTTCCCCCTTTAACCCTACGGTAATTTGTCAAACTCTGGCTAATCTCCTTAATCCCTTGGGCTGAAGGATTTAAGTTTAATGTTTTAATCTAGGGGCCTCTGTATTTAAGTAATTAGAGGTCATATTTTTAGCTCTCTCCTTTAGATAAAGTACCTTAGTTTGCTCTTAATTCTAACTTTTATAAATAACAGAATTCTAAGAATTCTCAGTGAGCATAATTTGGAGTTTTGGATTCAATGTATGAATTAAGGGAACAACATTCTGTGATATTTGTGTTTCTTGCTCAAGCCTATGTATTTACCTTAGAGTTTAGTTTTATTTATTATTACTTTAATTATCCATATGTATAGGAAATAGTGTGGTAATTCAAAACCTGCAGTATATATCAGTGTTATCAAATCAGTAGTTAGCATCTCCATTTTCTTAAATATTTATAATTTTTTTGATTTACAAGTATGTAGCAACTGCACATTTGTGAAGTAGTATGAGACTCCAGCACAATGTGTACTAGTGAAAGTGAATTTATTATTTATTATTTCATGTTTGGAGGTTGTGAATAGAATGAGCATTTAACATACTATCTAAAGGAAACACTTGCTGTTGTATTTTAGAAGTGTTTAGTCTGTTGTTTTGTTTTTTTTTTTCCAGAATCCTGCTGTATATTTAGAATTCCTTAAGTCATTTCCAACATTTTTTCATGCCTGAGAACTTAATGAGCTTTAGAAAGAACTATTTTCCTATCAGTTAATCTGGACATTCTTAGAAAATGTCTCAAACATCTTTCCCGTCAGGAAAGATTTATTTAGTCACAGAAGGACTCTAGTTTTACATTCTATATTTCGGTTTTTCAATCTGCAAACACTGGAAAAAAAAAAAAAACCCAAACGGAAAAAATAAATTAATAAGAGCCTGTGAAAACAGTCGACTTACTGCAACATGACATAAAAACAGAGACAAAGGACACTTTGGAAGATACTGTCTCAAATAGGACAATGCCATCCCTTGGCATGTGTGCTCTGTATGGTGGGTGGCCTCTGGTGCTCTGTGTCTACCAACATATGCCATCTCACAAATCTGCCCCCGAAGTCTGGACACCATCAGCCCTGTTGTTCTGAAAGGCTTGAGGCTAAGGCGTCCTCTGGACAGGCTCCCTGGGCTCTCTCCAGTGTGGGAATCCAGACCCACGTGCAGCCTCTTCCAGAATTCCCATCACTGGTTACAGCGCTTTAATTAGGTTGCTTCTAGATCAGAAAACTCTCTGCCTGCTGAGTGACAATGAAAGGTGTGCACCCTCACACCAGGCTTTGCACCCTTTCTCTCAAGAGTTAAACATTAAAGCACTTTAGGTATTAGTGAAAGTAATTTCCAGGCTAAACATTTTAGGAGAAAAAAAAAAATTAGAGGTAGGTAGTGGTGGTGGTTAGCCTTAGCTCCAGGAGACTGAAGTAGAGGCAGAGCCCTGCAGAGCAGCCCAGGAGATGGGAATGCAGGGCCAAATCGGACTGCTGAAATTCATTACTCACTTACCAAGGAATTTACAAGAGAACAATACTTACTAATAAAATTAGCTTGTACTGAATAATTTCCTGAATTTCTGTGGTACCCTGAATAAAGATTTAACCATAACTGTGCATTCGTTTACTCATCTGAGTTGACTCGAGGAGATCTCATGAAAAGCTCTGCACACAGGCTCAAATGTTGCATCCATGAGATGGGGTGGGATCGGTTAGATGGAGAGCTGAACTCCGTCTCAAGAGCAAGGTGGAGGGCTGATGGCTCAGTAGGAAGGGGGGGGCTGCTGCTACGAGGGACAAACTGAACCCCAGCACACACATGGTGGGAGAACCAGCTACAGCGAGTTACCCTCTAAATGCCTTCCTCAAATAAATAATCGTGAAGACCCCAATAAAAGAGCAAGGTGGTGTTTGGAAAGGTGTTAAAGTGAGACAGAACAGGGCCTTGCTTCATTCTGACCCATCACGGGACAATGTGTGCAGAAATCGTCACAGGCTGAACTCACATCCAGCAAGCTCCGCCACATCGGGGCGGGTCGGTTGTACCATCTGACTATTTCTCCCTCAGCTCCCAAGCATATGCTATTTTCTGAAAGTTCTCAAATGCATTCACTGTTTGGAAACTAAGTCAAGAATCCAACATGGTTCTTGAAAATCCAAAGCTGATGCCTAAGGGAGCAGGTTCTTCTTCTTAGCTGTGATAAGGAGCCATTAGATCTTCCAGCTAACGCGCCCAAAAAAGGCAGGAGGAAGCTGCACATGCCTTTGATCCTGAAGGCAGAGGCAGGTTAGTTTCTGAGTTCAAGGCCAACCTGGTCCACAGAGTGAGTTCCAGAACAGCCAGGGATACACAGAGAAACCTCATCTTAAAAGAGCACAGGGAGGGGGTGGAGAGAAAGACAGGGTCTTACTCTGTAGACTAGACTGCTTGGACACTCAACAGAGATCCGCCTGCCTCTGTCCCATAAGACTGACTGTGTGACCCACAATGCCTGGCTTCCCTTCTCCCTTTTCAAGCTCTACTAAAGAGATTTTAGGAGAACAGGTTATCAGCTTTAGTGCTTACAGGAACAGTCTGGATCTCTGGCAACCAATAATGCCTGATGAGAGTAGCTGCTCACAGGTAATCCCAACACAGGCCAGTGTGCTGGAGAGAGAAGAGGCAGGAGATGCCATGAACAGACTGTGGTAGTGGGGAGCACAGGGCTCAGTGACAGGCCCTACTTTGATTTATATGAGGTGGACAGTACTGAAAAAGGCACATGGTGATATCAGCCTCAGGCCCCTGCACCCACACTTGAGCACACATGTATCCCATACACAAATACATATATGCTGACAAAATAAAACATTTTTTTCTGTTATTACATAAAGTGTAATCTGGGTGACTCAAAGTTTTTTGAGCAATGGATATAAAATGAGAGGGTGTATACAACAGAAGGGAATAAACCACAGCTCCAACAGAAACAGGTATGCGTTAGATTCACATTATCTGAGCCCAACTTCAGGTCAGAGATCAAGGTGGGAGGACTCTGGAGAACAGTATGGAGAGAGCCCCCCAAAACAAACAGTATGGAGAGAGCCCCCCCAAAACAAACATCACTTCAAACACTTCACTGTGAACTAGTAAGTAACACTTTCTAATTGTGTGTGTGTGTGTGTGTGTGTGTGTGCGCGTGCACTCAAGTATGCACCCTTGTGTACAGCATCTGTTCTACTCATCTTAATTTATTTTACAATGTGTATTAGTACCTCTTGCATGGCCTGTACTGGTCAAGGACAGACGAGGGCATCAGATTCCTTACACTAGGCTTCCAGACTTACATTGTTTTCAGCCACCTCATAGGTGCTAAGAATTGAGCCCAAGCCCTCTGGAAAAGCAGCCAGTTCTCTTTCTCCCTTTAGTCACTGTGCCAGCAATCCGGGCCCTAACCTTAGAGTAACTGATAGATAGTCAGGGATAGTACACGAACCCCAGTTCTTATCACAGACAAGGCTACCACTGCCACAGGAGTTTAAAAAAAAATCTTAATCTAAAAAAGTATAATATACAAGTAACATAGTCTGAGTAACAGTGTGTGTGTGTGTGTGTGTGTGTGTAACGAGTATTGAAAAAAAAAATACCAGTAATTTGAGAGAATACATGAAAGAAACAATATTTTAGTTATCTTGAAACACCATAGTGGAGCAACATACTGTATATTCGTAACTCCTTCCTCAAATGAGGCAAAGTATAACCACTATAGCTTTTTTTAAAAAAGCAGTAAGTAAAAATATATTTGAACAGATCTCCAGACATAGTGCTACACACCTTTAATCTCAGTATTTGGGAGACAGAGGCAGCTAGTACTTAGAGTCTGAGGCCAGCCAAGGCTAACTGAGAGACCTTGTCTCAAAAACACAAAACAAAATGAAAAATAAATTTTAAGTTGAAAACTCCTTATAATTTACAGACAACAAATCTTTAGAAAGTGAAGCTTCCTGGGGCTGCAAAGAATAAGGGCACTTGCCACCAAACCAAAAGTTCAGTCCCCATGACTCGCACTGTGGAGATGTGGGCCCAAGTATCACAAGTACATGCCCAGCACACTCACTCACACACTCCATAAATAAAAGTAGTTAGTTTTTTAACCCTGAAGCCATCCCCTTCAACATCTTAACATTTTGATTTTACTTGCCTTAGGAAACATTGTCAGGGACCAAGGAAGTATTAATCCAAATTTGTGTACTTTCATTTGGTTTTTGTTTCAAACTGGTAAGGATTCAACAAGACCAAAAAAACAGCTCAAAGCTTTCTGGTGTTAGAAATGTTATGTAACTTGACTAGGCCATGGGACACGCAGGGGTACACTCCATGTGACTCAATGAAGAGTCTTTAAAGCCAGCCTACACACTGCATGTTGAACAAGGCACCCTGCTGAAGCACTGGGAACTGAGGCAGGAGGATCTCAGGCCTAAACAATGAGATTGGTGTGTGTCTTTAGAATGGGATTTGATTTTGAGTATCTACATTATTCGTGTGAGATGCCCTCACCCAAGAACTTGATTCACCTCCCTCCCTCCTCTAATCTCCCAGAGAACTCCGCTAACTGGAAATGTCCCAAGAAATCCCACTCACCTCTACCGACTGTGAAGGCATCCTCAGCCTGGTGAGTTTGGCCTTGGCAGGCACTTTTACATCTGTTTTTTCAAAGCTCTGCTGAGCATACTCTTCCAGTGAGGGCTTCAGTTCTGGGGACTCACTCGGAGCCTGATCCTGACCATCCATGGGCCGGACATATGCCGTGGGCTTCTGCTGCATTGCAACACTTTTTGAGGGGAGAGGAGGGGGTGGAAATGTCTGAGAAGGTGGCTGGGAAGGGGCTACCCCAAGGCTGGTAACGGCCACCAAACTGTCACGAATAGTCTCATTATCTGGAACCTTCGCCACCGGGTCCTTGGAAGACGTGGCTGCGCAGTAGTTTTTATTGCTAGTGCTACTGCTGTGAACCTTGCTGGTCCCTTGCAGCCTGGAATGTACAGGTGACAAAGGAGGCACCAGGGATGGCAAAGAGGGGATTAAAGGTGAGAGCTTCATGTCCGGAGCTGAGTCACCATCAGCTCTGCGGTCACACTTTCTGTGGTTGGAACAGTGCCCCTCCTGACTGAGGCGATCTTGAGTCAGACGCTGGCTGTCGGGCAGGCCATAGTTTTTGGCATGGAGACTTGGCGCTGGTTCCATCCTTGGCGGTGCCATCTTTGGACTGTGGCTAATGTTACCGACAGAAAGTGGTCCGGGGGCAGAAGACGTATGAATAGGCTGGTGGTAGACGTGCGTGCGGAAGGAGCTGGACGCGATGCTGTTGCCCCTGTCATGAAATGAAGGATACCTCGGCTTCCCTGGCCTGTCTTCAGAACCTTCCAGGTGCTGAGGGCAAGGCTTACTGCTCAAGAACTCCTTCATCTCTTCATAGTCACCTAACATATTTTGTATCCGACTCGATAGCTCATCACCCTTTGCAGTCTGGAAAACAGAAAGACAGCAGACTCAGACTGTGGAAACAAATCTAAGCAGAACAGTCACTTGATAAATTATTATGTAATACCATTAAGAAAAAACCCCTCTCAACTTAATGTGAAATGCAATGTTAACTATTTCTCTTGCTGAGAAGCCTGCCGCAGATACACATTACTAATTACAGGAGACTAACATTACAAAAGAAAACCACACACTTTGGTAATTCTGACTAACAATGTTTAAAGACTTTTCAGATTTTGTTTTCAAAAACAACCCCTGGGATCAGTTATTTTCTCATTCGTGACCCCTGATTGAACTCGGTCGCACCGAATAACTGTATCATTAGGTTTAATGTTGGGATAGGCCAGCCTCTCCTCTCTTTCACACAGCAAATACCTTGTAGGGCTCTCCAAACAGCGGGGTCTTCTCAGCAAACACCTCGTTCTCTTGGTGAGCTTCTTGGTTTCGTCTCTCCTTCTCTCTAATCCGAAGCAGGTTTCTATCTTCATTGTATAAACTTTTCCAAATGTCACAAAAGAACAATAACAAAAAAATTTATCAGTATCCAAGTTTTGTTGTGCACACATGGGTGTGAAAGGAGCAAGAGCAGATCCGAGAAGAAGTGGTGGCAGGGATGTAATAAGTGCACCTGGGATTGCAGAGCTGACTGAGAGCTGGGAGTGTGAACTTCTCCTGCACAAGGCCTGATTCTGCCACCAGGACCCATGTCTAGCAGCTCATAGCTCACAGCTGCCTAGAAGCCCAGCTCCAGAAACTTTAATGCCTCTCTGGCCTTGGTGAGCACCTTTGGGTGTGCACACACATGCCTGCTCGCACACACTTCATAAAAGGTGGGGAGCGGAAGATGGAAGGAAGGTAAGGGCACAAGTCTACTGAGCCAGTATTTGCTCACGCCAGCAATCCTGCTACTGAGTAGGCAGAAACAGGACAATTGCCAAAAAAACAAAAGTTCAAGACCATCTTTGTCTACAAGAACATTCAAAGCCAAAGGCTGATTTTCTAATTAAAAGATCACCAAGCATCTAAAACATAATTTACTTGATCCTCAGTCTACTCTGAGGGCATGTCAGCATAATAAACTCAGATAATCTGTATTATTTCAAATATCAAGGATGAATGGGCCAATTATATATGTCAGTTCCATACACTCTGAATGTCTCACAGTCCGATTTGAACCACATGAAAATATGTATCCTACTCATTTGGATGTGGCATCAAACTGGTTAAGAACACTGATGGGCAAATCAGAGATGGACTCGGAAAGAAAGCTGATTTCAGCTACACAGAAGCCACACACACAGCCTGCTCCCTCAGACCCTCCTCTGTGATCCACATTGAATAATGGGAATAAAAGAACTATAAAAAGACTTTGTCTTCTTGACCTACTTCTGGGGATCTGCTGAGACTTCCCTCCCAAGGCTATCTGAACAAAGGGAGACATTCGATTGCCTTAGCTGTCCCTGTCGATCCTTCCCAGTTCCAGCTGCTGTCAAATGCACTCCCATGCTTCCTCATGTTCCCTTCTTCCCACAGGAGCCGGCCAGTCTCCATGCCTCCCTGCGGCTTGCTGCTCTAATTCCACCTTCTCTGATAGCAGGTTTAAGGCCCTGATTCTCATGTCACTGTCCATATCTAAAACGACAATCATTTGATGGCTCCTCATACTACAGAATAACCTCTAAATCTTTGCCTTGGCATTAGAATTCCCTGACAATCTATCTGGTTTGGATGAACATGTGACAGGATCCCACAGTTGTCCCCACAGGCCTGTCACATGCACTGACTTCATAAACCACCCCAAACTCCAGTCACACGGGCCATGGCCTGCTGTGACCCTGGGAGTTGATTTGCTTCCCTTGCAATCACAAATCTCTGCCTTCTCTCTCCCTCCACCTCCCTCTCTGCCCCCTTCACCTTGAGTACATGCTCCCACCCCTTAAATTTCAATTTCTGATAGATTCAGTCATTCAAATGTCACCCACTTTAAAGATGTGCCTCAAAAACATCACCAACTATGAACCTGCCCAACACATCAGTTGGCTATTGTTTCTTTTAGCTTTCCCATAGGATAGCAATTCCATTAGAATAGTATTAGAGTAAATATCAGTTCCATTAGAACAGAGCCTCACCTTCACTCTCTTGTTATCTAAATGTGATACTACATGAAAGTCCACCAAATGAAGTACAACCATTATGCATGCAGTAGTGTGTGTGTGTACATATGTAAGTATGTATGTATGCATGTATGTATGTATATGCATTCCAGTTTTTCAAGACAGGGTTTCTCTGTGTAGCCCTGGCTGAAACTCACTTTTAAGGCTGACCTTGAACTCAGTTATGCTTGCCTCTGCCTCCTTTGCCACTACCGTCCAGATACATACACACACACACTCTTTGAAACTTTTTCTTATATTTAACACTGAAGGACAATATGCAAGAACAATTTGAGAAGATAAGTCAACCTAAAACTTTTCTATTAACCAAGGTGCACCTTTAATCCCAGTACTTGGGAAGCAGAGGCAGTTTGAGGACAGCCTAATCTACACACAGAGAATTCCAGGATAGCCAGTGCTACACAGAGAAACTCTGATTCAAAAAAAAAACAAAACTAAATTTTATTTCTCTCTACCTGAGGAAGAGAACCAAGATATCAGACTGAACTTGACAGATCTGGTCAAAAATTATGTAGTCCAAACCAGATGTGATGGTTCAGTAATCCCATTCAAGAGGCTGCTAGCAGATTGAGGCTAGCCTGGGATACATAGTCACTTCTAATCCAGCCTGGACTATCACCTGGACTATAGTGAGACCCTATTTCAAAAATAAAACATGAAAAAGAGTAGCAATAATTATATGCTTAGGCCAGTGTATCAAAGGCTTACTGAATAGTAAGTTCCCAGCACCCACATCAGGCAGCTCACAACCAGCCACCTGTGACCTGGGGGACCCAACGTCTTCTGTTCTTGGTAAGCTCCTGCGTTCATGTGGTGCCCATAAATTCATGCAGCCTGTTACACATAATAAAGAGCCAGGCAGTGGTGGTGCACGCCTTTAGTCCCAGCACTCAGAGACGGGCGGATCTCTTTGTCACTTGTCTACAGAGTGAGTTCCAGGACAGCAAGAGCAGTTACACAGAGAAACCCTACCTCAACAAAACAAAAAAAAAAGAGAGAGAGAGGGAGGGAGGGAGGAACAGAGGAGGGTCCAAGAGTCTTTTTAATAAAACCAACTTCAAAGATGACAGATAGAAGCTGCAAAGATTACTTTATGCTTGTTGGCATATAAAACAGGAGGAACTAAAATACAAACTAGACCCTTCTCTTGTAAAGACAGGGCTTGTTCACAGGTTTGCCGGACTGTATTTTGGGCTGGAGAGGGAAGAGACGGGTCTCTCTGTGTTGCCCTGGCTGACCATGTCGCAGCCCTCTCTCCTTCTCACACTCTTGGCATCAGCAAGGCTTTCCCCCTCCCTTTTTTTTTTTTTTTTTTGGTTTGTTTTTGAGTCAGGGTCTATGTGGCCCTGGCTGTCCTGGAACTCTCTGTGTAGAGCCCCAAACTCACAGAGATCCACCCACCTCTGCTTCTCTTTCTTCCCCCCAACTCCTCAGTGCTGAGATTAAAGGCATGAGCCTGGCTAGAACCACATACTATATAAACAGAGCCAAAAACTGGATTTAACTCACTGTCACTGTGCAACTAAAAAGGCAGAGAAATCCATGGCTGTCTGTGGGTGAGTCTGCGCCCACTGTTACCCACGCTGCTACCCTGCGTCTTTTGCCAGGGCTCCTAGACAAGGCAGAGGGAAGGAACCAGTCCATAGAGGAGCCCAGAGTAGGCTGGAAACCAATTCTGTGCAGCCTTTTTTCTTTATGCAGCTGACAGCATTTCCCAGTCACACTGGGCAGGATTCGGGTTCACTTCAGTGTGGACTTGCTATGTATCTGTTAAGTGCTGTTTCTGAAAGGGCAATAGGCAGTATAATTTTTTTCCAGAAATATTTGTTTCTTAGTCCCTTTGAAATCAGGGGCAAGGTGAATTTCAAAACAAAGTAGCACCATCACCTGTAGCATGAGAGGAACCTTGGCAGACTGTTTCCAACTAGGTACAGGGCAAGGTACGGAAGTTGGAAGGATAATTGTTATGTACACGGGCACAGTGTGCACATGGGTAGAGGCCAACTCTGGAGAGTCTGCTCATTCCCACCTTTATAAACTCGAACTTTGCCCTTTCTACCGTCTCTGTGCTCATTGGTACGTGATTGTCCATACCCACACACCATACCAAGGACTGCTCCATGGTATGGTTTCTCTCCTAGAACTTGGTGTGTTCTAGGACTTGAACCCAGCCTGCCAGGCTTGCACAGGGTTCACTTTACCTGCTGAGCCATTTCACCAGCCTGGAATTCAACCATGTATGTATGTATGTGTTTGTGGTTTTTTTCAAGACAGGGTTTCTATGCGTGTAGCCCTGGAAGCAGTTCTGTAGACCAGGCTGGCCTAGAACTCATAGAGATCCACTAGCCTCTGCCTCTTGGGTTCTAGAATTAAAGGGGTGGTCCACCTCCACCATGCACAGTCTGGAAGAATTTTTAAGTGAGGGGATTTTTTAGGCAGCAGTGAAGGTCTTAGTGACTCTCACTCTGTAATTACCTTTGAATAATTACAAGTTAACTATGGACTTTAATTAAAGGTATCCAGCTCCCCCAGGGAGAAGCAACACAATTTTCACTCTCTGGCACACTCACTGATATCCAAACAGCCACAGGTTAGAGGTCCTCGCTGATGGCCACTCTACATTAACTCTTCCTCCTGTGAGTACCAGAGCAGGGCTTTCACAGGAGCAGGCGGCAGAGGCCCACTTTTCCCAATCTCAGTCAGTAGGGAGGGGAATAACCCGTGCTGAGGACAACCTCTCCCTCTGCCCCCCCTCCTCATCTTCACCCCCTCATCCCTACACACGCACACACCTGGTCCTCAGTCAGCACTGTCCTGACCACATCACATTGCTCTATTTACTTTTCAATCAGACCTGTCGTAATAGGATTTCTTATTAGACCCATTTTGCAAGTGAAAAAAAATAAGGCTCAAAGATTAACTTTCTCATGACAACCTGAAAATTCAAAATCCTGGCAAAAGTTTATGTTCTCAGTTACAGATCAGCTAGCAGACCTGCCTGGCTGTGTAAGTGGGGTGGGGACGACTCAGAACGTGTGCTAACTTATAATCACCTTAATTCCTTGGTTTCAAGGAGGTACACGTCAGTCCGGGTATTGTTCCTGCCAAGAGAGCAACCTCAGAACCACAAGATACACGACAGGTTCAACTAATCACACAAAGACCTTACAGGAAGCTGTCAGAGAGAGATGTGACGCACGAGCCACACAGGCTCTTCAACATCTAAAACTCTGCTACAATTCTTTGGATCCTTGTTAAATTTCATAAACCCGAGGTCAGCGATCCCATAATAACCTACTAACCTGTAGACTCATGTTTCTCTTATACTAAAAGACTCCCATGGATTTATTCCATGGACAGACTATATACATAACCTTGCACCTAAGTTCCTGTATAATGTGCACGATGAGGAGCTTCAGCCATCCTTCTGACTGGTGAGCCAAGCCATTTTCACAGGGCCTCCACTCCAACCCAGTAATTCTCATTGAGAGAAAAAACATGAAGTCAAACTGAATGCATAAAAAACAAGCCCATGGGTCAAGGTACTATATACAACCCCACCTGCAAACTCTGCTAGCCCCAAACCCAGGAGTTCTGCAGAAGCACTGGAAAACATCCTTGGACAGGGACCGTTCTCAGTAGCCACCATCTTACATTACAATGCTCTGCAGTAGAGAGGTTCAGCAGGGCACAGCAGAAAGCCCACCCCCTCCAAACTAGAAAAAGGAGGAGTGCAGGCTGCCGGCCTCGTGCTGCCAGTGGCCCGTGAGGCTCACACATGAAGAACGTACACTGCTGAGATCTCAAGCCAGCTGAGGTGGACTGTAACCCAGTTGTTCTCCTGACAGAACTCCTCCAACCTGATCAAAAATTAAAAAACATGCAGGGGTGTGCTCACTTTCAGAAAGGTGGTGAAAATCCTGAGAAACTCCACTTCAATTCCTCACACCCTCGGGTATAGTGGTCAAGTCAATCCCATGCTGGGCCTGTCATGGCACATTTACTCAAAGGCTTCTCCTTGGGGGATGGAATGTGTCACAGAGGTGTTAAGTACTAAGAAAACGAAAGTCATCCCAACTCTGTAAGCATGGGGGGGGGGCGCTCTTCTCTTTCCTCAGCACTTAAAAGGGAAATAGCAAACCGGGGGTCACACAAAGGCCAGAGCAAGCATGGGGCAGCATGCTGGCTCTGGTATCATCTGGCCTAAGCACCTTCTCCCAGGCTGGAGCACACAAGCTCTGCCACTAAACTAGGTTAGGTTAGTCAAGCAGGACTGCCCGAATGCCATTCTCGATCCCATGGCAACCCAGGACCCACAGGGCTGTCTGTGAACAGCTGACTGCCCATTTATCACCCCTGACTGCTCACTCCCTGTATGCCTTTCTCTCAAAGATGTCACCAGCTCCCTCCAGAATTAATGTTCCAAGTTTTAATTCTCCTTTGGAGAGTAGAGGTTAATATATTCTTCCAGCCAAGGAAGGAAAAGGAAAATAACAGTGTATACTAACTGGAATCATTCTTACTGTTTTAGAAACTCTACATACAAATGGAAACAATCTGTAAAGACTCACAACTTCCAGCCACCGGTGCTAACAAAACAGGGACAAACGTTGTGTCATAAGCAGACAGGGGTGAGAGCACAGGATCTGTAGGTTCTATCAGGGACAATAGAACACTGGGAACAATGCTGCTTCTCTTTGCCCTTTGTTTCCATTCTTGCCACATAGTATCTTGGAAACATTTTTTACACTTTAGTTTTATGAAGAATGTCAACACATTTTTAAAAGTACAACATTAGTTTGCCATTAAACTTTATCCAAATGTTGTTTAGACACAACATAGCTCCATGTTTGAAGACAAAATAAAATATGGAGACTATTTCCCCATTTCTTGTGTATGAAAAAAATGTGCAACGGGCTTTCTCATAATAAATTCACTCAGCTAAGTCTTCCAAGGTTTTCACTCTTAATGCCTCTTCCTTTACTGGGGATCCATGACAAACAAAGGCTAGGAGCAGTGAGGTCCTGAATCAGGAGAACTTGGTCCTCAAACACAAAGTCGTACAGCCCAAAGTGACATTAAAAAAGGTGCTATCAGCTGTTTTCCTGGAGCTGAACCCAGGGATCATCATGTGTTAGAATTCCCAGTCATTCTATGCTGTTGGCCACAGTCACTTGTCTTCACTGTGCTTTATTGGTCTTAGGTGACTCCGTGTCACAAATAACCTCTTGCCCATTCACTTTCCTGAGGGTACTAAATGATAGAGAAATTTAAATTTTTATTATACATCATCAAGTCTTTTTTTTTTTTAACAACCAGACGGATTTGCATATCTTAAATGCATGCTACAAATTTTAAATTGATAAAGTTAAATTCTAATGAGCTGGCATGGCATGTTAATTTCCCTTCCCCCAAAAAAACCAAAACCAAAACAAACAAAACCTGCCAGATATGTCTGCATGGGTCCTAGTACATAGATTAGGTCTCACAAGCTCCACTTTATATTCTGTAAGATGACACACGAGTCTAGGGTAAAATGGAACATTCTGTTTTAAATTCAGTTTTGTGCTTGCTGTGGTGGTACACACCGTTAACACCATTGGTAGAGAAGCAAAGGCAGGCTGATCTCTGTGAAACCAAGCCAGCCTGGTCTGCAGAGCAAGTTCCAGAGCAACTAGGGCTACTGAGAGAGACTCAGTCGCAAAAATAATGGTTTCATTGAAATATTCTTTTTACAAAAAGATATTCACATATTATTTCAGTAGATACTCTCTCACACACAGCAAAATAAACCTGCAGTAAAAAAAAAATATATATATATATTATCATTTTGCAGGGCTCTGAAAAACTAGACTCAGCCCTGGATTATTACCACATAACTTTCAATCTCCTGTATATGAAGAAGCACAAGCTGACCCTGCTGGAAACTGGAGAACAAGGTCCGAGGTCCAGGTGCCAGGCAGGGCTGGTGCTCCACAGCCACCTGTTTCTCCTTGGAACACGTGTAGATATAGTTACAGGGGTGTGTTTTTAATCTACAGGTAGAAAACAAAATCACCTGCCTTTTTCTTAAACTGGCTTTAAGTGTGAGCTAGGGAAACTGTGTATATGGATGCACTTACCCAGCAATAATGAGAAAAGAATGACAAGAAAAGCTAGCTTTTCCCATGCACATAAGACCAAGTCTCTGCCTTTCAAACATATCAATGATAACAGTGAAGAACCAGCATGCAAAAAAACAGGGCCAGAGCAATGGCAGACCAATCAGAAGCACTGGTCTGACCTCTGACCGGCTATAACTCTACTTCCAAGGATCTGACACCTTCAGCTTTCCTGCACACTGGGCACATACACACAATGCAGACAAAATACACATAAAACAAATACTTAGGCTAGAGAGATGGCTGAGCAGTTGGGAACACCCAGTGCTTTTGCAGAGGACTGGGGGCTAGTTTCCAGAACCCACATGGTGGCTCACAACCATTTGCCACTACAGTTCTGGGGAACCAACGACTTCTGACTTCTGTGTGCACCTGACCATGGTGAACACTGATACACACAGGTAAGACACAGAGTAAAAATAAATAAAACTCACGTGTGTGTGTGTGTGTGTGTGTGTGTATATATATATATGTACATGTATGCATGTATATGGGTGTGTGTATGTATATATATATATACACATACATATACACACACCCATATACATGCATACATGTACATACATACACACACACACACACACACACACACACATATATACAGGCTGAGCAAGACTATTATGCAAATAACAAGTACAGAACCACAGCAGTGAGAAATTGTAACTTCTCACCTCAATTTTGGCAATCTGGAGCTAGAAGGGAATAAAATTGTCTCAGCCAAGCATTCCCCCATGACAGAAAACACCCCCTCACTTGAGGCAAAATCTGAGACACAACCTTTAATCCAGGCAGGTGGATATCTCTGTGAGTTCAAATCCTGGTCTATAGGGCTGGAGAGATGGCTCAGAGGTTAAGAGCACTGACTGCTCTTCCAGAGGACCTGAGTTCAATTCCCAGCAACCATATGGTGGCTCACAACCATCTATGATGACATCTGGTACCCTCTTCTGTATACTATATACATAATAAAACAACAACAATAACAAAAACCAAACAAACAAAACAAAAACCATGGTCTACACAATGAGTTCCAGGACAGGGCTACATAGCAAAGCTATCTTTAAAAAAGAAATCTGCCACGTGGCTGGGGGGGGCGGGTCCTGCCCTCTCCATCTTTACCCACCCATTCCCTATCAAAATGACACTGCTTATGGGGTAGAAAGTGCTGTTGGCTCTGCCCAGGACTGTCTGTAGTCACAACTAAGAAAGAACGTAGGACTCAAGCGACCTCAAAGTCCTCTTATTTTTTTAAACACTTACTGCATTTAGCTCATGGCTTGCATCTTTGGAGAAGCAAACCAACAATGCTTCAACACTGAATCCAATATTCACGTGAGGTTCAGTAGGTACTTCAGCGCTTGATGTGGAGCTGACCAACCGTTACCCTGGGCTGCCACCTCCACTGAACTGCCTCCCAGATGTTTCAAACACCTAAATCTGGTCTTGTTCACCACCCCCACCTGGGTCCTGGTTTCCTAGGGACTGCAGCTGTGGAGCAAGCTCCACCTCCTGCAGGGATCTGAGTACCCCTTCTCCAGGCTCCTCACCTCTCCAAGCAAGCAAGCTGAGAGGATGGACCAGGAGGGGCCCAGTTGTTCCTTGGTGCCACTATCAGGCTACATTTGCTGCCTGTGTCTACAGTTATCTAAGCTAGATGGAGGGTTGCCTTACTGTCCTGAGAGTTCTTCGAGACGGCAGAACCACCCAACCACACACCCCACCCCACCCCACCCCACCCCTCCACCGTGCTGTACCCAGCACAGAGATCAGCATAGTGCCACTCAGCCCACCAGATATGACGGAAGTGATTGTGTTCAGACATCAGACAACTCAGAGTTCTGCAGAATTCTGCCACCTTGGAAGACTTCAAGCTGTGATTCATTGTCTGTTATCTAAAATGGATCTTGCCAACAGATTCTTCTGCCCATGATGGGACTGAAACCTAGAAGGATGACCCTTCCCAGCCCCACCAGGGGAGCACCTGGAGTGAAACCATGTGCTCAGTCAGGGCTGCTGTGGGGAGGCTGTCAGCTTACCACACTTGCTAATTAATCATAAAACTATACTATACAGAGGGGAGTGTATAGAAAATATACACCTATTTCTAAGCCAACAAACTCAGGATAGTATTATATGTTATTTTAGGGATACAGATATGGTTTTGCACATAAAGGTACTTGCTCACGCTTGAAGCCCAAGTTTGATCCCCAGAAACTCACATGTTGGAAGGAGAACATATTTCTGTGACTTGTCCTCACATCTGCTGTGACATGAGTCCAGCCACAAATAAACATAAACAAGTGAACAGGTACATGATTCCAAAGTTATGCCTATGGCTAAAACTTCAACAACAAAAATTCTACCCCAGAAAATTAATACAGGGGAAGAACACAGGAGAAAAGTGAGAAATGGAAGGGGGGTCCCTCTATAGCTAAGAGGCCTCTGTGGATTTCACCTGTGTTGTGGGGACAGGAAACTACAGAGTTACACAGAGATGGACACGCGGTTTGAGATTCCACCATGTGAAAAACATTCCGTACCTACTGTGCACCTGCCACGCTGTCCTTCCCTCTCTCCGGGCAGGTCCCATTCCCAGAACATTCACCTTAACTGCCACTGCTTAGATCCAGCACCCCCACCCTCCTAAAAGCCACACTGGCCTTCTTTTCAGGTCTGAAACAAGCCCAGCCATGCCCTGTCTGGACACCCTGTGCTGTGCCTGGAGCTGCCTCTCTTCTCGATGGTATCTCATGTCCTAGATCTACATGGCTCAGCTCAGGCAGCAGCTAGCAAACACTTCGCCTTGCTTGTCTCTCTCAATTACTATCTAAAATTAACTCATCCACTAGCTGATGTACTTACTCAGTGATCCTGTAACTCTCAACTTAGTGCTGACTCCCTCAGCTACATGGGCACTGGGACATGTGTGGACTGCCCCACACCCACTCTACGCTCAATTCAAAATGAGTTGCATTTCATCAAGACACGTATTTTGAAAGGATGCATTTACTACTAAAGATAACTTTTATAAGTAAGTAAGTTTCATAAAGCAGACAACATCTATAGATGCCATTCTCTAAATATATCAACAAATACCAAGTACTAAACAGGAAAACTAATACATCCCCAAATTCATCATCTTGTAGATCATTAGCTTGCTGAACTGTAGCAACTGGGTAGACAAATGAACATTTTTTTTTCTCTCACAAGAAATTATTCAGAAGTTCATGTTGTTGTTTTGAGACAAACTTTGTAGTCAAAAAAAAAAAAAAAAAGATGTACAAGATAGGTGAGACTTGAGACAGGGTCTCTCCAAGTAGTATTGCCATCCCTGAAACTCCTTATTTAGACCAGGCTAGCCTGGAACTCATAGAGACTGGCTTGTCTGTGCCTTTGGAATGCTGAGTTTAAAGGTGTTGTGACACTATGTTTTACCTTAAAAGAAAAAAAATTAAAGCTATTTCTCACTTAATAATATCCAGACTGTACAACAAAATAGTACACCAGACTGAAGGAGGTCCCTTCTGTAGAACAGCTTGGAACACACAGGAGTTTCGGGATCCAAAAGGAAGATTCCCTCCCAAGGAATGAACTTCAAACACACATTCCAGAAAGCCAACTGCACCACATCCAATCAGGAGAACTGTTTGAAAGCAAGCCAGTGTACCAGCACAGCTTCAACCCGGACAAAGGCTCAGCACTTAGCCTTGCTACCCAGCAGCAGGAAGCCATGGCAAAGGCTTCCACTTGGAAAATGAAAGGAAAAGCAAAGTGTGTGCATTGCTAACAGTGAGAGAACAATGGGGTGACGAGGAAACTGGCGTGGGACAGTTTGTTTCTTTCCAGCCTCAAGAATAAAACACGAAGGAACCCTGCATCTTTGTCCCGGGACAGGGAGACCTGTCAGATCCTTTCAGTCACTCAATAAACAAGAGTTACAGTAATAGGGTTCCTACTCTACTCAGAAAAGCCCATCATGGAGGAAATCGAGTTGAAGGGTCCTCCATCCCTCCCCCCAACAAAAGAACACAAGCTCTTGGGATAGAAACCACGGTGACCTGACTGTATCTTCCACAGTTAAACCAACAATACAACAATACCAAAGAGAAACTTGCTACATTATATCAGGCTCCAGCTCTGCTCTTATTTGCATATTACACAAAGTGAACAAAAGCTTGAGAACAAACTGTCCATGAAGGTGTTTACAAGGATCACCAGTATTTCTTTTCTCGACACCCTGACTTGTTCTCACCTCTCCCTTCGGTGATTTAATTACATACGCCACACTTGTTTTCACAGAAGGCTGAACCATCGTAAAAACCAGAGGCATCCAGTTCCATCTCATTGGTCGTTTCAAGTAGGAGGAAGGAACAGGGGGACTGAGTGTTACAGGAGAAAGCTGGAAGCATGCACTGCTGCCCTGTACGGCAACTGCAACAATTACATGTTTCTAAATATTCTCATTTCCATCGTAACCCCAGATCACCTCCCACCACCCTCTGTAATTGGCATCTCCTTAAACAGTGCGTTACTGTTTCTCTGGAGCAGTCTCCCTTCATTTAACCTCAGCTGTGTGGTGTTGAGAGGCTTGCAGAGCTTGTCAGAATCCAAGCATTGACATTTGCCTGCAGAATGTCGGTGCATTAACATCCTCTCCTGGGGACAACCGACGGGCTATTCACTTGCATAAAGTAAGGGGTGTTTATTCATCTCAATCCCACTTTTGTGAATAGAAAACTAAAGTCTGAGGATTTTTAAATGACTGCCCCTGATCATGCCTTAAAATCTTCAAGTCTCATCTATCTCCAGTAAGCAGAGGCTCATGTCTGCCATCAGTGAACAAAAGCACACATTCAAAATTATCAAGCACCTGTGCCATGATAAGAATTACTTCTTGATTATAGAATACTCATCTTAGAATACAATGGTATCTTCTTAAACTTATTCAAGTGCATACATAAATGTCTATAGTTTCCTGTACCCTAACACTTACACCTCAGGGTGACATCAGAAAATCCACTTATGTCCAGGAAATACTGCCTTTCTATGTGTCAGACATAAGAAAATAAGATTCTACACCCTGCAGACACACACAGAGGAAGTGGAGGTTGGTTATAGTGCTGAATATGAAACACAGAGGCTCTGAGGAGCCTGGGTGATGTGGAGCAGTCTGCAGACATATGAACTGGGTCTTGAAAGATGAGCAGAAGTTTCCAGGAAGGGAAGGGACCCCCATGACCCCTGGAGCAAGCACTGTGAAGAGCCATCATTCACCAGGGACTGTTTGTACCTATCTCACCCCAACCCCCAACTCAAATGTCTCACGGATTGAAAGATGCCTTGGTAATTTGTGGGGATGACAGTTCCTTAGAAACACACACTCTGCTAGACCACCCTAATTATGTCCCAGAGTAGCTGTCCACCACAATGACCTGCAGTGTTCTCCAGGCACAAACAATGACCTCAAGTTACTGACACATGCAACATTGTCCTGGGAAAAAAACACAGACAGGTGGATGTCTAAATTAAAAAGGAAATGACATTAACCAGGGCCTCAGATGATGGCACAGAGCCAGTCACCGCTGTAAAGTCCCTTTCTCTGATGCTAAACAGGCACCACTGGGTTATGGGACCAGCTCAGACAGGTGCTGCTGTGGCTGCCATTTCCTACTTCATTCGAGTGACTTTATGCCTTTTTTTTAAAAGATGTAATTATTTAGTGTATCAGTATTTTGCCTAATGTATACCTGCACACCACATGCATGCAGTGCCCATTCAGGCAAAAAAAAGGGCATCAGATCCCCAGAATTAGAGTTGCAGATCACTGTTAAGCCATCGTGTGCGTGCGCACACTGGGAACCAAATCCAGCCCCTATGGAAGAACAGTCAGTGCTCATAAAATGCTGAGCCATCTCTCCAGCTCATGGTGCTTTCTATGTTCAATCTTAAGACTTTCCATCTTAAAAAGGACATAACTGCCTTGGAATTTTTTGTTGTTGTTGTTTGGTTGTGTCCCCCACCCCCACCCTCAAGATAGGATTTCTGTGTGGCCTTGGCTTTTGCTTTGTAGACCAGGCTGACCTCAAACTCAGAGATCCACCTGCCTCTACCTCCTTAGTGCTGGGATTAAAGGCATGTATCATCAACACTCAGCTAGGTAGAAATAATTTCTGGACTATTTGTCTTTTAGTAACATTAAATTCTAGCTATCCACTTTCTGACCCAATGGGAAAGGCTGTAACTGTCCCAGTTTGTTGCTATCTCATCTAAATGTCTTCCCTGAGCCCTTCATCCTCAAAGATAACAAGGCAGGGTTGTATGCTGAGAATTGAGCCAGGCTAGCCTAGCCCCCTCCCTTACACACACACACACACACACACACAGACACACACACACACACACAGAGACATAAACACACACACACAGAGTGACCCCTGAGTTTTCCAGTACCAATCAGTAGCTCCATAGAGTGGTAGTGTTAGAAAAAATGACAAAACCCATGATCTGTCTTATCTATCCTAGTAGTTGGCTCCGGCTGAAGCTAAGGTAGGACAATGAATTTTATGCTACAATGAAATCCGGTATGAAAGGAAAGAGTAAGGGAAGGGTTGGGGACGGGCTGCAGGAGAGCATAAGAGAGCAGCAGATCTGTGACTGAAACTGGCAAGGCCCAGGGAGTCCCCACAAAAGGAGTGGTTTTGGAAAATATGAAGAATCAAGACAACTGCCTGCTGTTAAGGTCAGAATTTGTGTTCCAAAACCGCCTGGTGAAGTCAGTACCACTAGATCTGGGTTACCTTAAAGGGCCTGCGTCCTGAGTTGTAACACTCAAAATTAAAGACGTTTTCCAAGAGACACAGAGTGGCTTCTAACCCTCTGTCTTAAACCCCCTTCCCTTCCTCATCATCAAAGTTGGCCACCCTCATCTGCCCTTAGAGAGAGACCCCTGCTTCCCTTGCAGCCCAGCAGTCAGCTTCAACTGCTCCCTCATAGGAACGCTGCTGAGAAATGGCAGGCAGGCGCATCTATGTAACATTCTACTCAAAGCGGCAGACAGGTACCAGCATCAGATAACCTGACTGACAAATTAAAACCTGCCCAACTTGGGCTTGGGGCCCCTGATTATCTGGAGATCCGCTCCCAGATTGCCTGGAAGGGCATCTAGTTATTCCCACATTTATCTCATCATGGCCTAAGGGGAGGGCTCTGAGAACAAGCCTTGAGCTCAGAAACCAAAGGCCCAACCCAGGAGGAATCATGACATCATCTGATCCCCTCTCTTTCCCTGTGGCGGGCTGCCTGCCCACAGCTTGCATAACACAACCCTGGCAGTAAGATGCCCACAGCTCAGTCACCCTATCATACATTAGAAAATTCTTTTTGTTTGCTATAAGTTTGTTTTCTCCAGACAGGTTTCTCTGTAGAGCCCTGGCTGTCCTGAAACTCACTCTTGAGTGCAAGCTGGCCACAACTCCCAAGTGCTGGGATTAAAGACATGCAAAGAGATGTCCTGCTCTTCATGCTGTTTTTAAAAATAGAAATATTCAAGGAAAAAAATAGAGCAGGTATACGTATGTAGGCTTACTCGAGTTTTAATCACCTTCCTACATATGTACCGAAAACTAAGACAGAAATAGCTCTGTACCTCTTTACTCTGTCAGAACATCCCAGTCACTTAACGTTTGTGCCTCTTGGTATATTCTAGAAGGAAAAACAATACTATACACCTAAACTTTAATAATATACATACACTCTAAAATATTTAGGAAAAAGTATACTGACATATATAGTTTAAACAAGTATAAAAAATATATTAATAGTAGGTTCCAATGACCAAGACATAAAATCATTGTAAGAATGTTGTCATAATCCATAACAGGACTTTCTTTTGTGAAATTCATTCAACTTTTCTGTTTGGAAGTTTTACATAAACCACCAAGATTAAACTGAGACTGACCAGGCTGCTTCCACCTCTCCGTGAGACTCTGCTTTCTAGACCCAGCTTTCAATTCATCTCATGCTTCATTAGAAAGGAGAGTTTTGGAAGCTCACGTCAACCAACCAAATTTATAGTGCATCTATAAACTTGCAAAATGAGTGTTGGCCAAACAGGAACATGTGGATATGTGTGTTCCCAATGTCTGTCTGTGGTCATCATGCAAGCTGGTGCTGACCTAAACCCTTCAGACACTTGCTCTGGTTGGGTTTGGGAATACTGTCTTCTGTTTGTTTTTGACATGGGTCTTGCTGTGTATCCCAGGCTAGTCTTGGTCCCATCTAAGTCACCTGAGTGCAGGAATCACCATGCTCGGCTTTGCTTGTGGGTGTAGCTCCCCAGGGACAGAGCCTGGCTGCACCTCCCCCTGTTGCCCTACCTACTCTAATCCTATTTTTAAAAATCATGATTTTTCCCTACTTGGGAATTAGGTGTTTGTGAGACTTCAGAAAATTAATCCTCTCTGGGCTCATGATCTATTTCTTCACCTTCTGGTTTATACCTATGAAGAGACAGGCAGAATTGCACTTCCTTCTTTATATTCCAAACAGTTTTTCCAACATGCCCCAGCACACACACACACACACACACACACACACACACACACACAGAGTGAGCTTGGCCTTGAGAAAGGGGTGGAGTCTACAGTTACTATTTATCTGGTGTGTCATACATGCTATCTAGCCAACAAGTCCCTGTTTTTCTAAATTACTTCACACAGGTCCTGCCTTGAAAAGTGCCAAAGTTCACCATTTCTAATTACCCCGAAAGAAAGAAGCTTTTTTTTTTTTTTTTTTTTAACCAGAATAGAGAGATGGCTCAGTAAGTATTAACACAAAGATATGAGTTCAAATCCCCAGCACTCATGTAAAATGCCAGGTGTGAAGGAGGGAAAGGAGACAGGTTATTCCTGAGATCTTGCTGGAAGCCAGCCTACTTGAAAATAGCAAACAATTCTGTGGTTTCCTCCTCAGGGAAAAAAAAGAGACAAGGAGGAGGAGGCTCGCTGGAGCACATAAGATGTTACTCACTGCACATTTAAAGTGCTCTTCTGCCTAAAGTCATATTTAAATCCTCATATTTAAATTGATCAGACTGCTGCAGAGGTTCCTTAATCAATGGTGAGAGCAAAGGCACACCTTTCTACGACTCTCTGGTGAAACTGAGGCAAACAGGGCTTCCCCATGGTCTCTATGGCAAATGGACAATGCCTATCTGGCTGGTGAACCAGAAGTCGTTGGCACTCACCTTTTCCATCTCATTAAAGAAAACCTACAAGGAACATGGCAACCCTGATTTTAGATGTAATGTTCTGAAAAACAGGATGAGGTTTTCCAAATTTGTGGGGAAAGCAGCCCATTAAAAGGCCACAAGTTTCCTGAGAAAGTACTCAAATTCATTTGGAAAGACATCCATGGCAAAGCTCCAGGCAGAGTCTCAAAGCAGGAGCTGAAGAGAAAGCCAGTTTAGAACACTTGTTGCTCTTGCAGAGGCCAGGACCTTGTTCCTAGCACCCACATGATGGCTCATAAGCACCTGTAACCAAAGATCTGCCAGCCTCCTCTTCCCCTCCTGGGCATCAGGCGGAACACTCCTAACACATAAGACAAATAGATATAATTGTTTGGGTGTTTTGTTTTGCTTTGTTTTGTTTTGTTTTGTTTTGATTCCCAAAGCATTTTCAGCAAAGACTAACACTAAAGAAGGAAGCTCTGTCTGCTACATGGCCAGTCAGAAAACCAACCACAAGACAGACTTTAATGGTGGCTCTCGGGTGAAAAGAATGGGCATTTTAGGGAGGGGTACACAATGAAGGTTTGTGGGACTGTCCCTAGGCCTGAAAACCAAGATAAGACTACATTTGAAAATAAAACAAAACAGGATTACCTCAAATCTTCTGAAAGATACAAAACTATCCAACAGGTCATTTAAAAGATATAAACCAGGAATAGTAACAACTGTCTTCAGCATTCAGACACAGAAGGTTGAAGGATAGAAGAAAAGTGTAAAGCCAGCCTTGGCTACAAAGCGAGATCTTGTTTTTTAAAAGTAGAGGAAGAACTATTACTGGTGTCTATGCATCAAGAACATTCATCACAGAGCTAGAAAGATGGCCCAGGATTTAAAGAATCCCAGGTCAGGGTTGGAGTCCCAGCACCCACATCATGCTCACAAGTGTCTGTGCCTCTAATTCTGGGGAAGTCCAACGCCCTCTTGTGGCCTCTGTAAGCACTGCACACATATGGTGTACAGATATGATGCAGACAAAGCATTCATACAGGTAAAGTAATTATAAAAGTTTGTTGTTTTGTCTTTAAAGACAGGGTTTCTCTGTGTAGCTCAGGCTGTCCTGGAACTCCCTCTGTAGACCTGGCTGGCCTCAAATTCACAGAGATCTGCCTGCCTCTGTGTCCCAAAAGCTGAGATTAAAGGCAAGCAACCACCACTGCCCAGCCAATAAAAGCTTTTAAAAAGACATTTCATCAATATTTGTAAGTGAGGACAACTCAGGATACCATGATTAATAAATAGAACACCTGTTAGTTGTATGACCCTTTTAGTAATCTCTCAGGCCATAGCAGGTCAACATAAAAGATTTTTTTTTTTCTCATAACTAGTTTTTCTAAAACAGGTATGTTGTACAACTCATGTAGCCAAAGATAAACACCATTATTCTTATATGTTCATAAAGCATTCATTAAAAAAAAAAAATCAAGGAATATGCCACAAAATGTACAGAACTAAACACATTCATTTGAAAATAACTGTAGGGCGGGCTGGAGAGATGGCTCAGCAGTTAACAGCACTGGCTGTTCTTCTGGAGGACCAGGGTTCAATTCCCAGCATCCACATGGCAGCTCACAACTGTCTGTACTTCCAGTTCCAGGCAAACACCAAGGCAAATAAATAAATAAATAAATAAATAAATAAATAAATAGTTGAAAGAAACAAAGAAAGAAAGGAAAGAAGGAAGGAAGTAACTGCAGGGCAAAGTAACGGGGAGATGAGGTGATGATGATTGAGCCCTGTAGCAATTTCACATAACCAGAGGGTTCCTGGAACACTTGTGATCATATTTTGTCAGGAACTCACAGAATCCTGAAGAAAAACTATTTCAGTAACATGTACCTGCTTCTTTCTGTAACACTCTCCAAAATCCCTCAAAGCTCCATGTGCTCTGATTAAGAAACATAAAAAAAAATTAATCCTTTAAGAGGTGACAGCTGTCAGTCTCCTTCCTGTGAGCGTGCGCTACATGGGTGGGTTAGCCTCAAGCTGTAGTCAACAGTCAGGCCTCTGACTATCTAACCCAATAGCTCTCAACCTGTGAGCCATGACCCCTTTGAGGATTAAAGGCTCATTTATTTCACAGGGGTCACCTAAGACCTAATTTTGGGTAGCAGCACTGGCCACAGTTTGTTTTATTTGCTCTTCTGTTGGGTGATATATGCACTCAAGGGGAAGATGGGTGGTCCATCTTACACAACAGGTAACAGAAAAGCATAAAGCCAAGGTTATAGAGAGACCCTGTCTGGAAACACTGAAGAGAGAGGATGAGGAGGAGGAAGGGAGGGAGGCTTTACATCATATACAGAAGTTGTGGTCTTAAACCATATATATTAAAAATACAGTTTCTAGCAATCGGATACAAAACGGTTACATTTCATAGCCATTCCTTTCATAGCCCACAACTATAAAGATGACAAAATAACTCCCAAAGGTTAACTACAATTAGACCTGCTAAACTTAGGCTAGAATGGACAAATAACTGGAACACCAACTTGGTAATTTCTCAAAGAGAAAAAAGCATGGGCTGTGAGATGTTTCTCAGGATGGATATAAGATGCGGAGCTAGCCTGGCACCCTGAGTTCAATCTCTAGAACCCAGTGAGGTTAAAGAACAGCTCACTAAGTTGTCCAGATTGCCACCCTCACACTATAGTGTGTGCACACATATACACATGTACACACACACATGCATGTGAACACGCACAAATGAAATCTAAAAATAAGCATAAAGTGATCACAGAACCCAGAAACTCCACCTCTAAGTACATAACTAAGAAAAAGTAAAACATCCTCACGAAAACTTGCAAGGAAATTTTATAAAATTCCTAGTAGGGCACAAAACTGCAAACAACCTTGTTGTAATAGGTTTCTGGCCCGGACTTTCCAGGCCTGGAGCAGAGGTTTGGCCAGTAATCTGGCAGTCGACAGACCCATAGAAACACATGCTTGTATTATTTTTACACTGATTGACCTAGGGCCCAGACATATAATTGGCTAATTCCTTCATCTGAACTCAATCCATCTTGTTAGCCATGCGGCTGGATACCTTTTCTCAGAGAGCAGCAGTTCAGCTTCTTTCCTCTGCGTCTGTGCCCATCTGTGCCCATCTCGTGTCTTTGTTACATTCCTGTGGCGTCTGTGTCTGTTCTGAGAAGTTCCTGAGTTTTCTTAGCCTGGTAGCCCCACCCACACTGTCTGCCTTTGGCCAATCAGCTTTTATTAGATGCATAGGTGGGACAAATATTTACAATGACAGGAAACATAACATAATCTCAGTACACAACCTGTTCATCCAAGCCATACTGCTGCCACTGCCGATCAGAAGTATAACAGAACCACAGAGACAGGACCAAAAGAGAAAATCAAAAATTATTTGAATGAAAAAACTGGACCCAAAAAAACCACAACATTCTGTTTATGGCTTCTTGTATGTAAAATGCCCAGAAAAGGCACTTCACAGGCAGAAGTAGGGTTAGGGTTAGGGTTAGGGTCTGGGAACTAGGATTAACTGACATTGACATAGAGATCTTGGGGATGGGGTAGGGTGGGTGTCTTTAAAAATCTACTTTCTCCTCTAGATGAGAAGGAGGCTGAAGAAGGCACATGAAGAAGTTAGGCCAGCCCCAGCCCCTGCTGTGAGGAAACAGGAAGCCAAACACTGGTGAGTCTTCAGTTTGAGAACTTTGATATTAAACAAGACATCCAGCCCAGAGAGACCTTACAGGCTTTGTTAAAGGGCCCCACTACATGCAGCAGTTGTGGCAAAGTGGGGGGAGGGGAGTAGATACATAAAATGCCTGTAAATGCCTCAAAGTACCTCCTGCCATCAGCCAGTTCTCCAGGGCCCTGCAGAACCAAACCGATTCCAGCTGCTTAAGCTTGCCCACTGGAGTAGCCAGAGACACAGCAGAGAGCAAGAAAAGCTGTTAGCAAAGGGGTTGTGCCTCTAAGAGACTACCTGTCCTTCAAAATGCCACTACCTTGCTAGAGAACAAGGCTTAGCTTGTGGTGATCACAGGTGATGTGTACTCCATCATGCTGATGATCTTCCTGTCTGCCCTGTGTCACAGATGGGGTCTCAGCATCACCAATGGGAAGACCAGGTTGGCCCAAAGGAAAACAAAAGATTAAGGTGGAAGCCATCATGGCTAAGCAAAAGGATGGATTAGAGCTGTGGGCCACCATGGAGCCAACATCCTGAGTCCAAAATCTATGACATGACTCTCTTGCCAAACTTGAAAAGGCTGCTGTATATACGCTACTGGATTTTTTTGTACATAAACATAACTTTAAAACTTGCCCTTTATGAGGCTGTGGTTGCACAGGCCTTTAATCCTGGCACTTGGGAGATAGAGGAAGTCAGATCTCTGAGTTCCAGGACAGGAAAGACTAAACAGAGAAACCCTGTCTTGAAAAACAAAGCAACAAACAAAACCACTTGCCCTTATACACACACACACACACACACACACACACACACACACACACACACACACACAAATAATAATAAGTCTTTAGGATTTGGGAGGCAGAAGCAGGCGGATAGAGATAGGTGGTGAGTTCAAGGCCAGCATAATCTACAGAATGAGTTTCAAGACAGCCAGAGCTGTTACAGAGAAGCTCTATCTCAAAAAACAAACAAACAAACAAAAAACCAAAAATAAAAAAAAAATAAGTAAAATTTCTAGAACCCACTTACAGCCAATGCTATGCCACTTTTTAAGTTAATTAAAAAAGAAAAATCAATGAGGAATGAAGAGATGAGTTGATAGTTAAGAACACTAACTGCCATTGTAGAAGACACAAGTACAATACCCAGCACACATATATGTGTGTATATAAATATATGTATATACATACATATATACATGCTGTGCAAAGATACAGAGCAGAGGCAGATATGGAAAAAACATCCTTTTTAATTTTAAAAAATAAAATAAAAAAGGATATACATACAGGCAAAACACCCACACATAAATAAAAAATGAATGGGGGCTATAAATGAATCACGCAGTTTCAATGAGTGAACCTTACAGAAAATAGTGTATATCTCAATGAAGCCAGGTTGTTTGTTTTTGTTTTAACCAGGATAGATCAATCACAGAAAGTGATGTGACACAGGAAATACAACACTGAGTGATGCTCGCTGTCTTACTGGAGCTCAAGGCTGCCTGAGTGCTGCTGCCTGGTCCCATTCAGTACACTCTTTAGGAAAATGGAATACACAACAGCTTGGTGGCAAAGCTCGAGCCTAGAGTCCCAGGAGGTGGGAATGTGGAATGTAGGTGACATTAGACACGAAAAGTTCCAGAAATTTAAGAATTACAAGTTAAACTCAAAGATAAGTGAGCCTGAAGACTCCCAACTCATCCTTAGGTCAACTAAAGGGGGAGCAAGGAAGGGGCTTCTAGAAACACCGTCCTGGCCAATGAGGTACAAACAAAACCTCACATGCACTGGCAATTTACATGCTTTTGTAATAATTACTTAGTCTTTGGTTGTTAGGTTTTTCCAGACAGCGTTTCTCCATGTAGCCCTGGATGTCTTGGGACTTGCTTTGTAGACCAGGCTGGCCTCAAAGGTGCAGAGATCCCCTGTCTCTGCCTCTATGTTGGGTATGTGATTTTTTTGGATGGAGTTCATGAAGACATGGCCTTTGTATGAAAGGAGAATGGAAGGAACGGAGGGCACAGGCAATGAAAGAAAAACAGGAAACAACCCCTGAGTGCAGTGATAAGTAGCTCTAAGTTACTGGGAAACAATAACAGTCAGTATTAAAGCTGGAATTAACCTTAACTCTATACATATCTTTTTATAAGCCAACTTAAAAGCTATTTAAAATCCAGCATAATGTCTCAGTGAGATGAATTTATTTTCTTTCACGGAAAAAAATTAAAACAACAGAATACTGTGTGAATCGATGTTTTGGTAACTCCAAACTACTAAGAATGCCCTTGTTACTTAGAAATATCTTAGCTGGCTGAAAGACTAAAAATAAATATTTTCTACCAAACTGGCAATTTCCCTCCTTCTATGAGAACTGGCTAATTTTACAGCCTTCTTCCATATATTTCCCTCCACAGTGAATCGGATACACCTGCATCGTGAAGCGGAGGGTTGGGGCAGCCTTCACAAACAGCTCAAAATGAATGTCACTACTGACGTGGTCTGGTGAGGCCACAGAAACATGTGCACCAAATCAAACTTTAATTACACTGCACAGTGCCCTTGCATTGTGCTCCATATTTTATCAACTTCTGCTTCTGACAGGGTAGCTAGCTCCCTGCAGGAGCGCTCCAGGAACGAGAAGTTAGGCACCTCCTCCAGTGTGCTTCCTGAATGCTGATACAGGAAGTGACATGCACCATCATTTCAGCACTAACTTCCCAGTAACAGGCCCCCTTAAAGAGTTCCTTACTGCGTAACATGTTCAACAACAGGACACTGAGGTATTTCTTTTGTGCAACAAACACAGCCTTCACTCTGGTCTCATAGCCTGTTTATTGTCACCAGCAATTCCCAGCTGTGTGACTTAACCGGGAGAAGCTGTGAGCTGTGTTGAGGAGTGGGTGAGAGTGTGGCTAAGCGGTGCAGAAAAGAACAGGGGTGCAGAAAAGAACAGGAGGAGCTAAACACCAAAGTCCTCTGGAAGCAGCAGTGCCACGTGATGGATGGCTCTGCTTGCCAGCACCCTTCCTTCATACTTAGATGGTAAACAGCAGTACATCTAGCATTAGCATCTCTATGGCCAACTGTAAGATAAACATGGATGGAGGGAGCTCATCTATACTTTCTGCTAATCTGTTCTGGGTTGGCAGGAGAGAAAGTGTGTACCTGAGCTCATGTCTTCAATAAAAACTTAACCACACTGCATTTTCCTGACTTCTTCCTATCTCACTAAGCAGTTCAGAGCTGATATGTGGGCCCCTGGGCTGGGGCCAGCAGGTTCCACCCTGGCTCCATCCAGGACCTGAGGAATCAGCAGCTCTGGGGGAAGGGAAACCACACCATAACTAACAAGTGCCTTGCAGATTCTCGTGTTCGGCCAAGGACTCACATATCCCTAAAAGATTCCCTTACATCTTGTGTTCAGTTGCCAATCCAGAAGGAAGCAGTACTGAAAGCCAAGATCCTCTGGATGGAATAACAGCAAGCAGCGAGTGACTGCTCCCAGGTCCCTCGTAAAGGACCCCACGGCCTCCAGCACTGCAAACATCACTCCTGTGAGTCACACAAGTGAAAAGACAGTTCTTAGTTTTCAGTTGTGCTCAGACTGTGGGTGTCCTTTAAAAAGATAAGGCCTAATCCTAAAATAAACACAATCTAAGTGTCAATGAAAATATTTCTCCCTCTGTTTACTTCTGCTCCTCTGGACAAGATAATGATATTGCTGAGACTTTGCTGCTAATACTTTAAATCTAACATCAAATTCCTGCCCCTAGACTCCTAAAGACATCTAAGCCAGTTAAATTAAAAGCAAAGCTAATAAACCTACATAAGAGAGACCTTTATTGAAGAAGGAGGCTTTCAGGATCCTGTGTCCACCAGCTATGCCATTGGGTTAAGCTTTAACTCTCAGTAGAGATAGGGGAGTGAAAAGTGCACCTAGGAAGGAGGTTCCACTCTCTCTGTGGACACACAGAAACCAGAGCGGAGGGCTGAAGCTAATCTTCATGCTTGATTCCCAGGGTATCTATCAAACACAAAATTAGGAATTTTATTTTTCTACTGAGTCTAAATCTAAAACTTCAACTATTACTTTTTCCTCTTTCTCATAATGTAGTCCTGGCTGTCCTGGAACTCTCTACACAAACCAAGCAGGCCAGCTTGGAACTTGAGAGTGCTGGGATTAAAAGTGTGTGCCACCACAGCAGGCAAATGATACTTCTGTATTTGAGGACACCATGCAATCTCCCCACACTACTATTTTGAGAAAAACAAAGCATGTTATGTCTATCATAAACTGAATGACAACACTCTAAGGCAAAGCCAGACTCCCACTTCAGGGAGTAGGAGCAGTAAAGCTAGAAGTTATACAGAGAACAGCAGAATGACTACACCTGCAGAGAAATTATACTCCAGCTCTAGACAGTCACACAGCTAAACCAGGAAATGCCAGTTCCTGGGAGAACAAACAGTATTTCCAAGACATTTCACATTCTCAATTGAAATGCACTTATTTGTTGAGTCCTGAAAAACAAATGAATTAGAGAAGCCTGAAAAACCACAAAAACTAGATTTATATGTAAAGGCAACCGAGTTGTATAACACTCCAGAGCTAATTGGCCTTTCTACAGGTTTTCAGTCACACATCAGTTGGAATAAGACAGGGAAATGCCCTGTCAGCTCACATCCATGATGGAAACTTGTTTCCTCCCTGCATGTACTTGAGATTTTAACAGTTGTTGAGCAGCATTTGTGAACTCATTCTCATGAGCACACAGGTCCATACAGCTACAGAACTTCTCATGCTAAGCTGTAGAACCATCTAGATCTCTCTTCCGAGATCATTTCCATTAACTTTGCCAAACAGCATAAGCCAGCTGACTTTAAGAAAGAATGACTCATGGCTCCTGCAGTGTTCATCTTGGAAAGAACTAGACGATGAGTCAGGAGGTTCTCGGGGCTCTCCAGATGAACCAAAAAGTAACCCCTGAAAGACCTGTGTCTCCAGTCACAGACAGACATTGTGTGTAAAGGTACCATGGGGGACTGTGGGGACCAGTCAGGGGGTCAAGGATGCCACATATTCTCTCCTCCAAACCTCTCCCAATAATTACTCTGTTTAATCAAGGCCACTTTGCATTCTGGGTTTTCCTCCAGGTAATCAGTAGCTCCCCAGGGGGTGGGGGTGGTGCAGAGGTACAGGGTGAGGCCAAACTGGTTCTGTAGCAGTTTGAGGGCAGTCAATGCACAGTTCTTCCCCTAGGACCAAGAGAAAGCCACTAAAAACCAGCTTTGTATCAAGCTTGGGAACAACCTGGCTTTACATCCTTATTGACTTCTGGGGCTTCATTAGCATGGACAGTTAAAGTTCCAAAGGGAAAGTGTGAGAGAGCTGGCTAGCAGAGTCTTCTTTTGCAGTGCCTGGAGGGCTTCAACCACCTCAAGCAATTCTCTAACAAGAGTAAGTTCAGTAATTAAGAACACTGACAGCTCGCTCTTCTAGAAGTCCTGAGTTCAATTCCCAGTAACCACATGGTGGCTCACAACCACCTGTAATGAGATCTGGTGCCCTCTTCTGGCCTGCAGGGACACGTGCAGGCAAAACACTGTATGCATAATAAGTAAATAAATCTTAAAAAAAATATATAAAATAAAAAAACTTCCCTATGCTACCCAGACCCCCATCCCAGTTGTAGATGTGGGCCAGGGAGACTCTCATAGTACAAAGGATTGCCCCAGCTGGTCTTGAACTTGCAGGTGTCATTGCCTCTAATTCCCAAGTGCTGGGATTACAGAGTCTATCACTGAGCCCAGCACAAGGAAGGTTTTATAACTAATTAATTTCTGATGGTGAAGATAGGCATGTATTCCATCCTAGAATTTATGGACGGTTTCAATGAAAGAATGGAGGTGTGGGTTGGAGATTCAGATACATGCCTCCTTTATGTTGATCTCAATCAACATTATTCCTCAGCATACAGCAAGCTGTTGAGTTTACTAATTTCTATAATTCCATAAAGAACAGTCTCCACATAGAAGACACTCTGTAACCATTTAATGCTGAAGATACCAAGCTCCTACCCAGTTCTCTCAAGGAAGTGTGTTCAGGGTGTGTTATGTTTACAAGTTCCAGAGAAAACCCACACTGGACTGGGAAATAGCATATGCCCTGCTATGACTCTCAACTCTGATCTTAAATAAACCAATTTATTTTGCAAGTAGTAGTTAACAAATGTCTTCCATTTCTAAGAAATCTACTACCACCAAACATAGTGGCACATGCCTTTGAACCCAGGAGAATCATGAGTTCAAGTCCAGACTGTTCTCCATAATGAGTTCCAGGACAGCCAGATATATAGCCAAAGCCAAATTGGAAGGAAGGAATGAAGGAAGGAACGAAGGAAGGAAAGAAGGAGCCACCAAAGCAAAACAAGGATTAATAACCTACTTTCAGGACTTGGCAGGAGTATATGGTCTTGGTTTTAAAGCTGCTGTGAGCCCAAAAATATTAAGCCATCATTCACAATTGATACAGGAACACTAAAAGAAAGCAAGTGACCAGCCTCAAGGAACCACGTGAAGAAGGGACTGCACAGTCCATTCATATCAGCACCAAGCCAGGAATGTCGGGTTCCTACACTCACTTTCACTCTTCTAGATTCCCCAGTTCCCAATACAATTATGTCTATGCACAATGAAACTATATGTGGTAGGTTTGTTAGGATTTTAAATTTTTGTTTATGTTTTTGCCTGTATGTATGCATACTAAGTGACTACTTGATGTCCAAGACCAGAAGGGGCACTGGATCTCCTGGAACTGAAATTCCAGATGATTGTGAACTGCCATGTGGAGGCTGAGAACAGAACTTGTTGAGTTCTCTGCAAGAGCAGCCAGTGCTCTTCTTAATCACTCGGTTAAACAGGGAGCTGTGTATCTCTGAGTCCAATGAGCCTAAGAATCCAAATTAAATGGAACAAATCATCTCCATGACAGGTGCTCGTGGCCTTAGCATAACAAAGATTATCTACTCTATCACATAGCACAATGTCTTCACAAGCTCAGACTATAGGCAAGGTGTAACTGAAGAATATTTAGAACATGGCATATGCTCATCATGCAGGCTAAGAAAACAACAATGACCTCTTACTGTTTTGTCTCTAGTTCCAGAGCATGTGGCCAGGCCAGGTATGGACCTCCTATTTTAATTTGCTAATGTGTTGAGCAACCACACTTACAACTTAGATTATAACATCCTGCAGCAGAGCTGTCTTAGCAGAAGTAATGCTATGTGAACTTACAGTGAGGCACGGCTGGAAAGAGGCAGCAGTGGACTGGAAGTGCTACACTGTATCCGCTGGCTGCACAGTCTATCTGGGGTCAGACAGGTTCCACCTGTGTGACCTTGGGCAAGAAACACCCTGCCTGGGCCTGTTTCCTTAACTCCCAAATGTAGATAATAAAACACTTCTCTATTTAGGTGACCAGAGAGGTAATCCCATTACAGCAGCTCAATGCTGAGCCTGACACACACAGTATCCAATTTATCTTTTATCTCATTTTACATTTGACCTTAAGTTTAAGGGCTCAGGCACTGGGACAATCTGCCTGGGTTAAAAACACCAAGCTCTGTCAGTGTTAACTATTTTCTAGAGGTACCTTTACCTCAGGCTCTGTGCCGGGGGCTCTTGGGGCAGTGATAACTAACTGCACTTTCTTTATAACACAAAATTAATTACACAAGAAAAGAAAGGAAACAAATTATGTAGGAGTGCGTCAAATTGTATAGTTGTCAAAGTAATGCTCTAACAGCAAAGAAAATAAACAACTCTTAATGTCAAACAAGTGGCGAATGGGAGAGATGTAAGACACCTGTGGTAACTAATGACATTATGAGCATCACAGTTTCTTTGTGTGCCAAGAGCTCAAGGACTGGGAATGCAGAGGTTGGGTGATATAGTTCATGCAGACAAATTTCACTTTTTAGTTTAGCCAGAGTTTGATAGACACGATTTCTGGTTCCTCTAGACACTCCTTCCTTCAAACATGCAATAAAATGAAGGCAGAAGTTAAGCCAAGTTAAGAAGATTAAATTTGTTTCTAAAGGAGACATCACTCAGGAGGTTTTCTATTTAGAGAAGTTCTTTCCTTCCTAGAAAGTTTTTATCTATTATAAAAAGTCAACTCATAGCAACTCAATCTCTAACAATTTATGCATCTTCTGCTTTTCATGATTCGAGTCTTCGGACCTAAATATTAGTTCGGCTCAGCTTCCAGATTCACCTCCAAGTCACTATCCTGCATCAAGTGTGATACTAAACAGCCTTTGCATAACTGTAAACCTGTGCAGCTACACTGCTTTTTGGCGAAAAGTTTTAAAATGGTACGCCTTCCCCGTTTCCCTCACCACCAATTGCTGTCACGACTGAAACGCAATGATTAGGCAACCACCGATGCGCGATCAAGTTTTTGAAGGTTTCCTTCCAAACCTGCAAACCCCGGGGAAGGAAGGACTCTAGGTCCTTGCGGTGCAGAGTGCTCCTCTGACAGCTAAGGCCGGTCATTAGCCACGCTCCCTTTCACCAACCGAGCGCATTCCGGCCTCTGCCTACTCAGCAGATTCACCCTGGCAGTGCCGTTTTATGTGGAATCGAACATTCTAGTAGGAAAATCTTCATTACTCACCAGGCAAATCCTCCCCCACCCTCTCCGGGGCGAATTCTATTTTCCATTAAGTGTACTTCCAAGTTTCTTTTGAAGACACCAATGGAACAACGAAGGGAGCCAGACTACACAGGGCACGTCAATGAAAACCCAGGCTCCACAGACGAGTGGAACCAACTTCACTTGCCGAAAAATAACAGCTCTTTGGGGGCAGAAGCAGGAGCTTTAACTTTAACCTCAACTTTTCGGGCGGTCCCTCTGCACCCACTGTTTTCTGCCTGACACTCGGGATGAGATAGCAGTGACCCAGCGGCTTCCTACGGTCCCTGCCCCGGCACCCCCACTCGTGTCGCCTCAGCTCCCGTCCCCCGCGACCGATCACTTGTCCGGGAAGCCCCCCCGGCGCCCGCCCGCCTCACCTGGAGTGGGCTGCCATGGTTCGGCTCACACAGCCCGGCGTCCGGGGTCCATCAGAGCCCTCGGCCCGCGGGCCCCTCCGCCCGCACCGCGCTCAACATCGACCGCAGCCGTCGGCTACGCTACCCAGCGGACGATGCCCCAGCCCCAGCCGCGCGGACGCTCAGTTCCCGGCCGGCCGCTGCGTCCTCAGCTGCGCGTCCTCAGCGCCGCCTCCGCCCCCCTCCCTCCCCGGAGCCTCGGCTCGCGCCGAGCCTGACGGACATCCGGGCACCGGGGGCCGCCGGGCGAGCCGCACCTCTTTCGAGCCCGGGGACCAGCGCTGCCCACCGCCCGGGGGCACACTCGGGTCACTAAAGACCACGGGGCGCGTCCCCGCTGCCCGCCGAGTGCTCCCCACTTCCAGTCCGCTCGCACTTGGAGGGCGAAGCGCACGGCCCTCGGCTCCCCTCGAGTTGCCCGAGCTCGCCGGGAGCCCCCCCGCGGGCGCTGCGGTGGTACGGCCCGCCTCCTTTTAAGGGCAGCGAGCTCCACTGGCGCAGCCTCCCGCTCCGTATGCAAACGCGCGCTCTGCTCGGGGGACCCCCTGAGCTCGGACTGGGACCTCGGCGTCCAGGAGCTGCCGCGGGGTTGTGCGGGGAGCGGGCAACCGAATACCGCCCTCCCTACGTCTGGCCACCCAGGCAGGGCTTGCCATCAGAAGCAGGGATACAGCAAAGCAACACTTTGCTTTCAGTTTTGAGTTTGGTACTCAGAGACAAGTGTTTACACGACGACTTCCCTCTTGGGGAAACATGAGAATTACACAGAAAACAACCCTTCGGGGAAGTCCCTGATAAATTAAAAGAATTGCTTCCCTCCCAAAACAAAAACCATGATGCAAAACAACGAATTCAGTAAACGCTAGAAAATACAATCTAAATTGCGTCCAACTGAGACCTCAGGAAAGGCACCAAGCTTTGCCTGGGAAGTGGCTAAGAACTACAAAGGGCACAGAGGCAGGGGAAAGACTTCAGCTTCGCCGAGAACCAGCTTGCTGCTGGCGCGGGAAACCCTAAAAGCAACGCTAAACTGACACTGTTACCCGGTGCGTTCACGGCTCGACGCAGACTCAACGCGCTATAATGCAGTTTAACAGCCCAGTTCCTAAAGACGGAACGGTCTAGCACTAAGACTTCAATGTAAGGTCCTTCTAGACTCTCCAGAGTCCCATCTCAGAGGTCAAAACCACTTTGAGAATAGCACAAGACATTACTGGCTCCATCACTGATGGTGGGGAAGGAACGAATCGGGGCTGAGGCTACAGAAGAAGCGGTGGCCACGGCTTTCTTCACCGCACATCTTAGGGTTTGTTCTTTAGAAAGGCCCTTAATGAAGTAACTTGTCCTTTCACTAATCTTGGCTCTTAGGTAAGGTTTCTTTTATTTTCCTTCCTTCCTTCTCCTCTTCTATTTTCCTTCTTTCTTTCCTTCTTCCTCCTCCCTCCTCTTCTCCTCCCGTCTATCTAAAATGTATTTCTTGACCTTGAAAACATTTGCTTGATTGTAATGACTAGCTGCTAACTTGCATTCTTTATAGCCTTAATTAGTTGGTAGTAATAATTTAAGAACTAGCAATTTGCATTACTTTGTTAGATGAACTATATGGGTACAATACCTTGAACAAGAGTAGAAATATATGTACAGTAACAAAACTAATCTCAACTTTGTATCTCCTCCTCCTCCACCTCTTTCTTTGTGACACAATGGAAAGTGCACACAGGGCATTATTCTGAACTGGGAAGCAGTTTTGCTCACCCCCCCCCAAAAAAAAAACCAAGCACTTGTAAAACTGAGGGAGCTGCAACCTGAACTAGTTGTGGACTTCCATTTTTCCTTGAAAGATCAATTCACAAACTTCTGACCTGAGCATCTGGCAAGTCTTTCTTTAAGGAAAACAACTGCCAGTGTTTATTGTAAAGGATAAAGTTTAAGCTTCTAAGCATTTGGGAAAACTTTGCAAATGCCACCCGCCCTGAGACAGTTCTCCATACTCAAAAGGTGCTACTGACAGACCATAGTGACACTGAATGATTCCAAGAACCTGATGATGTAGGGAGCAATAAGTTCCAAATGACAATACATGACGGTACAAAATTATGCACAAGGGACTGGAGGGATGGCTTGGCTGCTCTTCCAGAGGACCCTCATTCAATCTCCAGCTTCCAAATCCAAACTCATAATTATAGCTCCATTGCAAGGGACCTGAAGCCTCTGCAAGCATCAGGCACATATCAGGTACACAGACATGTGTGCAGACAAAATTCCTGCACACATAAAAATAAGCAAATAAAAGTTTAGGGGGAAAAATCATACATGAGTATGATACCTGAGTTAGTAAAATATCTTTTTGAAAGCTTGAGAAAGGTGTTATGAAAACAACCTCCTCAACATACCGTGGTTTACATCAATAAGCTTAGGCACCTGGAAGGCTGAGGCAGAGGATCAAAGTTTCAAGCCTCACTACATGGAGACAGTTCACGAAATAAATACACAGAAATATCCTTTTCTGTGTAATAAACCATTTTCTAAACGATTTATGTACCAACTGTGGTCACTTATTTTGTAAACAAAATATTCTCAGGTATAATACTAGAGAAAACATCATTCAAAATTTTAATTTGGAACAGGCTATAAATGTCATTAGTATTAAAATTAGAAGAAAAGTCTATCTGCTGAAAACTAGCATTTTAATGCCTTCCCTTCTACATGAGGTTATACTCCTGTTTTATTTTGTACAACTTTGTTCTAGAAGAAATGTAAACATTTAGCAAGATGTGAAGGAAAAGTCTTAGTTGGACACAGTGGTATATTCTTTTGATCCAGCAGTCAGGAGGCAGAGTCAGGCATACCTCCCTGTTCCAAGCCAGCCAGGGTTACATAGTTAGACTCCATTAAAGCAGTTGTTTTAAAACTTTCTTTTAAGATTGGGTGTGAATTAGCAGAGCTTTCCAAGCATACAAAAGTGGCCCTGTGTTTGATCCCCACACCACAAAAACAAATAAATAACTGCACTCTTCTCAAGTGACAATTGTTGACACAATTTAAATGTCAGTTAAAAATACAGCAAATTTTTCTCTATAGACATGGGACAGAATTTGAAGTACACCTGACAGTCTCAGGATTCTGAATGATTTATAAATTAGAATAATCTAAAATGAAAGTGGGTCTTCCTAATGGTAATAAATCCAAGCAAACTAGAAATCCAGGTGAAGTCACCCCCAGGGATGCTGTGTGATGAAGAAAGGCTAGTTTCAACACTGTTACTGCCTAGTACTTTAAAATCACCATTGTATGGGATCCAAGGTCTAACTGGGAACAAAACCCACTCATGAGGCTTTGAGAACACATAATTCTATTGCACAAATTCCATTTAGTATTATAAAAACAACCAGGAGCCAGATACTGGGGAAAAGCTGGAATAACAGAGAGAGGGAACAAACCACAGTCAATTCTCACCTAGCCAAATCCTCAGCTGGAACAGCGTAAGTCCAGTCTGTCTTCATGGGTCCTCAGCCTGACTGGTCCTCAGATAGAATGCTGAACTTCTCCTTCTCATGCTTTATATTTCTTTCCCCACCCGGCTATTTTACTTCCTGGTTCAACTCTCCTAGAACTAGGATTAAAGGTGTGAGCTACCACTGCCTGGCTGTTAGGCCTTGAATTTACAGAGATACAGAGATTTTAGTCTCCCCAGTGATGGGATTAAAGGTGTGACTTCGGGTGATTCTATCCTCTGATATTTCAGATTGTTTTTATTAAATATACAATATATAACCACAGAATTGTTTGAGTTCCCCCACCACCACCACGACCACACGAATGAAGTTAGATCCAACACTACAAGATCTGTCATACCTTGACAAGTCTGACAGTTTCTCTGGCAGTCATCTTGCAAACACATGAGAAAGACTGAGATTGTCCAAGTACAGCTAGACATGAACGAACACTTGAAAGCAGAGACAGGTGAATCTCACAGGCCAGCCTAGTCTATGTAGTAAGTTCCAAGCCAGCCAAAACTATTGCATGAGAGAGTCTGTCCTAACTAATTATTGACTCATTAAAAACTTTAAATGTAGGAGTCTTATTATCCAGTAGACTTTCTCTTAATGATAGAAAGCTGCTGTGGGAGAGTAAAGTGCATCACCCACACAACAAAAGAACAGCTTTCTATTTCTACATTTCCTGAATCCATTACTCCCAAGGGGCCAGGGTGCTCAAGTTAGCAAAGAGGGCAGACTTTACGAGGTGAGTGGGGCAGTGATTGTACCTTCTGAATGCCAGAAGGACCTTTTCATTAGCTCTTTAAATTAATGAGCTTTAAAAATAACTCTGTCATGCATGTAATGCTAACTACACACAGTAGATGCAATCCATCTTAAAGCCCAGGGCTTGTTCTAGTCAGGTAAGCCCTCCAGCTGTAGCCCAGAAAGTGTATTTTAAATATAATAATAACCAACTCAATTGAATTTGTCCAAAAGTAAAATACAGGTAAGCCATCATTCACTGAAAGCAGAGGGTCAGCAGCTTAAAGCCATGCCAAGCAATGTTGGAGGAACCGGGGCTACAAGAGACCCTGTCCCAAGAAGCTAGAGAGAACTGGGGGAGGAGAGGGAAGGCCGAAGGGAGGGGAAGCCAGAGGAAGGGTGGAGGATTCAGAGCCAGAGCTGAACTACTCTAGTTTATTTGATAAAGCACACAAATAGATCTTTAGATGCCTATCTAAAACATTCCAAAGTACTTGCTGCGTAGACCAGGCTGGCCTAGAACTTGCACCAATCTTCTTGCCTCTGTATAGGGAGGGAGACTCTGGGACTGACTGTACCACCACACCCAGCATAACCTGTGTGTGTGTGTGTGTGTGTGTGTGTGTGTGTGTGTGTGTGTGTGTGTGTGTGTATTAAAGCAGGTTGCCTTATTCATCATGATAAAATACTTCAGAGTATCCATTTATACCACAATAGTCATGTTAGTGTTATAAGCCAAAAGCTTGCCTATGAAAGCTACATAAGTCAAATCTCCCAAGACGTGCTACTTCATTTCAGTGTGTTACAGTTGAAGAGAATGTGATCAAAATCACTTTGCCAAAAGAAGTGTTCCAGGTTACAAAAAAAAAAATAAAATAAAACCAAAACAGACATAATAAAATGGAAGAGAGAGAAATGGATGGAGTTAAAGCCGCCTTCCCTACAGGCCTAAGACATGGCCCTGGCTCCACACACCCCTCAACTCTTCCACCTAGCTCTGTAAACTGGGGTTACTTGGGGAGTCTCGGTGTGAAGGCAAAGTGGGCTTAAGAACATCAATTTCCAGGTCTCGGATTTCCAAATGCCCCCTCCTCTCAGCCCAATGCCTTCTTTGTTACTACATTACCCTCATTTCCACTAGCCCTCTCCTGTGGATAAAGAAAGCAAGCCTCTAATCCATCCCAAATCGATCTTAAACGGTGCATTGCTCCAGGATTAAGAATAGTACCACTTCCCAGGAAAGGTTCTCTCCAGAGGGCAGCTGAGCCTGGGCCTTGGAGCTCAAGTATTCGGTATTCGAGCAGGGCTTCTCTTTAAACACATCCAGGTAGCAAATCTGTCTCCTACCCGGCCTTCTAGGCATCAGGAGAACAGGAAAAGAGGAACAGACTCAGACTTCCTTAGAAAGACAACTCTGATCCCACTGGCTAGCTCGAGAATGAGGCCTCATAGATTTGCACCATTTTAAAAGAGAAGCTCAAGCAAAAATCCCCACTTTCTTCAGTTCTGCCTTTTAAAGCTTCGCTTGTCCTTATCTTCTGTTTCTGCATTAATGAAACCTTTGAGCTCACCGCTACCCGGAGATCTCTTCTGTTCCCTGCTAGTTTAGCTCAGTTTCACTTATCCCATCAACATAAATAGCCAGTTTATTTTTATTTTTGTTGTTGGTGGTGGTGGTGTTTTGGCTTGATATAACTGTCCTGGAATGCTCTATGTAGACCAGGTTAACCTCATAGAGTTCTGCTTGCTTCCAAGGGTGCTGAGAATAAAGGCCTGCACCACTACTAGGGCCAGCACATATTTGTAAACTAGTTTTCCCTATGTGGTCCACAGTGACTAACCTCACAACAGTCTTCCTGCTTCAACTTTCAACTTCAGAGGTGACAGGCTCTCACCTTTCATGAGAGCACTCACTGTGTGCCTGTGCGAGAGTGTGTGTGTGTGTGTGGTTTTTGTTTTGTTTTGTTTTGTTTTTTTCTACCAGGTTTCTCTGGGTAGCTGTAACTGTCCTGGAAATCACTTTGTAAACCAGGCTGACCTCAAACTCAGACAACTGCTTGCCTCTACCTCCTGTATGTGGTATCACACCTCCTCGGGAGCATGCCCTCTAATCCCTGCCCTCTGGAGGCAGAAGCAGGCAGATCTCTGTGAGTTCAAAGACAGCTAGGAATATACAGCAAGACCTGTCTCTAAATTAATACAATAAAACTATTATTATTTATGTAACTGAAAGGGTTGTAAAGGATTCCCCACATAACCCCTCACCTGCTTCCCTGATATTTGTAGGTTTTAAAACTGAGAAATCAACACTGGTTCATCCCAATGAACTAAACTCCATATATCACAGGGGAAAGTTCCTCAGTCCTTCCGTTTTTTAACCTTGACAGTGCAGAGGAATCTGTCCACCACCTTATATCCATCAGTCTGTCCATCCCTTAAAGAGAGGTAAGGGATGAGTGCCACCTCTGAAAGGAGGTAGTGGTACACCCCCTATACCTTAGCACAACTGAACCATGGTGAATATACCATTCAGGCTGTACAACTCAGCACATAAGTAGCACCACTGGCCAAAAAGGCAACAAAAACATAATACAAAGTCCATAGTCCTAAGAAAGTCTTTAAACGTACTAACCCTGCTTTTTGGCTTCTGTAGTTCTGCTTCTAGTTGTTATTGTTAACTGAAGTATGTCAACCCTTTTGTGCTCAAAAAAGCTATAAAATCTTTTAAGAACACTCAATGCTACGCTGGAATCCCAAACACCTAGTGTAGACAAAAACCTTCCTATGGGCTTAAAACCATGTCTGAGTAGTCTTGTCTGGTGGACACCTCACAATATTAGCAGTAGGTAGTAACCACTTGGGATCTATCTTTCTGTACATTTCTTCCAGAGACCGCTCAAAGAATAGAGACCTTGGTGCTGGTGAGTCCAGCTGCCTGAATAGAGGGAAGGGTAGGAGAAAGCTCTTTAGTGCTCACCCAGCACTGTGGCGCATGCCAGACAGGAGCAACGTAAATACTAATAGTTATAGCAAACTGAAAAGCTTACGCTTCCTTCTGCACCCTTCTTCAGAGTCTGTTTCTGGATCCTGGGTGTGTGAATAGAAAAAACTGGAAAGCCAGAGGGACTACCACAAAAAGATAAGAGCCTTGTCGTCAAAGTCTACAGGACACACACACACACATCACACTACCATAGCTGTGCCTTTGGTTTGCAAAAAGGAGACCAGGAAAGAAGGAGGGGACATCAGTTCATCACTTCAACACTCTGGGCAGCTCTGCAGGAGGCAGAACACAGTGGGTGTTTTCCATTAGCAGATTATGAAGAATCTGAATACCACAAAACTAAACAGTACCAGGTCATGCGTTTTTCTTAACAGTCTCAGTCAGCACTGTAAGTTTGGGCTCCCTTTGTTTTTGCATAAAACTGCACAAGAGCAAGTAGACAGCACATGGGAAGTAAAACCCTTACAGAGACGAAGCAGATGGGGGTTGGGGGTGCCAGAGCCAGAATCAGCAGAGAAATCAGCCAAGGCCAGGGAGATGCCTAACTAAGTGCTTCCAGTTCACCAGGGCCAGAGTTAGTTAGAATGGCTCAACATAACAACTCCTCTTTGCTCCTTACTGCTCCAACAGACCTAAATCCTCCAGATCTACCAACCCCCAGAGACCTTAAAGCCCAAGGAAAGCACAGGTGTGGGATGGGGAGGTCAATGATGGTTAGCATGACTATCAACTTGACAGAACCTGGAATCACCTGGGAAATGGGCCTCTGAGGGTGCCTGTAGGTGATTACATTGGTCCAACTGAGATGTGACGACTACACACCGTGGGTGTCACCATTCTCTGACAGGGATCCTGGATTTTATGTGTGAAAGGGAGCTGTCTGCTTCCTGATTATCAATGTGGTGTGACCAGCTGCTTCAGGCTCCTGCTACTGTGGTTTCCACACTATGATGGATATAACCATGCGAAGCTCTTTCTCTCTGTGGCTCTAAGATGACTCAGTGGTTAAGAGGCTGGTTAAGACTGATCTTCCAAGGGACCAGGGTTTCAAGAGGATCCATGGAAACAAAATATCTACCATGGAAAGTTGGGAGGAACTGCTTTGGGCCCCTTTGGACTAGATGCTCATGGGTGCTATCCTTGCTGGTGCACACTGGCAGGCAAGTATGACCGGCAGTCACGGAGCTTAGCAAAAAAGTAGATACTGTTTAAATATAAGACAATGCTTAGTCAAAAAATGTCTTCAAAACTTGAGTCCAATGGAGAAGGAAAAACAGACAAAAATAAAAAGACACATTACCACTTTGATTTTTTTTAATGTTTTTTGTGTGTGTGTGTGTGTGTGTGAGAGAGAGAGAGAGAGAGAGAGAGATATTCGGTGTCCTGGGAGGCTGACAAATGGTAATGGAATTCCTGAAGCTGAAGTTACAAATGGTAATGGAATTCCTGAAGCTGTGAGCTAACATAGTTGTGAGGATCAAAACTGAGGTGTACTGTCAGAGGCAGTGTGTGCCCTTAGTCACTGAACCGTATTTCTCTGGCTCTCACATCCTCATCTGAAGTCGAGGACTTCCTGACAGTGCAGTGGCTCAGAGCTCCAAGCAGATGAGAGTCACATGGGTAACTAACTCATGTGTTTCTGCCATCCAGGCACCCTCCAGACACACCCAGGCCAAGACTCAGAGGGTGGAAGATCGGAGTCTTTTTATGTACTCAGGTGACTTAATCTACTTTGAAGCTTGAGAATCTTCAGCAAGCCATCACTCCATTGGCTGCTGATTTGACATGTAGTCTTCAGTTCCCTCTTAAGTATTCCAAATCAGAGAATGCATTTTCACAAAATTCTTAGGCAATTCACATGGCCATTGAAATCTAAGAAGTGTCATGTCATAAAACGCATGACATTCTATAAACTCTTACATCTATCATAGTGTGGAAATCACAGGAAGAGTTCAAAGTTGGTTAGTTTGAAATATGCCAGGAGATGATGAGAGAGAGAGATCAAAATAACTGATATTACTCCAGTCAGGATAACAGTCATCTATTTCTTAGTGGCTTTTTCCTATCCCCAAACTACCCCAAATTTTACCTGAAGTCACAGAAATCAAGGGGGATTTAATAATTGGAAGACAGGGATATTTCCCAGTCTCTTGAGGGATGTTTTTGTCCTTGGGGAGGGGAGAAATTGTGCATACAATTCTCAGCACTGAATGCTTCTAAACTATGCTGAGACCTGGCCTCCCACACACAAATGTGGGTCCATCAACTACGAGCATGTTCTATGATTCCAGGTGTAAATGTGCTGGTTTTATTTCTGGCAAATATTTGAAACCAAGCAATTCAGAACCTAATTTGGTTCGTGATTTGATATTCTGTCTAGAATATCTAAGGTTCTCTTTGAAAGCCAGGAGAGCTTTATTTTTCTGTCTCTATTCTTTACCTAAATCACAAATACAGTAGGGTTAAAACTAAATAAAAATAAATCAACAGGCAGTGGTGGCCCATGCCTTTAATCCCAGCATCTGAGAGGATCTCTAAGAGCTGGAGGCCAGCCTGGTCTACAGAGTTCCAGGACAACCAGAGCTACACAGCTACATGGGAGAATCTCTCTCTCTCTCTCATATATATATATATATATATATATATATATATATATATATATATATCCCCCTATTACTTCTAAAGCTATATACAATACTATAGATAATTTGGGGTTACAGATGGGAGGGGGAGAGGAGTATCTACCTCCTAAGCACTTACTTCTTCAAAGAAACAGCAGCTCCATTTTCTAAATTAGGAGCGGGCTGTAGATACAGCGTCCTGTATCCCAGACTAGCCTCCAGCTCTCAGTGTAACAAGAGAGACTTGAATTGTCTCCATCTCCCAAGTACTGGAAGATAATAGGCAATTCTACCTCTAGCTAAATTCCAAATGTCTTGAAACTAGAATAAATACAAGGGATAGAAAGTTAAACAACAATTAAAGATTTTCATAATGAACAGCTGGCTGCAGTAAGGGTGCCTGCTGCTCTGGCAAAGAAATAACCTGAGTTCCATCTCCCTAATTCTTATTGAGTGGCTCACAACCACCTGTAATAAGTTCTAGGAGATCTGATACCTTCTTCTAGGTTCTTTGGGCATCCCTACATATAAACCCAAACACACATAAAAATAGCAATCTATGGTTTACAGAACTAAAATTATTATTTTAAAGCCTATGTTCAAAGCTCTATGTAAGAAAGTTCCAGAGCTGAGGGTGGGGCTTCATTGTTTGGGGGTTGGTTATTCTGAAGCCTGGAGTCACTTCCCCAGCACGCAAGGAAGGGAGAAAGGCCAGAGAGAGAAGCTTTTGAGGTTCTCATACCAGAGGGCACGTCCTTGCTATCCCAGATAGAACCTCAAGGAAAGCTCACATCTCTTCTTCCTGTTGCCAAGCTTGTTAGCATACTCACAAGACAGGAACAGCCCAAAGCTAGGCCTAGCCTGATGCTGGAAATTCTGGAAAGTGCTTAACTTAAGAGGCTCCTTTCAGAAAAATTCACCTAAATAAACATCCCTTTCTCCTGGACATGAGGATAAGAACACCTGGTGTCTTTAGAGCAGAGTAGATCAACAGCAAGCATTGGGAATGATTTATAAGAAACTCACACTTACTGTTCTAATGCTTTAATAATATTACTAATAATAAGTTAATTTTTACCACAAGCCTCAGACACACAGCGTGGCCACCCTTGCTGAACACAGATAAGAAAAATGAACCTCATGAGTGGCCAGCTTTCTCAGAGTCATGCATCTGGTAAGGTTCAGGTCTGAGATAAGGTCCTTATACCAGGGTCCAGCCTCAGAGCCATGGTTCTCCACAGCCAGTCACCAGGGTCCAGCCTCAGAGCCCTGGTTCTCCACGGCCAGTCACCAGGGTTCAGCCTCAGAGCCATGGTGCTCCACAGCCAGTCACCAGGGTCCAGCCTCAGAACCATGGTGCTCCACAGCCTGTCACCAGGGTCCAGCCTCAGAACCACAGTGCAACAGTTTCTCTTAGGAAGCAATTGTTGGGCCAGCTCAACAGGTGAAGACACTTGTTGTCAAACCTGACAAGCTGAGTTTGATTCCAGCAACCCACACAGTAGAGATAAAGGACTCTCATTCCATGCACACACTGTGACAGGCTCACATACACACACAGCATATATATATGCACAGTGTCTAATAAATTACAAAAACAGTAAAGCTATTGTTAGATGAGCAGGGTAGTAAATATGTAAATCCCAGCACGATGGGATTTAAGTTCAAGGTCACCCTAGCCTGTTTGAGGCCACCCTGGGCTATGTAAGACTGAAAAAAAATAATAGACACACAGACATACACATGGAGTGACAGACAGAGACAGACAAACTGACACACACACACACACATACACGCTCCCAAGGAAAAATTGTTACAGTGAGGAAATAGTTCCAGATCTTAAGAAAAACAGTTTTCAGGCTGGAGAGATGGCTCAGCGGTTAAGAGTACTGACTGTTCTTCCGAAGGACCTGAGTTCAATTTCCAGCAACCACATGGCAACTAATAACTGTCTGTAATTCCAAGATCTGACACTTTGCACAGTTATACATGCAGGCAAAATACCAATTCACATAAAACAAAAAAATATTAAAAAAAGAAAAACCTTTTTCATATCTCACTATATTTTGTCAAACCACACCCAAATGAAGTTACTTTTGAGTTGGTTTGGTTTTCTTGAGAAATATTTGGGGTTTAAAAGAAATTTAGTACCAGAATGGAGAGATGGCTCAGTAGTTGAGAGTACTGGCTGTTCTTCCAGAGGACCTGAGTTCAATTCCAAGCATCCACATGGTGGCTCATGACTTCTAGTATAAGGCATACATGCAGATAGAGCACTCACACATAAAATAAATAAATAAACAAATAAATTTTTTTTAAAGAAAAAAAATTCAATGCCTAGAATTGCCTACTATTTTCCAATGACTAAAGATAAGGCTGGGGGAAAAGTTATTTAAAGTAAACTAGGACCCTACACTATTTTTTTTACCAAATGTTTCAAAGAGAATGGTGATCAAAAGATAAGGTCAAATAAACTCGAATAGGCTACCAATGTTTTTCAACCTGTGTGTCTTGACCCCTTTGTGGAGCAACAGCCCTTTTACAGGCACAAAACAAGCCAACCTCGAGCACTTGGGCAGCAGAGGCAAGAGAATCAGCTCCAAGTTTGCTAAGCTACACCACAAGTTTTAGATTAGTCTGGGGTTTATGGGACTCTGTCCCAAACAAATATAAAAACAAAAACAAACAAAATAGGACAGAGGTAACCTTTCCAATTCTATAACTCATTCCTTTATTCTGGGAATTTTACCAAGTTTCTGGGGACACACCATTTTGGATAGCCTCACCCTGCTTATCCCCAGGACTTAAGCCCCAGTTTTTTCAGATAAACTGGAGTGATGAAAGTTATGTTACCCAAGACATGATTGGCAAGAGATCCCCTTCTCCTCACTCAGCGTCAGCGCCGAGGGCCCCTGCTCACAGCTGGTACCGCGCTAATGGGCAAGCTAACGGGCAATCGGAATCTGCTTTTGGGAGGCATGGGAGTTCAAGAGGTCCAGGTCCTGTAGTCCCCCTGTGGGTGCGCAGCCTTCCAGAGATGAATTCCCTGGCCCTACCTGTTCTTCGTCTGTCTAAGGCAGCTCACTAATGAAGGATCTTTGGCTAGATCCCCCTGCAGGTATCTAACTGCCTTGAAGTGGCTATGCAGCCTTTAGGAGAGGCCAGGTCAGCAGTCAGAGCCTACTGAAGAACTCATTGTCAGCTCTAAGGATTTAGAGCCCATGACTGAAGGTCCTACTACACAGCCAGGAAATGGCTAGGGTAGTATCCCTATCCCACAAGCACACAGGTTAAAGGAACCCTATCTGCAAGCAACATGGGCACCTGCACACGTCATAATAGACTCTAGGGAGAATGGCAGGAGGGCATTGCCAACTAGGTAACTGCAGCAGCAAGGTAGAAAGAACCAGCAGACATTGAGCCTCGTCCATATTTTATAGGAAGGAATTCAAGGACCATCATTTTCCGGGTTTAAATAGACAAAAGTGAAGACTTAAAGCAATATAAACAAGGCACTATCACCTCATTCAAAAGTGCTCTAGTAGTGGCTAACTAAATTATAAACTATTACTTAATAAGGTTCTATCCACAGCATAAGCTGTCTCATTTTCAAATGTAACTGGTGTGCTCAGGATCCTTTTATGACAGGGCTAGCAGGTCTCAAGCTTCCTTTTAACACATATCCTCTTATTACTTGAGATTTATCTGGGGGAGGTATGGTTAGATTTAATTGTTCATTTGAGTGACTGGCCACTATCAGCCAATATAACACAGGACAAAACATTGTCACTCTGAAGATGCTAAGGATTTTAGGAGCTTGTGCCAAGAAACAGGACAAAGACCATATGTGTATTTACATTATCACTGACCAACATACTCTTTCACATTCTCACCAGCTTCAGCACTTTACTGCTCCGGTCTTATCAACAATATATGATGTCAAACTCCAGGTGTTGCCAGTCTAGTAAAGGTATGGGAGATTTCCGTGCCCTTCTTGGTCTGCAGGATTAGACCTCTCCATATTTAAAGGACACTTCAATTACTCTGGCAGGACATTTTAAAAGTTCCCAAATAAAAATATCACAAAAAAAAAATATTCAATATCCTCACAGACTTGAGCAGTTCTGAAACACTCCCCTCCCCACACACTTATCGGCTCATCTAATCCATGCATATTTACCCAGGGCTTTGGTGTACTGGGACTCGCCTATGTGCTAACACTGGCTAAAGCACAGGAGTCCAGAGTGGAAGGATTTAACAGTCCCTGGCTGGAATCTAAAGCCCAGAGTTGGAGGGCCTGAGGCAAACTTGCCAAGAGAACAGCCCTGGGCTATAAAACAGGGAAAGTTTTCTGGTTTTTATAACTCATCTGAGGAGAAAGTTATAGCCAATAGATAAAGCTCCCCTTTTCTGGTTAAAGGGAGGGGGTAGGGGCATTTGATGGTGCCAGCAAATTATAAGGAGAAATGCAAAGACAAGCCAGCCAGTAGATTCAAAACACAGCTGTCAAAGAGCCATGGAACTAGGCACCTAATCAGAGGTGACACCCAACACTTATGCAGAAAAATTTACTAGAACTCATGAAAATATTTTTGCTAAGGCCAAGGGGCATATCCCTATACCTCACACAGACGGAGTCATATCTGCTCAGTATTAAAATACCACAGACACGTTTACTGTGGACATCAGCCCTGTGCAACTGACCAGACAGATTCCATTACAATATAAAAATGAAATATGAGAAATGATATGTGGTGGAAAAAAACAACTCCAGGATTCCTTGATCAAAGTAATTACACTTCTATTGAAAGCCTCCAATAACAGGACAGCATATTTCTCATTATACCTATCAACAACCATTTACTGTTTCCAGTACACCCATAATTAAGACTATCAGAGTCAACACAACCCAGGGCAGAGTGCGAACCTGACTCATCTCCCTATCCCCCATAACACCACGTACAGTAGGCACTCAATAAATACTTGTTGCATGAAAGAGTGAAAACACCCTCCATAGCAACAGGTCCAGACGTCTCCCTCAGGAGGACCTTTCTCCTGAATTATAAGTTAGGGCAACTCCCTGGCAAACCTTTCAAATAAATTCAACAAACATTTATCAAGTGCCAGAATGTGCCAGTGCTAGGCATTCTTTTGGCACTGGAACACGAAGATGACTAACCACACAGTCCTTAACATCCCGAGGGGCTTGGTCTTGAACAAGAAGCACACACTATAAAATACAGTGGGAAAATACCGCCATGGAGGTGGAATGCTGTGGGAACACAGGCAAGGGAACAGGTAATTATGCAGGCAAGGGGAAAGGGTGAGGCCAGAGAACACACAGAAACTCATTTCCAGTCCTTAGCACCCTAATATATGTGCTTACAGTCCTTCTAAAACTGTGAGAAGGCCAAAGGCTCCTTCTTATCTACCATGGCAGTCAGAGCCATGGGCAGGAGGCCAAGGTTCATTTCAATGCATTGTAAAGAGACAAGCACCCTTAGCCACTATATTCTTGGGGACTTGCTGTGTGCCAGACATTGTTCCAAGAATGTCACAGGGATCAGTTTGTTCAGTCTGATGATGACCGAACAATAGTGCTCTCACTATTCCTGGCTTACAGAAGAGAAGATAAAGCCCAGGACACTGGGAAAACCAAACCAAACCAAACCCTAGCCTTGTCTACCCAGCAGGCAAGAACATGCCACAGGCTATAACATCCACCCACCGTGCCTTCATTTGCTTCTCCGCTCCTTGAAGACCATAGCACATTCAACTCTGGGGTTCTGGGAACAGTCTAAGCACCACACCATGCATGTGTGTGCAGAGCCCTTCAGATGCTTATCACCAAACCCTTTTCTCTCACAGCCACAGAAGGTACGTTCATCTGTCTGTCAATCTGTCATCTGTCTATCATATCTGCTGTCTGCCATCTATCATGTATCTGTCATCTATCTCTATCATTTATTTGCCATCTACCTCTATTAATGTATATCTATCATCTATCTATCTATCCATCTATCTATTGCCTCTGTTGCCCCTCCCCCTTGTCACACAACACTGAGATCCACACTACATGATACTTCTTTCTCACATCTCTCCTCCAGGGCTCCCTTATTCACCCTGTGACTATGACCTAGGATGCTTTACTCAGTGTCACCTTCTTATCTAAACTTTCCTACCCTCCCATCTCACTCTGATTGGTTTTCTCTGATGGAGTTAGGGACAAACTCATTCCACCACTGAACTAAATGAAACCTCAGTCCCTCATTAGGTCCTTTCCAGTTTGGGGTTCTGCCTTCTCCTCTACACTAAAGAATGTACTTCAGAGGAGTGAGGTGACCACATCATTTTATTTTTAACACCTAATCCTAGTGCATAGAAGGTATTAATAATATCTGTACAGGTTTCCTCATACCTAGTTCTTTATAAAGGGGAAGGGGCCTGAAAGATGGTTCAAGTTAAGAGCGTCTGCTCCTTGAGGAGACTTACTCAATTCCCAGCACTTCCAGCTACCAGATCATCTGATACTCCCTTTTGGCCTTTGTGGCACACACATGGTACAGGTACCTGTATACACCATATGCATAAAATTTTAAATTTTAAAAAGAAAAAACATTTTAAGAGAAACAGAGTGAATCGAGTTGTTTATTGAAAAATGGTTTTATGAGTATACAGAGAAAACCTGTGTCAAACAAACAAACAAAAAAGAAAAAATGTACATATATATTTTATTATTAAGATCAATTAGAATTTGCCATATATATAAATATATGTATGTATGTATATGTATGTATGTATGTATATTCTCAAAGAGTTTGACCCTCCTGCCTCTGCTTCTCCAGTCCTGGAACTAAAGACACGTGACACCAAGCATGCCCTGCCTAGTTTACAGCATTTCTAAAGACTTTCTTTTTCTATCTCCTTCTTAGTAAAAGAGGTCCTAGGATGCTTTCTGAGGTACTCTAGATAGGAAAACAGGCTGATAAGATAAAACCTTGAGTCACAAGGATGGAAGGAATCCTTACAATACTAGGTTAGAAGAGCTTTAAGACAAGATTTTTCACAGAGTTAAAGGCAAGCTACGAAGGGGGAGGGGAGTAAGGAGGGGGAGGGGAGCGAATTAAATTCAAAGCGCTCTCTCGTGCTCTCGTGCTCTGTGCTCTCTCGTGCTCTCTCGTGTTCTCTCTCTCTCTCTCACACACACACACCTCTGATCTGATTGTGGTTTAACATCCTTATTTGAAACAACTCCTTAAGAAAGAACATTTTGCCTACGCCAGCATTTCACAGTGAATTGTTAGGTCAAACAAAATTCTTGAATCTATCAAGAGACCCAGACTCTGGGTGAGACCTCCCTGTCCATTCCATGTGCTCTTAATTTTAGACTGCCAGGAGTTTGAGGCTAGCCTGGGCTACACAGCAATGCATACATGTGGTGGTGTGTGTGGGGGTATTATACAGCCACATTGACCTCTAGCTTGCTCTGTGGCAGAGGCTTACCCCAAACTTCCAGTCCTTTTGCCTCTGTCTCCAAAAAGTTGGGATTCAGTCCAGCACCATCATACAAGCAAGCCTGGGCCTCTTACAAGGTAGGGGAGCTCTCCCTCCACTGAGTTACAGCTTCAGCCTCAGGTCACCCAGATCCTCTAGGAGAGATCAGATCTGGTCTTCCTGTTCTAGTTCAACAAAGGTTTGACCAAAGAATGGATGAGAAAAAATGACAGCCCCCTAAAATGATGGGTCCCAAAGAAAACTTCTGGGTCAGTGTCCCTTAGGTGTTTCCTGTTGCTACAAGTCAATCTGCATTCAGAAATAAGAATAAATCTCTACCTGGCTATGCACATGTAAAGCTTTGATCATAACATCACTATCTACAAGCTTTTACTCCCGGCTGTAAAGAGTATAATGATTTGAGGGAGGGGGAGATAGAGTTGGATGAGGAAGTCAATGTGCAATTTTGCACTAACTACCAAGCTGGTCTGTGGGTTATTCCTTCTAGTCCAGCACCTGGAAACTGCATTTTCCACACCCCTCCTACCAGCAGATCAAGAGCAGCCAGGTGTGATGGGCACTGGATCTGACCCAACCGGTCTCCACCTCCAGCTCACCAGAGCTAGCTAATCCACTCACTCAAGGCTGCCAAGTTAAGTCCAGCACTGAGGGAGGCCTCACAATCTCATCTTCAAAGGCTTCAGCAGCACTCTTACAAGGAGACTATGATCAAGGTCAAAATCCCGTCCTGCACTTCCCACAGGAAGGAAGATGCAGAACCTCCCATCCCAAGTGTGCTTTTCTCCCACATTCCTTTTCCTCTTCCATTTCCTTTTCAACAGGTACTAGCCTGTGTGCTATGAGGAGAAGATAGAATTTAATTTACATTCACAAGCTAGGCTCAGTGATAAATGCTTCTAATTCCAGCCTATTTAGCAAACTCAATCTGTTAGCAAGTGAATGCTGGGTTACATCTAGTGAACTCATTCAAAAGAAGCTGGGTGTGGTACACATTTTAAATCCTAGCAGTAGGGAGGCAGAGGTAGGCCCATCTCTGAATTTGAGGCCTCCAAGGCTACATAATGAGACCGTCTCAAATAGCTCAGGCTAGCCTCAGATTTATAACATAACATAACATACTTGACATTTTGGTCCCCCCTGCCTGTAACTCCAGGGTGCCAGGATTACAAAACACGAAGCCACACCCAGTTTGTAGGCAGGGCTAGGGACTGGACACAAGGTTTAGACCCTACATCTTCAGTCACCAAGTATCTTTACATTTACTTGTGGTTAGTTCTGGGAGATACAGTTTTATTTCTTCCCAGACTAATTCTTTGAAATCGATGTGAATTTATCTGGATGGGACATTTTACCTCTAACTCCCCATCCACAGTGTGGGCCACTGGCATTTATTTATTCTGGACTGTTTCCAGGGGAAGCCACTGGCTATCATTCTAGACTGTTTCCAGTATAGTCACAGTCGTTCCAAATTCCTCTCCTGATGAGCCCTCTGCCTTCTTTCTTGAAGACATTTGGGCTCCAAGACTATGCCTGCAACAGAAGAACATGTTCTGGGTTGCTCTCTCCCTAAGGAGAGAGACCTGTTCTCTTCTCCCAACTTTAATCCCCAGTCACAATGCCCCAGGGCTTCTTCTATGTTTCCAATACAATTCCCACCTATGTAACGCTGCTTGATACTGTATGGAAACTCCAAAGAAATCATCTTGCTGTTCATCTACAGCTGAGAGCACAGAAGAATGCTGTATACCTACAGAGAGAAGACTTTTGACCAGCTTCTGATGAAGTCAAAGATTTAATTTACCAGCCACATTATAAACTATTGTGGGGCTCAATTAGTCCAAGCTGAAAGCCCAGGACTGGGAGGTGGGGGTGGGGGAAAATCACACTAGAACACTGGCAGGCTCAGAACAAATACCATGACCATTGAAGAAGGGGACTGAGGCCAGAAGGTCCCAGACATTCTGTAGTATCAAGGCAACAGTCACAGTAACTGATCAGAGATCTGTGAAAAATAACATGCTATGAGCTACATGTAGTAACACAGACCAGTCTGTAACCATGAAGAAAGCAGGCAGACTGACCATAAGGTTGAGGACAGCCTGGTCTACATAGTAAGATTGTCTCAAAAACAAACAAACAATAATAATACAATAATAATAATAATGACATGTTAGAAAGTGAAAATTCCCAGATTAGATTCCTTCCTGTGAATAACAGCCAAAGAAGTGACCATCGGGAAGACAAGCCTGGCTCCTATACTCTGGAATGGTTTCATTCCTATATTTCTGTCTTCTCTGGAAAGTGAGAGAGGATGACTTCCCCAATGCCTACTGCAACATAAACACCATGAAGCATCCCCAGTGCCCTGCAAAAAGCATGTACAGACATGCTTCCTTAGGCAGCTGAAATGCCTGCAGACCCTCCAAACATAACCTACCAGTCCAGGGCTCAGAAGCCGCATGCTCTCAGTGCTTCAGCCTCAGCCACTTTGCTGCCTCGGAAACAGGGCACACATCACCTCCAGGCTTTCTGCATTGTTTTCACAATCAGCACACACCTTTAATCCTAGCACTGAGGAAGAAAAGGCAGACTGGTATCTGATTTAGAAGCTAGTCTTGGTCTACATAAGGAGTCCCTGGACAGCCAGGGCCACACAGAGAAACCCTGTCTCAAATAAATGAGAGCTCACCTTCATGCCTAATTCCGGTCCTCTGTCTCCCCTGATCAGGTCTTTGCTAAAATAGTTTATTAAAGAAGGCTTTCTGGCAATGCACTGAAAATAGCGTGAGCTTCCTTGTGCAGCTGATACTCTACCCCACCAGCCTTGCTCTATGATCCTGGTACATGCCTACTCTTTCAACACCTGACATTTGATACCAGAAAGATCTTTTATCTTTGGCTGTCATGTCTTCACTGAATAGAACAATGCCTGGAATACAACTGGCACACATGTGTACACTGTCTGGATAAACAAAGGTTGCAATTTGGATATGAATAGTCCCCCAAAGTCCCCTGCAGTAAAAGCTTAGATTGCTGCCTGTGTCTGCCACTGAGAAATGGTGGCACTTTCAGAAGATGTGGGACCAAGAAGAAGGAAGTTCCCTGAGTATGCCCTTAAAAGGGATACCGAGGCTCCCATCTCATGGGAGAGGCACTCGCGCTCTCTCGCTCTCTCTCTCTCTCTCACACACACACACACACACACTTAATTGTTGGCTTCTCAAGAGACAAACTTCTCTCTTGGGCTTTATCAGTGATAGTACAGTAACTGAATAACATTTTCATTGTCTAAAGGAAGTAAAGAATAAAGACTTGGTCGTGTGTGTGTGTGTGTGTGTGTGTGTGTGTGTGTGTGTGTGTGTGTGTGTAGATGTGTAGATGTGTAGATGTGTAGATGTGTAGATGTGTAGATGTGTAGATGTGCATGTGGGTGGAAGCCAGTGTAAAAACAGTTTAGTAAGTAGTATCATAAATTTACCTACACAGCAAATTTATATTCATAATTTAAAAACATACAACTATTACCTCTAAGTATATAAATGGGTGATTCTATTAAACTGAAATTATTCTACTCTCAAACCTGTTATGTTACCTAGACCAATGAAATAATCTTTGTTTGGTTTGGTTTTTCAAGATAGGGTTTCTATGTGTAGCCCTGGCTCTCCTGAAACTTATTTTGTAGACGAGGCTGTTCTCAAACTCAGAGATCCCCCTGCCTCCGCCTCCCAATTGCTGTAACTACAGGTAAGCAACACTAGTCTGGCAGGGGAAATAATCATATTACCCATAAAAAAATAGGGTGCCCTTCATTCTACTTTGCACTTTGTAGACTTTCAAACACAGGGCAGATCTTATATTTATTTATTCACTTATTTATTAGACAGAGCCCCAGGTATCCTAAGCCAGCTTGGAACTAGCTGAGAACGTCCTTAGCACCACACCCATTATAGAATGCTAGGAATGGAACTTGGGGCTTTGGGTGCACTGGACAGGCACTCCACCAACACAGCTACATTCCAATCTTATCCTTTCTTAAAGGAAAAAAATTAGGCATATATGCATTTACCTGTTTGCCTGAATGAGTGCAGTATCTATGGAGGCCTGAGACATTGGACCTTTTGGGGTTGGAGTTTCAGGCAGTTATGAACTGAACTCTTGATTCTGAAAGAGGGGTTGGTGCTCTCCACTGCAGAGCCCTTCCCAGCCCTGATCTTAGGATCCACTCTTCTACTGTATTTTTCCTTCTTTGAGGCAAAGGGAGAGTCAGGTCAGGATGCTGGGTCTCACATGCACACCCTGACTGCTGTTGAATGAACAAGCAGGTGATCCATGGAGGGATGGGCTCAATGTAAGACCCAGGAAAATCCACACAATCTCCCTCCCAAATGGCTCGCCTCCCCTTTTCTTCACAATTCAGGAAGTAATTGAAGACTATAGGTGCCTCTGGGCCACAGTATCAAGTCTCTCTCTTTGCTGTTTTCCCTTAGGGAGATGGATCCACCTAACTCAGCACCACCCTCCCTCTGCGTGAACTCATGAACAGGACCCATCAAATCACCTCAACCATGTGCTACACAGAACATACCAAGGAGTCATCCTTGGCCCCTCCAGTGGCCGACATAGTTTCCGGAGCTGCTTCCTGATTTATATAGCAGTTGCTCCCCCTCTTCCGTCCCCAGCAGTGATGCCAGAACAGGATGTTGCTCATAAATCTCTCCTCATAGCTTACCACCACCCACTGGACAGCTTATTTTAACAAGAGTCATTAGTTCCCATCCCTCCTCAGCGTAACACCCCCAAAGGTCACCAAAAGTTCTGTTCCTGAGATCTATGTTTATCATAGGAACCAAGTGAAATGAAAACATCATACCTCAGCCACCATGATGGCAAAAAATTTCTACAATGCACCATGAAGGAATGCCAATGTATAGTTTAAAACATTCTAAACCTGTGTTTAAAAAAAGTGGAGGGGTTGATAGAGCACACTGGTAATCTGAAAACTTGGAAGAAGTAAAAGGAACAGAAATTCAAGGTCATCTCTGACAACGTTTAGGACCAGCCTGGGCTACATGAGATCCTGTCTATAAATAAATAGACAACAAAAACAGCTCAGGTAATCAACAGCAACAAATAACCTTTTCTGAGGGCAGAAGCCAATTCTCAATCATTTTAAAATTATTTATGTATTCATTATGCACCATATGTAGACTGCCAACCCTTAGAAACAGAGACTACCATGCTCTTATCATTGTCTTTGCTTTCCTAGGGAAACATCCAGACTCAGGCAGACTGAGCCACACCTCAAGACTTTTCATGTCACCAGTTCCTCAACCTCTGAGAGCCTTCAGATTACTAAATCGGCACTGGGTTGTTACTATTTTCTCTTTCCTAGGCCTCCCCACCTCCTTGTTGTCTTTGGAAACCACAGCACAACTGAGAACCATTTTCTATAGAACAAATGCACATCTTAAGCACTGACCTGCAATGAATCCCAGACTTAGACAACAAATAGTTTGACTCTAAGAGGCAGGTCCAAGTAAGGCTTCAGAAAGTTTAATTGAGGCAGCTCACTGCTTCTAGCCACTTGAACTTGAGAAGCTGAGTTTAATCCCTGGATCCCATTAACTAGAAATATAACCAACTATACAGAACCCTCCAATCTCCCCATATGCACCACATGACTATAGTTTCATAGGGGGCATGTGCCTGACCTGTGCTCTGTCCTCCTAATGACACATCATCTCCATTCAGCAAAACCAAAGGATTAAAAATTGGTTGCTCTTGATGTCTGGTTTGGTTTTTTTGTTTTTGTTTTTGTCTTTTACATTCAATTCACAAACAAATCCTCTTTCACTCTCTTGAAAATCAAGCAGAACCTCTTATGTTGTATCCAGCCCTCTCATGAACCTTAATTATCCCCTTACATGTCATACATACTTCCATCCTTCATTCAAAATTGACATTTAAAACCCCATCAAACTGCTGGGCGTGGTCACATGCCTTTAATTCTAGCACTTAGGACACAGAGGCAGATGGATCTCTGAACTGGAGGCCAGCCTGGTCTACAGAGTTCCAGAACAGCCAGGGTTACACAGAATGCCTCCCTCCCATCTTGAAAACCCAAAATAAAATGCTAACAAATCACTAATCCACTTAAATTTCTCCAAGGCTTGTCATCCTGCTAAGCACCAAGTCACATGCCCTGCATGGCTCACCAGGTTTAGGCTACAGTGAGCTTTACTCAGCTCCTTGCAGTCTAGGAGATGGGGGTAGGAATGGGGAATGATGAGATTTATATGATGCTGTTGTCTCTACTCATCTTCCTTTTCTCTTTTTCCATAAAGTACTTTGTGATCACTGCCACTCCCATCTACCACACTTTCTTTTAACTTCTCAATAATGCCAGTTTTTTTATTTGTTCATTTGTTTTGAGATTATGTGCATTGCAGGCCTTTAACCTCAAAATCTATGAATTTGAGGCAGACAAATCTATGAATTTGAGGCCAGCCTAGTATACCTAGTCATGTAAGTTTTATTTGTTTGAGTATTTTGTTTTCTTTTACATAGAGTCTCATTAGTGAATGTAAAGCAGGATAGAAGGAAGTGTGAGAAAAAAAATCTGAGGATCTAATCATAGTTAGGTGCATGAGTCAAGACATGTCCTATATACGGGAGAGCAAAGACTTGATCACAGCATAGGAAAATTGAATAAGCATCACTCTGCACTGTTGCTTTGAGCATTTGCTGGAGTGGGATACAACTCCTGTATGCTTTGTTATATGCAAAACTGCATGCTTCTCAGACTTTCTCTAGTTCTTTTCTAGTTAGAGACACTGTCATCTTAGGGAAAACACTTAACCCTAAACCCAAAGGGCACTGAGTGTTCTGAAGAAATTAAAATTAGAGCTGGGCATGCAGCTCAGTCGATAGAATACTTGCCTAGCACTGCATAAATTAGAGCCCATGTGCCTTTAATAAGAGCAGAAGTTCAAGTTTAGTTTCAGCTACCTGGTGACTTCAAAGTTAGTGTAGGATACATGGGACCCTGTTTATAAACTGAAAACATATATACAATCAACCACTTTCTAATTTTCTGAATTGAGCCTTAATGGATCTCACTTTCGTATACTTTGCAGAAGTATAAAAGGGGCTTTTCAGTGCTGAAGGATAGAAGACCCAAGCAAGAACAAAGAAATGCTAGGTACGCAATGACTAATGAGGAAGAACAGCCCACTGAGCAGAGAACATACTGAGAACCCCTGAGTTTGGGGCAGCAAATCCCAACAGGTCAGTAAGCAAACTGTGTGCCAAACAATTACTGGAGATCCCAAAATTATCCACCAGCTTAATAATGAGACTATCAATTCTAACTGTCAAGAAGCCAATACAGAAGGCATCTCTCCCACACATGGGAGTTTGGCCTATGATGTTCTTACGTACAGGCTCAAAATTCTATGTGACAGGAGGAAAAAATGCCCCATTTAGGCAGCAACTATGCACAGATCTGAACATTAGCCCAAGGCAAGCACCCTGACTACAGCAGACAAGACGCCTATGCCACTGACAGCTTGTACAGTGAAGTACGGTGACTTTCAGGCTAGCCAGGAATCTGGCTGTGCTTTAAAGAAATTTGGTTTTAAAAGACCAGTGAAGTCACTACTCAGACAATTTTATACCCAGGCCTTAAAAAACAGTATTCAACAGTTGGGTCAATAGACGTAATTATCTCCATAGTAACAGGCAACAAGCAACCAATTAGTAATACAAACAACAAGTAACCCATTAGTAACAGAACAAAAACTTCGTTTTTGCAAGAAAAGTAAAATAAATACCCATTAGAAGCAATCTGCCTCCACATTGGCTTCACTTCTCTCCATAATAGACAGACAGACAGACACAGACACAAAATTGAAAGTAAAACAACTCGGGGACTGGAGAGATGGCTCAGTGGTTAAGAGCACTGAATGATCTTCCAGAGGACCTGAGTTCAATTCCCAGCACCCACATGGCAGCTCACAACTGTCTGTAGTTCCAGTTCCAGGGGATCCAACACCCTTCACAGACACACATGTAGACAAACACCAAGGCAAATAAATAAAATAAAAAAGAAAGAAACCCACAAAACCTTTAAAAAAGAAAGAAAGAAAGAAAGTAAAACAACTCTTTGAAAATCTGAAGCATGATGTGTCAAATGTCTGATGGCATTCCCTTCCCAGCTTCTGGGATGCCAGCTCCGAGCAGGTGCTCCAAAGGGGCTGATTGATGCACCCACCTCAGACCTAAGTCTCTCCAACTTCCAATGGCTCCTAACTTGTCTATTGCAACCGGACACTTTCTGACACTGGAGTCTCTGTACCAGCCCTGCTGAATGCATAACTTATTTCTGGTTATGACTTGGAGAAAAAAAAGAGTTATCCTGTAGAATCTGAGGGGGAAAACATTGTTTCTACCTGCTTAAAATAAAATAAATAAAAAATTATGAACACTTTCTCTTAAATTATATACACTAATCAACATTAATGACCTTTCAACAGGATCTACTAGTTTTTGTTTGTTTGTGTCTTAGTTGTCCTGGAACTCACTCTGTTATCTAAGCTGGCCTTGAACTCAGAATTTGGAGGTCTGCCTGCCTCTGCCTCCAGAGTGCTGGAATTAAGGGTAAATGCCACCACCACTGGCTTATTAATCATTTTAAATTATGCAAATTTAGAGGAGGGGTAGCTATGGTTTGGGATATAGCTCTGGTAGAGCAAGGCCTAGCATGCTGAAGGGCCCGGGTTTGATCCCCACAGTAGATTAACAAACAAACACATTGTCCAGGCTCTTAATAAATTCCACAACAAATGGAAGTTAATCTGAAAAATCTACTGAGACCCCAGCCAGCAGGACCACATGATTAAACAGCTTTCATAATCTGCCCTTTCTACAAACTGATTTTCAGAGCACAGGGGAGGAGTGTTCTCCATCCATTTGAGCAGTGACTGCTCAAAGGGCCAGGTGTGGTGGTGCACACCTTTAGTCCCAGCACTTTGGTATCTGAGTTTGAACCCAGCCTGAACTACATAGACCCAAGACAGCTGGGGCTACATAATAGAGTGACTCCATCCCAAAAATAAAAACAAAACAAAAACAGCATTGCTGTTCTTGTAGAGGATCCAGGTTTGATCCCCAGGACACACATGGCCACTCCCAACTATCTGTAACTCCAGTCTGGCAAAATACCATACACATAAAATAATTTAGGCTGGGAGTGGTAGTTCACACCTTTAATTCCAGCCCTTGAGAGGCGGAGTCTGGTGGATTTGCATGAGTTTTGTGTACATATGAGTTCTAGACCCATGAAGAACACATAATGAGGCTCTGTCTCAAAATATTAGTGAAGTGACTAGTTGTTATTATTTAAAGGCATGTACCTCTGTAACTAGCATTTGCTGGGATTTAAAACAAACAAAAACCACTTAATCCTATTCTTACGGTACAGAATAAGGGACAGACTTCACAGGGAGCAATTCTATCAGCTTTACACATCCAAGAGGTGGGGATGCTAGAACCCAAACCCAAGTCTAACTGTTTTGAGTTCCTTAGGCCACTTTTCCTGAAAAGGCGGTAAGGAGCTATCCACTTAGTCTTTACTGTAGTCAGAGGCCAAAAGGGAACAACGGTCGTGCTCAGACCTGCTTCAAATACCCCTACACCACCCAGTACATCCCCTGGGCCAGCTTTGTCTCTTAGTAGTGCAGACCTATTCATTTATTTTTCAAAGGCAGATTTTTCTGTGTAGCCCTGGCTGTCCTGGAACTCACTCCTAGATCAGGCTGGACTCAAACTCAGAGAGCCACCTGCTGGGATTAAAGTTATGCGTCATCTCATTGAAGATTTTTTTTAATGCATTTTTTACACTGTTCTACACTCTCATCTCTGAAACACTAGGTCCCACTTGGAATTCCATTTTAAAATTTAGGCATTTTCCTATCTCAGACATCAAGAGACCACTGGGGAAGGTAAGTCTCTGCCGGATGTTGACAGATAATCTAAAAGAGGAACAGCTGCACAGTGTAACCGTTGGGAGCTTGATTGATCTGCCAGGCTGCCACCTGGCACCTGCAGAGGGATGCATAAACAGACCAAAAGGCACTCTTGCAAACACACCGTGTCATGAATGTGAAACTCTGTGTGTGTGTGTGTGTGTGTGTGTGTGTGTGTACAGCTCGGAAACAGTCCAGGCAGAAGCGCCACCTCTCTTCCCCTTACACTGTCTTACATTTGGTTCTTAACTAACCTTTTTCCTACCATATGGCTTATTAGCCTCCTCAGCTCTCTCCCATCCTAATCAGCTTTGTCTTCACTGGGAAGGGTGCTTCTGACTGGAATAGCCTTGCGGAATGGATTCCCTAGGAACAACCTGTTATTCAGTACTCATTAACAGTATCAGAAAAGACAGTCGGCTCCAGGAGGATTCAGCACAGATCACCCCTAGGCAAGCTCTAGCTTGCAGCATTTCCCTGCCTCCTGTTCCTAAGCAGCTCATGTACAGCTGGGGTTGAGCTGAGGTCTTAGGGGTCCAATAACAGTAGGACTCAAGCCAGGCACACTGGCTCATGCCTATAATCCCAACACTTGGCAAACTAAGGCAGGAGGATTACCAATAAATTCTAGGCCACCATGGGCTAGAGTGAGACCTGGTTTCAAAATCTATCAAGAAAAATTATGAAACTAGTCTACCTGTCACAGATTAAGCAACTAATTTGTCCTTTTATCATCTACAAAATGTAATTGCATTAGGAGTTGTAAGACTGAAATAAAGCTATATCTGCCCAGGGTCAGTCAGTAAAAGAAGGAAGGGAAGGAGGGAGGAAGAAAGGGAGGGACTGAGGGAAGGAAGTCTAGGAAATACTTCACAGAGGAGGCTGGAGAGATGGCTTGAGAGCACTGACTGCTCTTCCAGAGGACCTGAGTTCAATTCCCAGCAATCCAGCAATCACAGGGTGGCTCACAATCATCTATAGTGTGATCTGATGTCCTCTTTAGATAGATCAGTCACATACACACATAAGTAAATTAAAAAAAAAACAAACGACTTAGCATCATCTGGCCGTGCCCATTAAATAGTAATTGTTCTTCGACTCAATTTTTGCATAGAATGCCCTGAATTTTAGCTCAAACCCCATTAAAAAGAAAAGTTGCTTTTGTTGGTTTATCCTTGTGGTATCTATAATCAAAACACGGGTGCACATAGCTAATGATATGCATAGCTAGTTATAGTTAGCTAGCATTTTCCCTTTGGATATAGTTGCACACCTTGGATAGACTGTTTTTTCTGCCACCCTTCCAGGAACTCGAAGCTCTTCACCAGCTGAGTGACCTCTGCTCCTTTCTCCAGTCTTCTAGCTACTACAGAACACAGACCAAAGGCAGTTACTGAACATTTGCAAAGCGAAGAAAGTGTTAGAATTCTCATGTGCTCTGTGCTGGGCTAGGCATGCTCAGTGCTGCTCAGGTCACAAAGGGCATGCTCTGACCTCCAGCATAGCATCTTGCAGGGTAGGACAGATTGAACGGATTGAACTCAGTGAAGAACAGTAGAGGTTAATAATGGTGAAGAGACCTCGAGTGAGCCTTCAGTCTGTACAGCAGCTCCAAATCTTAGGTTCTCCATTAAATGTGACCTTGGTGATGTTGCTTTCAACATCATAAGCAAAATTCTGTTAACTGCATAAAAGAAATCCGATTCTCAATGTTGGAGTGAAAACTTTACAATTTCCTTTCGGATTTTTTTTTTTTTTTTTTTTTTTTAAAAAAAAAAAAGCACACCCTGCATGTAAGTTAAGAGTTTCTTCTGATGTTAAGGGTGTAGGGAAGGGAGTGATGTAAATTCTCAACCTTCCCAAGACAGCAGGGCTCAGAAATCCCACTGAACCAGCCTTACTGTAAGGACAAAAAAAGATCACTGCAGGCACATCCTGTGCAGGAAGCTTTTTCCAAGGCAGGCCTCCGGATAACTTCTAGGCCTGCCCACAACCTCAACAAAGATTCCCTTCAGGAAAAACCGTCAAACTTCAGGAGAAGCCCCTCACTCACCACTAGGAAACCCTGTTTTCTTTTAATTACAAACAAAAAAAATCTAGAGGTCATCCCTCAGCTTTGTTTACAAGGAAAGAGTCCAGCAGCCCCCATTTATCACCCCCAGGGGTTCTTTTACACTTTGAAGTGAAAAGAGTCAGGGCCCATTGTGATTTAAACACTCTTACTGAAGCCCTTTCACTTGCAAAGGAAACCCCAGCCCCCAGTAAGAACCAACTGTCAGGAAAAAAATTCATTGCCTCTCCTTCCAATTATTTATCAGAGACGGGGAGAAACTGCTTTCAGATCTCTCAAGGAGATGTCCCCAGTGCACCCCTGTGCACTCTGGTGTGGGTCTGCCTAGAATGCCTCATTTAGAGGCAACCTCCTGCTATAGGCATCCCATCTGGAACAACTTTCTGTCTTTTATTCAATTCCTAGAAAGCCCAAGGGGTCTAACCTTCCAGATCCATCAAGTATTCCTCCCTTAGGGCAAGGCAGTGGTTTTTCTCTGGTGTAAAGAATTCATCAGCTACGCTCACAAGGAAACCATGCCCCTTTTCACCGCCTCACCTATGGAACTTTCTTTTAAAGGATTTTAAATGTTTAGAAAATTCTAAAGTATCTAAGATGTCTGAAGGGATAGACAAGAAGAGGAAGGCGACCTGCAGGGAGACTTTGGCTTTCTAACTTGTTAGTTTTTGAGAGAGGGTCCCTCTGTTCTTCAAGCTGTCCAGTATGGAATCTATAGACCAGGCTTGCTTCAAACTCAAAGACACTCTCTGCCTCTTGAGCACTGGACTTAAAGGTGTGCACCACCACGCCCAGCCCAGCAGGGTTTGTTTTGTTTTTGTTTTCTTAAGTAAATGTTTTACATTAAAGAAGCACTTCACTTTTTATCTGGGTATGGCAGCAAGCACTCTTTAATTCCAGTGTTCTGAAGGTAGTGATGGGCAAATCCTTGTGAATTCAAGAACAGTCTGACCTAGAAAAGTTTCAGGCCCATGGGCTAAACCCTGTCTCAAACATAAGAATACAAAAACAAATTACAGTTTATAGCCAGTCGTCCTGTTCACTGTGCTACTCCAGAGATGGAGAGATAAAGAGCTTGATGTCAGTACAGGCTATATGGAAAGACCATGACTCAAAAATTAATTGTAACATGATATTAAATATGTTCTTTAAATTTTGTTTACCTTTATTTATTTGTTGCATGCACATGCTTGCTTACACCACCACACACATGTGAAAGCCAGAGATAGCTTGAAAGTAGGTTCTCTCCTATATTGTGAGTTATGGTAAACAAACCCAGGTTAGCAGGCAGCAGGCATCTTAGCCACTGAACCATTCAGGGAACACAATATACACTTTTGAAAGTACACTAGGTGAGGGTGGAGTCCAATAGTGAAGCTCAAAACCCTAGGATCAAGCTCCAACACCATCAAGAATTAAAGAGAAAACACTCCAGGACAACCAGACAACTGTCAGCAACTGCTTCTGGACTCTCACCCAGCTTCTAAGTTAGCTTTCATTCAGGAAATAGACAATAAAATCACAGGACTTCTCAGCCTTGGGGCACTGACATCTAAAGCTAACAGCAAGCCGGGGCAGGGGCTCACCTGTATGTAGGAAGTTTAATGGCACCTTAGCCATTAAATGTTTCCAAGTTCCTCCCTCTATGCTCTGCAAGTCCCAGGACTAGCCAGTTCCAGACAATGCCAAAAAAACTCTGAGATGGGGAATAATGTTACCCACCACCTAACAGGCCCCACCTCTATGCAGAAATGCAGTCAAGCAACAGATACAGGATGTGGAGCATACCTCCTTCCATAAGCATCCTCAAGCAGACAGCGCCCTCATCCCACAAAAAGCAGAATGCATGCATATTCCAGAGCAGCACCTGATTTCAACAAGAGACCTACTGCAAGGTGTGAACTTCAGATTAAATCAAGAAGCAAACACAATTCAAGACCTTTGAAAAGCTAAAGGCCAGGGGTGGTAATACATGCCTTTAATGTCAGCACCTGGGAGTCAAGTGATCTCTGAGTTCTAGGCCAGCGTGGTCTACATACCTAGTTACAGGCCAGCCAAGGATACAAAGTGAAACCCTGTCTCTGAAACGCAAACAAACAAACAAAAAATCACATCTTCAACAACTTCCTCTTTTGGTAGTTTTAATAAACTATGTTTGCTTTACTATAATAATCTATTAACACTTTGACTAAATAAATACATGTCATCTATCTTGTGCCAATTCCTTTATTCTTTATTCATTTTGGGATAGTCTCACTAAGTGGCTTTGGCTGGCCTGGAACTTCTTTCTCTCTATAGGCCACCAGATTAGCCTTGAACTCACAGAGATCCTCTTGCCTCTATCATTCTGAATGCTGAGATTAAAGGCATGTGCCACACCACATCATACCCAACATTTATTCATGTGTCTGCTGGGAAAAGAATCCAAGGTCATTAAATCTTCTTTTTTTAAACAACAACACATGTTATTATATTTGTTATTACATGATCTGCCCAACCATGTGGAAGTCAGAGGGTAACAAATTTGGGGAGTCCATTCTTTCCTTCTACCAGATGGGTACTGGAGATGGAACTCAGGTTGTCAGGTATAACCGCAGAGACTTTTACCCGCAAGCTGCTGTTGGCCCCTTTAAATCTTTGTTTCGGTTTGTTTTCAAAGACAGGCTTTCTCTGTGTAACAACTGTTCTCACTGTTCAGGAACTTTGTAGACAAGGTTGATCAGCCTGATTCTGCCTGTAGAGTACTGGGATTAAAGGCATGCTCCATACCACCTGGTTTAAACCTTTTTTAAGATATCCTCTCCACTGCTGACTGGGAAGAGGCTTCTGGTGAAGGCCTTAGGTCAAGTTCTGAGGTGGAAATAAAACTGTACAGGGCCTTGTGTTAATGTTTTTACTTCAGCTCAAAATGTTTCAGAGCCCAAAACTCTATTGGCCCCAGCCACATGCTCATTTTGTCTCTGCTGTTTTCAGAAATATAAGAACAGAAAACAAAAGTCGTGATTTGAAATAATGTTCTCCAAACTTGTGAAAGTCAGCGGGAAGTGGAATTGAGATTCTAACTCTGGTCCATAAATTCTGAAGGAAGTTCATAGCCAGTTTCACAGGATAGGGCATCTCATGGTTAAAGCAGTTCAGAAAGAAAAGGATTTTTTTCCTTAGCATCAAGCAGAGTCCAAAACCATGCAGCCTACTCATTCACACCTAAGCAGATAGGGAGGCCTGGACTGTGAGCAACACACAGACAGCAAGGACTGGATTAAGTCATTGGCTTCCGGTTGTCAGCATTTGTACAGCTGTGGCTGAAGGCAGAGAGGCAAGCCACATGCAAATGAACCTGAAACCACCTCCTGTCTCTGAGATTGTGTGCCTAGAATAATCTGTAGATGATTCTGGATACATCTGCCTCTCAAGTACACAATTCCTCTCCTAAATGTTCACACTCCACCCACATAAATAAAACACATACACATTATTCACAGTAGAAAAAAAATACAACCTAAATGTGAACAGTAAGAAAAAGACATCTACCTAGACAACAGTATATTATTTGGCAATAAAAAATAAAATAAATACATGCTACAATAAACATGCACATTTGTATAAACTGTCCAGAACATATAAATATATCAAACTGGTGAATGCTTAATACCATTAATAGATGAGAACAGAGGTATCAGGGCTAACTACAAAAAAAGTAACTTCAACTATTAGGAATAAAGAGAAGTTCTAAAAATGTGCTCAGCTCCCAGCCCCAGCATGAAATCCAGTGTCCTCTTCTGGTCTCCACAGGCAACAGACATGCATGTGGTGTATATACATATAAGCAGGTGAAATATACATATACATAAGACAAAACAAATATTAAAAAATAAAATTGGGCTGCAAATGTTAGTCTGTATACTTTAAGGGGTATAAATTATGCCTCAATTAAGTTGATTAAAGAGAAGTAAATACTTCATGAAAGAGTGTTTTTCTGGTTAGTTCTTTGTGGGATTTAGGCAATCCCATAACCACTTTCTATTTTTTTTTTTTTTTTTTTTTTGATTTTTCAAGACAGGGTTTCACTCTATAGATCAGGCTGGCCTCCAACTCAGAGATCCACCTGCCTCTGACTCCTAGAGCTGGAAATAAAGGTGTGTGTCAGCCCACCTGGCCCCCACCAACCCCATATGTAGCACAAATTCTGATTGAAATGAAGAAGACTCAGAGCCAGATATTGGGGAAAGGCTGAAATATCAGAGAGAGGAAATACCACAGTCAAATCTCACCCAGCTGTCTTCCAGTTTTCTCAGCCTCGCTCCTGATCATTTCTCAATTGCTGCTGTTTTCCTAAGCCTGCCTTAAATACCCTTCTCACCAGCTGTATCCCATCCAGGTTAGGATTAAAGGCGTGAGCTACTCTATTTGGTAGCCAGCCTTGAATTTACAGAAACAGAAAGTTCTCTGTCTCTGAAATTATGGGATTAAAGGTGTAGGTCACCACTCTCAGGCTTTCCCTGTGCTGGGAGTAAAGGTGTATGCCATTGAGGCCCAGCTGTTTGGCCTTGTGCCAAAGATCAAGAACTTCCTGAGCTAACTCTGCCTAATTTTTGACTGTGGGTTGATCTCTTGATATTCAATATTCCAGATTTTATTAAATATGTAACATATCACCATACCCATAGATATTCTTAAAGGTGAAATAGACCACAGTAAAATCTGTTAAGTGAACACATTATGTCAGGCTCCCACCTGTTGTGTGCCTTGCTTGTTTGCTTGGAAAGAATAATTTACAGAGTACCAGGCCAGTACCATGTGGGAAGGACTGTGGCCTGCCTCTATTTAAGTCTCTTTCCTTGTCAATCTCCTCCCCATTAATGCTGTTCCTGGAGATAGTCCCCCTTCTTTCTAGGGTCTGACTGGTAATGAACCCCACCCCCTCAGAGGAGGACAGAGGTAGCTGCAAGACTCTACTACCTTCGCCTGAGTGGAAAGTTGGTGCCAGACTTCAGCTCTAAGATGTTCCAGACAAGTTGATAAGCACTTAGTGTGCATGATCCCCTTAGTCTGGCTTTAGCACAGTCCTAAAAGCCAATCAATCAACCTACCTTCCTACCCATGTCGGAGAAGAGGCCCCCACAGCAGCTGGTTCTGAACTCCTGAGGACAGTACCCCATCACGACTGTGAGCAGAGGTTACATAATCTTACTGGGAAATTAATCAGGACTTCTATTTCTACAATTTAATCTCCCACCAAATTAAGTGATCCTTCAGAAAATAACTTCAAAATGATTCCCTCCTGTCTGGGATAACCCCAAATTCAACTTTCCTAAGCCCATGGAGCTGGACTGACTTATTTAAAGCTGCAAGGGGACAATGACACAACCGTCAATTAGCAATGTGTTTCTTTAACATGGGAAAGCTGTGTCCTGTGCCAGCAGCAGCAAGCAACAGCATGATGCTTGTAAGTTAGGGCAGGAATTACCTCACTTGGAAAACTGTGGAACTTTCTTCATGCTCCCATTTCCAGGTATGGCCAAGGCTATTGCCATTTCAGAAAAAAAAAAAAAACATAATCAAGGGCCATTCATCTCTTCAGTAATAAGCATGTAGGACTTCAGTCCTTGTATTACTCACCCTGGGAAAATCTGTCTGAATGATAGTGCTAATCTATTTTAACACATGCTAGTGCCCTCAGTAATTGGACACTCTTCTTAATTAGGAGAATCGTCCCGTGCTGATGGCTTGCTTCAGGGAGACACACTGATCAATCAGATCAGAGGTCACAAAATGCAATCCCTCCAGGTTCCCCAAACACTGAAAAGCTCACTTGATACACATGCAAAGCCCACCCTTCATGGCAGACAGTTAAATCATACCCCAACAATCTGCTAGGAAATTCTGAAATAAAATCTATTTTCCTCAGCTATGAAACAATATTTCCTAAATACCTCTCAGCTGTATTCTGGTCCCAGTGTCATACTTGGACCCAATCTCAGAAAATAATTTAGCGCACACTATGAAAAAGTTAACTTTACCTTTTGGAATTACAAAAGTAAATGAGAAGTCATGGCAATCGATTTTAAAAGGCTAAGAAATTAAATTCATGAGTGAAGTAAAGCAAAACAGCACAATTCAAAGACAAAGAGATTGAGAATGTGGCTTGAATTTGAACCAGGTACTCACACATCAATTTGTCCTCATCAATGAGCATTTCCCTCTAAATCTTAGAGTCTAAAAGGTACATGGGACCCCCTTGAGGTGACTCAGTGAGTAAGGGACAGTCACAAAGCCTGACTGAGTTCAAGTCCCAGCCCTGGAACTCACATAGTAGAAAAAAAGAGATTAATGCCAGCAACCTGGCCTCTGACCTCTACACACATCTGTGGTGTGCACATGCATACCTGCACAAACACACACACACACACACACACACACACACACACACACACACACACACAAATAAATAGGAAACACTTAAACGATGTTTAAAATACAGCTCTGACTAAAAAGAAAAAAACAATTCCTTCCTAACATCCCTCATTTTACACTTTTTTGTTTGTTTGTTTTGTCTTTGTTTTGTCTTGGTCTTCAAGACAGGGTTTTTCTATACAGCCCTGGCTATCCTGGAACTAGCTCTGTAGTCCAAGCTGGCCTCAAACAAAGATCCACCTGCCTCTGCTTGTCAAGTGTTAGAATTAAAGATATGTGCCCCTGTGCCTGGTTATTTGAAATTATGTATATAAGCATGCCTGTGTGGAATTATGTGAGCACAGGACTCCTTAGATACCAGAAGTGGCATTGGATCCCTGCAAGCAGTACATACTGGTAGTTTTTTAAGTCGCCCAAAGTAAGTACTGGGAACCAAACTTGGGTTCTCTGCAAAAGCAATAGAACATGCTTCTGGGCCAGCTCTTCAACCTCTTTTTAATTTTTGTTTGTTTGCTTGTTTTGTTTGAAAGATGGGATCTCATGTAGACCAGGCTGGCCTCTAACTCTAGATCTTCTAATCTTAGATTATTAAGTGCTAGAATTACAAGCATACACCTTAATTTTCTTTTCTTCTTGTTTTTTCGGAACAGGGTCTCTCTATGTAGTATTGGCAAGCCTGGAACACACTCTGTAGACCAGGCTGATCTGGAACTCAGAGATCAGCCTGCTTTCTGCCTCCCCAGTGCTGAGGTCAAAGGTGTGCACCACTACACACAGTTAATTTTCTTGTTGATACAAAAATTTATATGTATTTAGCCAGGAGTGGTGTCACATGACTTAGTCCTAGTACTGGAAAGGCAAAGGCAAAACCTCTGAGTTCAAGACCAGCCTGGTCTACAAATCAATACCCAGAACAGCCTAGGCAATACAGATAAAATGATAAAAAAAAAAAAAAAAAAAAAAAAAACTAAAGACAAATGAGGGCACTTTTCACTCTAGTCTTAGAAGGTCCCCTGTCATCCTTGTAGTGGGGTAGGAGAATGTATAACATGTCACAGCAGAGTCACTTGACACTGAATTCCATAAATGATACTCAAAGGGGGAGAAGCAGGAAGAACAGACAGGTTGAGTTTCAGGCTCCAACCCTCTTACTCAATAAATGTTAACTGCGCACTTTGAGTCACAGTTCCCTAGATCCTTCCTTCCTTTTTTCTTTTTTTTTTTTCTCTCTCCCTCTTAAATGCATTTTTGAGTAGCTAGTTTAAATAACTTATTCATATTACTTAAAATTCTTTCTGGATGTCCACTGAATTATTCTTCAAGACTTCATCAAAAACTTGGTTAGTACAAACACACATCCCAAAGCTAGTGAGTAAACTCTACACAATTAACACCTGCCAGTCTGTACAAAAAAGGAGACCTACTCTGAGCATGCTGGGTAAAAGAGAAGAGGGAGAAAAGACAAGTCTTAGAGAATTCTTCCTTGTTTTGGCAAAGCCTCAATGCATGTTTTCTAAAACCAGAGACATACGAGCCAGTATTCTGAACACAGAATTTGATGATCTAAATAACAGTCTCACTTTTCCCACCAGTGTATGTCACTGATAGGCCCTGAGCTTCTGATAATCCTTCATCAGTAGGATTGATAATCCTCTCCAGCCCTTGAAAAACAGGTGTGTATGATCACACCCCACTCACACCAGAGATCCATCTGCCTCTGCCTCCCAAGTGTTCGGATTCAAGGCTTGTGTCAACACGCCTGGCTCACTTGCTGGCCTTTGGAGTTTACTCACTTGGTTTTTTGAGACACAGTCTCTCAATAGAGCCCTGGCCGACTTACAACTTTCTGTGTGGTCCAAGCTGGCGTCAGATTTCAGGGTGATTGAATTACTGGCAGGCGACACTACACCTAGCTAAAACTTCTTTGAGGATCAGATTCTAAAATTAAATGTCACTTTAAATGTTAAATTCTTTTGAATCCTGGACTCTACACTTACCTGCTGCTGCTGCTGTCCTTGAATGCCATCGTTGTTGGTCACTGGAAGATGCTCATCTGAAATTAAAACGACAGCTGTAAACGTCACGAGCAAATACAGTACACCTGACTCACAACCATCAGGGAGACAGAAGTCAGAGGTCACATTTTCGTTAGAAAATGGCTCTCAGAAATACAAATGGCTAAGAAGTATTGTCATCAGGGAAATGAAAATTAAAGCTCTTTTGAGATGCCCTGTTAACCCAGTCAGAACAGCTAATAAAGGTAACAAATGTTGAGGATTCAGGGAACCTTCATGCACTGCAGGGAGTAGAGACTGGTGCAGCCATTATGGAAATCAATATGGCATTTTCTCGGGAAATCAGAAATAGATTCACTACTGTACCGCTCCTGGACATGTACCCAAAGAACTCTATTTCCTACTCAGAAAAGCTCTACCCACAACAGCCAGGACATCAGCCATTGACTGATGAATGAATAATGAGAACATGGGGTAAACATTTATAATGAAATTCTGCTAAGCTAAGCTGTAAAGAAAAGTAAAATTTGTAGGTAAATTTTGAACTAGAAAACATACTGGGTGAGATAACTTAGACCCAGAAAGACAAATACCACATGGTCTCACTTACATGTGGATCTAAGCATCAAACCTTAAGATTTATGTGTTCAATCTAACCCAGCTTTAATACTGGGATGAGGTACTGGGGACCTACCTCAACTGAATGTGCCAGAGGGAGCTGACCCACCTTGGGACTTCTAGCCCTCCTTGGGGAATGGATGGGGGAAGGGAGGGGGAAGGAGGCTGAGGGAGGACTGGAAGAGACTGGGAGGAGGGAAGGGAGGGGGAGCAGTGGTAGATATGGAAAAAAAACTTTCTAGATAAAAAAAAAAAAGAGTAATAAAAATAAAAAAGATTTGTGTGGTCAGTTAGAACCCTCAGAGTTCAGGAAATTAGAAAGGGACCATTGGTGGAAAGGAAAAGGAAAATCCTTTTTTTTTTTGTTTGTTTGTTTTTGTTTTTTTGGGTTTTTTTTTGTTTTTTGTTTTTTTTCAAGACACTTTGTAGACCAGGCTGGCCTTGAACTGGGATTAAAGGTGAGAACCATCACTGCTCCCCACCCCGACCCGGGACCTTAGAGAGTGATGAATAGACACAGATGATGAAGGGCAGAAGAGGAATAACTGGAGGGAGTTTAAATTGGGAGACAGATGAAAGGGCAGAGCAGAGGGCATTGGGGACAAATAACCAATACTAAAGACATATAGAAACTACTCTTATACAAATAAATGGTGACACACCCCTTTAATCCTAGCACTAGGGAGGCAGAGGTAGAGATCTGGGTGTCTGTGAGGAGGTTATGGTAAAACAGAGCCAGGCAGTGGCGGCATACTATGCCTCTGCTCCCAGTGGTGGGAAACACACACATGCCTTTAATCCCAACATTAGGAAAGCTGAATCGGGAAGTGATGTGATAGAAAGAGAAAGGAATATACTAAAGCAGGACTTCTACCAGAGATATTCAGTCTGAGGATTCGTGAGGAGTTGGCTGGGTCAGAAGTGGCTGTGGTTTGTTCCTCTGCTTTTCTGATCTTTCAGCTTTTCCCAATATCTAGCTCCAGGTTTTTATTATAATACCAAGTAGAATTCATGCAATTAAACGTCCCATATGTTTATATGGAATTTAGTTGGAGCCAGTGCCAGGTGTGGGATATCTTCCCTGAAGTTGTTGACTGGTAATGTCCATGAGACTACCTCAAACAATAACAATACAAGCTGTTGCCACTGCTCTTTGTTGCCCACCAAAACTTTATGGTAAAACCCTAGTGCAGAAGACCCCACACAATTGTCATGGATATTGACCAGGAAGCCTCCTAACCACTGATTCAATCTCATAGTACTGGAAGGTACTTGGCAGGCTGCTGGGAAGAAAAGAAAACATCAGTGCTCTTCCTCAGTTGTGAACCCAGTGAACTGAAATAATGACTGGTATGAAAATATATGCTCACAGATACAACGGTAGACAAATATGCTGTAACCTACTGGTTTCTGCTTAGATTTAAGATCACTATTCAGGAGGGAACACATGCCTAGTACTGTATATTTGGCTAAAAATCCATGTTTGGGGTATTCATGGGTCACAGGGTGGGGATGTTTGAAACAAGATCATAGTATGTAGCCTTGGGTAGCCTGGAACTCACTATGCAGATCCAGCTGGTCTAGAACTCAGAGATTAGCCTGACTCTGCCTCTCAAATGCTGAGATCAAAGATGTATGCCACCACATCCAGCAAACCAATTATACTCTTACATGGACACTTACAGAGAAGAAGTGTTAACAGAATGCTTACATACAAGTGGACCATCTATATCATCACACCCCCTCCCCACCACTAGGAACCATCTCAGAGGAAGAAACAACACCACCAACAAAAATTGTAAGAGCCAGAGGCCAGTGAGAGCTGAAGCAAAACAGTGTGTTGGGCACATGAGGACCAGGACACTCAGCAGCTGTGGTTGTCTTCTCCTTGAGGCCTATGTAGGATCATTGTCAACATTGTAGCAAGGACAGGAAAAGGGTACATGAGCCTTCACCCCTAACTGAGGAGCTCTGGGCAGTCAGTTTTCAAGGGTGTAGTCCTGGGGAATAGACCACACTCCAGTACATAGTACAGTGCAGTACAAATTGAAGTTCAAGGGATATCAACATCAGAAAGAAAAGAGATCATAAAGTTGGGGGTAGGGAGATGGGGATGGATCAGGGGAGAGCTGGGGTGCTCAAAATGCATTGTGTGACTTTCTCAAAGAGCAAAAGTATTTTAGAAAGAAAATGGTTTTTCACTGACTTTCAAGTTGTATGAACAAAATAGCTAGCATATTTCAGAAATCAAACATTACCATAAATTTTAAGGCTGCTACTCAAAACCATTTCAGAAAGAAAAAAAAATATGCAGAGGTTTATGATGGGAAAGAGGAGAAGGAAATACCGTTTTTTTTTTAGTGTCAACTTTGTGCCAAGCATTATGTTAAGCTTTCAAAGTAACACTAATATCTCCTCTTGCAGATGTGAGTCTGGGTTTGAAGCTATCAACCAAAGGTCACAGGTTGTGTTAGCATCCTCAACAGAACTAAGAAGAGAAGGGAAAGGCTATGAGTGTGCAAGAAAACAGCTGATCTTCATGTAAGAATGTAATGCTTTAAAAGGGAATGTAGGAGGCATATGCCTCAGTCACTGTGCTATGCCTGTTGCAGCCTAGGCTGGGAAAAGGGTGATCCACAGTGCCTGTATTTAGTAAACATGAATTCAAGTTTTCAAAGTGTAGGTTGGCTAGGCCTGGAAGCACATACCTATAATTTGGTAAGAGTTCAAGGCTGGGCTAAGCCTATAGCAAGACCTCCATCTCAAAAAACCCAAACAAATAAATCCAGATGGTATCTTAACTTCTCTCTCCTCTTTCTTCATTTTTTTTTCTTCACTTTTAAACCAGGTCTCAACATCACTGTACAACAGAGGTTGCCTGAACCTCCTGCCTCTGCCTCCTATGGTACAATTACAGACATGTGCCACATGCTGGCTTAAAATAAAATTCTTGGTGCATTCTCTGAAAAGGAGACTGGATTTTAGGAAAAGACATTTGTTTTACAATCTGGACAGACGGCCTTGGTACTATCTGTGTGTCTAGGAATAACTTTCTGAGTAAATATCAGCAGCTGTTTCCTTTCCCTGCGTATCTATTTGTAAATTGGCTGGACTTAAGCTAACTTGCTTCACTGTTTCTTTCTTCCTGGAGCATTTGTAAAGACAAAGGGGGGTTGCCAAATTACCTTAATGATTTATCACTATTTGTTACAAATGGCAACACTACATGAAATCTGTAACCATATTCAATCACCTGCTGTGATTACTTAACTGTTAAGAGTTTCTTCTTGGGCTGAATAACTGTAGAGAATCCTTCCTAGTTCTCCTGGCAATGTTGATAAGGCCTTTAAAGTCCGATAAAATTTAAACTGCTAACTACAATGTTTCCATACCGGAGGACACATTTGTTACTATTATCTCCTCTCCCAAAAAGCTACAATGCAGCAGATGTTACAGTACCTTTCACTCTCTCAGCAGAGGAACTGGGAGGTTTTCAGGGTCAATCTTTTGGAATCACTCCACCAGGTAGATACAGAGCCTTAGGCAAGACCCCTACAATCTCCAGCTCCGCATCCCTTTCCATCCTGCCCTCCCACTCTGCCTTCTCTCTCTCTCCTCCACTTTACTTTCTCCCCCCCTCTCCCTCCCTCTCTACTCTCACTTTCTTGAACACAGAAAACGATCAATAAAACTATTGGAATCCTGTTGACATTATCCTTGATAACAGTTTTGTAGAGGCATCTGAAGAGTCTACCTTGACACTTCCACACCTGGTTCTGCTGATAAAGAAGCCCAAGCTGTTAGGAGATCAAGTGCAGCTAACCATAAGGTTCTATAATATCTTTAACACAACACAACCTAGAATCACACTGGTAGGGAATCTCAGTGAGGGGCTGGCTGTCTAGTGAGGTTGGTTTGTGGTGCTGTCTATGAGGATTAGGTTTTATTCGAGGTGAGAAGACCTGCCTGCTGTGAGTTGTACCATTACCTAGGCAAAGGATGCTGAATTGGATGCATGGAGAAACTGAACTGATGGTGCATTAGGATGCACATATTAATTCACTGCTCTTTGATGTTGATTATGGCTGTCATGTGACCAGCTGCTTTAGGTCCTGTCGCCTTGACTTCCTAATAATGAGGGACTGAAACTTGGAATTGAAAATCACCAAATAAACCCTTTTTCTCTTAAGTTGCTTTTCTTTCTATTTTTGAGACAAGGTTTCTGTGTGTAACAATTATGGCTGTCCAGGAACTTGCTTTGTAGACCAGGCTGACCTCAAATGCACAGTTCTGTCCTCTAGGATTAAGGCATGCACCATCACTTGGCTTAAGTTGCTTTTGTTATCGTGTCTATCATAACAACAAAACAAACAAAATGGAAACAACTCGGAGCTCCTAAGGTGGGCTAGCATGAGAAGATAAAGCACATAGCACTGCCACTACTAATGTCACAGATGCACGTAGGACAGGAGGCACAAACAAAAAATGTTAAGCAAAAGGGATATTCTGCCCTAAAGCTGCCATAGAGAAGAACAAAAGTGGGTGGAGAATGCCAGAGAGAAACTGAGGCAGGATGCTGACATTGCATAGAGAGGTTGATTAGAGAATGTGACACTGAGGAAACATTGTAGGCAACAGTTTAAATTGCATGGAGAGGACCATCTAAGAATGAGAGAAGCCTTGACTGCCAATTGAAGAAGGTCCTAGAGGCTGAAAAGTGGAAGGCTATAGGAATGCTAACAGCATGGAAGTGTATGAGAAGAGAAATGGACCACAGCCTGTCCTCGCCTTAGCTGAGAGGCAGAAGCCTTCTGAATCCACAGAAGTAGCATGTTTAATCTACCAGGAAAGACCTGATTCAGTCTAAAAGATCCCTCTACTACACTCATATGTGGTTTGCACAGCTAGTGTATATCCACTACATCAGATGTAAGGTGGGGTTAGAAGACAGACCCAGTATAATCAGATTATCATTCTAATCACAGCAAAAGAAACTGTGCATAGAGTTCAGGTTAGCAGCTGTCTTTTTAAAAATATTCTTTAATTTTTTATTTGTTTGTTTTGTTGAGACAAGGCCTCACTATATAGCCCTGACTATTCTGGAACTCACTATGGCCCTGGAATCACAGAGATCTGTCTGCCTCAGCCTCTTGAGTGCTGGGATTAAAGGAGTTCACCATTAGGCCCAGCAACTAGATTTATTTATTTTTATTTTGTTTATATTTCACTCAAATAGTCATATGAAGCTGGGCATAATGGCCCAGGCTTCTAACCATGCTACTTAAGGATGAGACAGGAGTTCAGTCAGTGAGTCTAAGGATCAGCCAGTAGATCCATTCTCACCCCTTTAGAGGAAAACAACAACAAACAAACAAACAAACAAACAAAACTCTGTGTGTATGTGTGTGTGTGTGTGTGTGTGTGTGTGTGTGTGTGTGTGTGTGCTAGTTCGAGTGTGAATGTATGTAATCATGGGGGAGTAGGATGCAACAGTACTTGCCTAATATACACGGTAGCTCATAACTATCTATAATAGAATCTGATGCCCTCTTCTGGCATCTAAGTACACATACAGAGTGCTGGTGCATAAAATATAAATGAATTTTAAAATTAGAGGAAAAAAGAGTTCCTCCTGAGCCAGGCAGTGGTGGTTCACCCTTTAATGCCAGTATTCAGAAGGCAGAGGCAAGTGGATCTCTGAGTTGATTTACAGAGTAAATTCCATAAGAGCCAGGGCTACACAGAGAAATCTTGTCTCAAAAGAAGGAAGCAAGGAAGGAAGAAAATGAAAAAGAAAAAAAGAAAAGAAAAGGTCTTTCTGAAGTTTGTAGACTTCTTATATTAATTTCATTACATCATCATCATCATAACAAAAAGAAGAAAAGTCTTAGTACAATGACTGGCTTCCAGATATTTGTTAGGTATTTAGTAAATCCTGAGATATTAGAGAGAGAAAGCATGTAGTCAATGCTCACCAAACTGTCTGGCAACCTTCTCAGTCTCACTTCTGGTCTCTTCTGGCTGTTGCTTCTGCTAGTCACTTCTGTTTCTGCCTGGTTTCTACAGCTCTTATATACCCTATCCCATCCAGGTTAGGATTAAAGGCGTGTAGCGTTGAACTCACAGAAACAGAATAAATTCTATCTCTGGAGCTGGAATTAAAGGTGTGTGTGATTGAGTCAGTTGTTTATCCTTGTATTCAAGGACTTTCTGAGATGTCTGCCTAGGATTTGACTGTGTGGTCTCTCTGATAGCCCAGGATTTATTAAATATCTAACATATATCCACATTGGCTCATAAAGAGCAGTCCTGTATGATGTTCCTAAGCAGTACTATTGGTCTGGTTTGGTCTGGCTGGTTTGGTTGGTTTGGTCATACCCCAGAAGATTCCACTTTTGAATTGACAAAGTGAACCAATCTGTTCTCAGATCTCATGATCATGACTTGGTTTCCATAGGGTCTATAGAAGCTTAAGAGCTCCTGTACTAGTCTGTTTCTGGCCATTCCTTCTAACCTCTACCTCACTTTCCAGGAATAGCCATCTCTTGGTAACAGGCAATGTGTTGGGGTGACTCATGAATCACCCTTTTTTTTTTTCCATTTTCTAGATTTCCACTGTACTCCAAACAGACTTTACCACTTATAAGTCCTCTATCTCTTCAAGGCCACAAGCCAAGGCACCAGTAATAGAATACAATTTTTTCAGCCAACTCCCATCCAGAAGCTGTGCCTTAGGGGTTCTGGTAGTCACACCAGATCCCAGATCCCAGATCCAAGCATGCTCCTCATATCCTGCTGGCCTCCCTCTGCCATGAAGGCCACCCCTAACTCACGAAGCTAACGATGTAATATGTTTTCCACAGGTCTCCAACAGCTCCAACTCTCTTCAGAGAGCCCTGACTAATACAGTATACCCACAGTGAGGAGAAATGACAAATTTTTGTATTTTGTGACCATGGGGTTTGACAACAACAGAACAACCCCCCCAAAAAAATCCCATGAAAAATGGATTTTTTTAATAAAAAAGATGCAATAATTTAATTACTACAGAACCTTTTGCTAAACAAAAATTTACAAGAAAGAAAATATACAGAACAGAAAATTTTAACTTAAAGTGTGACTTTCAGAAATGGGAAATCAAGAGCATAACCTCGGTTTGTGGTCCCCAGATAATAGATTTTTCTATTCTTGGAGGATAATTTTGGTGCTTTCCTTAACTTATTCCCTGCTGTGTCCCATGCCCTTCCAGCATAGTCCTACAAGGATTAATCATAGGTATAAGCAGCCAGTTGGGACTGAATCCAATTTGAAAGAATAATCTGAGCTGGGTGTAGTTATGCACACCTATGATCTCAGCATTCCAGATCCTGAGTTCAAGGTTAGTCATCATATATAGCAAAATCCTATCTTGGAGATAGTGGGATGGAATATATACATATATATTTTAAATATTTTATTCTCCACCCCCTCCCACAGGGTTTCTCTGAGTAGCTCTGGATGTTCTGGAACTCTGGTAGAACAGGCTGGCCTTGATCTCAGAGATCCAACTGGATGCCTCCTGAGTGCTGGGATTAAAGACTTGCACTACCACACCTGACAGTAAAAAAATTTTTTTGCACAAATTCTATTTAGTGTTATAATAAAAACCCAGGGAAAAGCTGGAATAGCAGAGAGAGAGAGAATAAACAACAGCCAATTCTCACCTAGCCAGCTTCTCAGTCCAAACAGGGTAAGTCCTATCTTCACAGTTCCTCAGTCTGACTGGTCACTCAGACAGAATGCCTGAATTTCTGCCTTCTCTTGCCTTATATATATCTTGCCCCCACCCCCTTTCCAGCTATTTTACCTCCTGGTTCAACTCTGTATCATAATCCTAGCTTTAGGATTAAAGGTGTGAGCTACCAATGCCTGCCTATTAGGCCTTGAACTCACAGAGATCCAGAAAGGATGGCATTAAAGGCATGAGTAACCATTTCCTGAACTTTCATGGTTTGCCTGTGTGATTCTGTCTTCTAATATTTTTATTAATTTTATTAAATATACAAATATCACTACATTTTTAAATCTATTTTTATGTGTGCTTTAATGCATTTCATTTGCTGTGAGAAAACACCATGACTAAGGCAACTTATAGAAAAAGCAAGGGTTTATTTGGGCTTTTGCATTCCAGAGAAAAAAGAGTCCATCATAGCAGGGAAGCATCAGAACTCAGCAGACACAGCAGCAGCAGCAGCTGGGAGCTCACATCTCCAACCTTGAGCAGGAAGCAGAGAGACAGGACTTGAAAAGCCATGTCAAAGTCTGCTATAATTATGAACTACTATGTGGGTTCTGGAACTGAAATGGGTCCTCTAAAAGAGCAGTGAGTGCTTTTAACTGATATGCCATTGCTTTAGTTCCTGTATTTATTTACTGTTAAAAAGGAAAGTGGCCAGGGCTGGAGAGATGGCTTGGCAGTTAAGAGCACTGACTGCTCTTCCAGAGGACCAGGATTCAATTCCCAGCACCCACATGGCAGCTTACAACTGTCTGTAGTTCCAGTTCAAGACAAATAAAGAAAAAAATAAATAAAAGAGGAAAGAAGCCAGCCATGGTTCAGCGGGTAAAAAACAATTGCCACCAAGCCTAGCAACCTGAGTTTGATCCCTTAGATCTACATTTTGAAAGGAGAGAACTAACTCTGAACAGGTTATCTTCTGCTTTACACACACACACTCTGAGGGTGTCCACACACATACATATGCACACAAAATAAGTGAACAAAATGTGATAAAGAGTTAATACAACATTTCTTTTTAGAGGTAAAAATACCATACACATATTAAAAGTAGCATTTGTAATGCTCTGCTCCAAGTACCCACACGGTTAGCATCTTAACCTCACCTACTCAATCACCTAGTAGGAAAAGCACTACTATGTCACTCCCTTATTTTAGAGATAATTCTTGGGTCTGTGGCATGCTGTACAAGCAGAGACACCAAGTGTCTGTGATACAGGTTATCCTCAAGAATGCATGTATGGAACAGCCTTGGATAATACAGCTAGTGCCTAGTTCTACAGCAAAGAGAAGTGTGATAATTATACAGTGTAATCAAGACAGCAACTCCCCTGGAGTATAGAACATCTGTACTGCCAATTATAAAAAATGGGATTCCCTGGGCTCTGGATTCATTCCCTTCTGGAACACAGCTCCCTGAGTTTGCAAGCAAATCCTTGTGTAAATTGGACTTCGAGTAAGAAAATAAAATACTGGCACTCCAGCTACTATGATTATGAATGACAAAGTCATTCCTCTGTCACCTCACAGTGCTGAAGACTGTGGCAGGTTAATTTGCTAGCCTGTAAGTAGGATCACATCACATCTTCATAGTCTTCAACCAGAAGTTACTTGCTTTGCCTGGAGTCTGACAAGTGACAGGGGGTACATTAAAGATTGTAAGCCTGCACATCCAGCTCTGAACCACCATACTAGGGCTCTGCTATATGCAGTGGTGCTAAAGCTGGTTCCAGAAATAGAAGCAGCAGCAGCTCCTGATTACAAATGCAAATTCTACACCAGCATCCCAGATGCACCAGAATCAGTGACTCTGGCACTAATGGCATCATCTGCAGCTCCAAAGCCTTCCAAGAGACTTTGATAATCACTGCATCAACATACACATGGGATATATATATACAAGTCTGAAGGAAATGGTGTTGGGATGAGGAATTTACAAAGGCCATGTATTCTTGAAAGCTACAATGGAGGTTTCATAAACTCAATAATGGTTTTTCTGAACTAAAAGAGCCAGTTTGTAAGGTGCATATGTGCACAGGTTGGAGGGCAACTTCAATGCTTGTTACACCTTGTTTTTGAGACTGGGTCTCTTACTTGACAAATAGGCTAGTCTGTGTAGGCAGGAAGCCTGTCTCTATCCCCCATCCCAGAAAAGTGACCTAATCAACTATAGTACTATATACTCAGACCTTTTTAGTTGACTTGTTATTTGTGTATGTTTAAGTTATCCAGGCTACACTGGAACTTGTCAATTTTTTAAGATTCTTACTTAGTGTATGAATATGAGAGTTCAATTTGCATGCATGTGTATGTGCATGCTTACACCATTTGCATGCATTGTCCACAGAGGCCAGAAAAGGGTTCCAGGTTGCCTGACACTGGATAGTTGCAGAGCATTTGTGAGCAATGATAGGAGTGCTGGGGATTGAATCTGGGTCCTCTGGAAGAGCAGCCAGTGCTCATAACCATTGAACCAGCTCTCTAGCTCTTTCTCTTGAACTTGTGGTGGTCCTGTCTCTGCCTTCTGAGCAGCTGGGGTTACAGACTTGGACTACAGACCCAGCTAAATTAAGATCCTCAGTGCAGATAAATGTAATTTGTTAAATAGGTCTGCATAACATTCTCCTTTGAAGCCACAAATATATAATCTGGAACGCTAAATGAAAATGCTTACTTTTTCACTCCCATAATGATTAGAAAGAATTACTTAGCCAAGGAGAAAGTCTATTTATATTTTAGAGTCAAGCTGTAATTCTTGAAAAACAGGAAACCACACATCAACATAGCCAACACAGTGTGCCATACTAGAAAGTGCACAGGGTTTCAGACACAGAGTCAAGCCACTCAACTTCTGCTCAATTTCCTGATTTTAAAAGGAAAAATAAACTCCAGCTTCAGAGTTACAATTAGATATACATGGTATGTCATGGAGATATATACAGACATGCACCCTGGGAATGTACCTGATTGTTGTTCTTCAGATCAAGGCTCACCAGTATCTGTCATGCTTAGGTCACTGTCTGGAACACTGAAGAAGTATCAGGAATGAACAAGAGATTTTATAATTTCATAAGAGATTTCCTTCAGGCTCCACTTGTCACAGAACTATTTCAGAAAGGAAAAGTCATTCTAACAAGAAACACTTAGTCATGTTTAAAATGGGCCAGATAATTTAAGAATGTCATCTGACTTTCCTCCCCTGGAGAATACTACTAAAGGAGAGTTGTCCTGAGACAGAAAAGGGGGAACTCATTAGAAGTGGTGATGACCTTGTCACTCAATGTCAACACTTCTGCTATATGGAGCTGTAAACACCAGAACTTAAGGGGTTGGAGGTGGTGAGAGCTGCACAGCTCAGTTACTTGGTAGAGTGCTTGCCTAGCACGCACCAGGTCCATGGTTCAGTTCCCCAGGCCAGCTACAGAAAACCCTATCTCAAAAAAAAAAAAAAAAAAAAAAAAAAAAAAAAAAAAAAAAAAAAAAAAAAAGAGGTAGAAGTTATGGCTTAGAGGGTAAGGGGGCTGCTGAGCAAGCCTGAGGATTTGCCTTCAAAGCCCTAGCACTCATGGGAAAGCCCAAGTATGGACTCACATGTGCCTGTAACCCCAGCACTTTGAGGGGTAAAGACAAGAGGCTACTGGAGGTTGGGTACCATCAAGCTCCAAACTCAGTGTTAGACCCTGTTCTCAAGGCAAGAGGCTGCTGGAGGTTGGGTACTATCAAGCTCCAGACTCAGTATTAGACCCTGTTCTCAAGGGAATGAGGTGGGAGTGATAGACACACAACACCTGAGATCTTCCTCTGGTCTGTATATGAACACACATAGGTGTTCACACCCACTCACATACATGCATATCACACACACATAGATACACACACAGAGAAAGAGAATTACTCCTTAATGAAATACCTGTACCTATTAAAACCCACATATTTTATATTTTTTCCATGCTGTGGTACACTGTTTATAAGTAGGTCATATTTATATAATTAATTTTAATATAATAGAAGACTCAAGTCCCCAGTCCCCTTTAATTGCAGCCCTTGAGGCAAAGGTAGGTGGATCTCTGAGTTCCAGGCTAGCCTTGTCTACAAAGAGAGTTTCAAGACAACCAAAGCTATTACACAAAGAAACCCTGTCTCAAAGAATATATATATAGTGTGTTGGGGGGTGCCCATGAAGCCTGGTAGTGTCAGATACTCTGAAGCTAGAGTTATGTGGGTACTGGGAACTAAACTCAGGTCTTGAGGAGGAACAGCAAGTGCTCTTAATTACTGAGCCATCTCTCCAGATCAGCTTTGACTTTAAAAAAGTAAAAATATGGGGCCATTTCAGGACTTACATTGTAACATTCGACTAATGCCATGAGAGATTATGCAAATTTGATGAAAGAGCTGAGCATGGATCTCTTTCCACTTGTTTTTCAAAAATAATAAAAACAAGTTTCTTTTCAGAAGCTTGATTTTAGTTTGGCTGTGTGTTGGTGCACAACAGTCTAAACACTTCAGAAGTTGAGGCACAAGGTTCTTGAGTCTGAGACTACTTTCACCTACATAGTAAGACTCTGTCTGGATGGGGCTGGAGAGATGGCTCCATGGTTAAGAGCACTTGTCTCTCTTGCATCATCCAGGTTCAGTTCTGAGCACCTGCATGGGAAGCTCACAGCTTAACGCTAGTTCCAGGGACTCTGACAGTATCTTCTGGCTTCTGTGAGCATGGCATGCACATTCAGCACTGAACAAATGTATGGATAAATATGTATTGGTGTATGCCTGATGTGGTGGCACAGGCCTTTGATCCCAACACCTGGGAGGCAGAGGCAAGAGTATCTTTATGAGTTTCCAGCTTGGTCTACAGAATGAGTTCCAGGATGGCCAGGACTACACAGAGAAACCCTGTCTGGAAGGAAAAAAAAAAAAAACAACAACAACCACCACCAAAACTGGTGTCTAACAAAAATGCAACTCATAAGTATGTTGTTTTTTTTTATGATTTATTTGGTTTTATGTGCATTGGTGTTTTGATTGCCTGCCTGTGTGATGTTGATCACCTTGGAACTGGAGTTGCAGATAGTTGTGGGCTGCCACAAGTGCTGGGAATTGAACTAGGGTCCTCTGCAAGAGCAGCCAGTGCTCTTAACAGCTGATTCATCTCTCCAGCCAGAAATAAATGTACATCTTAAGTAAATGTCTTCTAAAGCTAAGCTAGGAGCTCTAGTTGGGTGTAGTGGCTCACGCTTGTAACTCCAGCAGAGGCTGAGGCAGGAGGATCACAAAGACTGCCAGAGCTACACAGTGAGATTCTTTGAAAACACAAAACCCAGAAGGATGAAAAGGAGACAGAGGAGGAAGAGCGGAGGTTCGCTGATGCCACCGCCACCTGTTAGCTCAACCAGCTCTTTACAAAAGTCAGTTAAACCAAGTAGGAAATACAAAAAACAGCAGGCTCTGATACTGTCTGATTACCCCATAACGGAACACTGACTTCTGGGTAGGGGGTGGGGGACTTGTTCTGCATATAGTGAGAAAAGCCATATTTAAAATAGTCTGGATTTTATTTTGCTATATGTCTAACCTTTGGGTGATTTTTGTGTCCTAACTGAAGACAACATGATTCATCAAAACTGTCTTTTTGCAAGGTTTACCAGTTACTCAAATGACCGAAGAAAAGGGCCCTATAGAAATGCACTTTCTGCACAAAATGAATAAGACATATTAACGCCAATGCGCGACATCCGGCACAGGGCAAAAATACTCCCAGGATTGAACCAGCCACATCCCAGAGTCAGCAAACTTCTGATATTTCAAAAATAAAACCAATCACTCCTATCTAAAACTAGGTCCTCTCAGCCTCACTCTCCACCCATCTCAACCTCAGACAACCAAATTCAAATGCATTTCCCTAGTTTTAACCAGAATATATGTTCTCTCCTATTCTTCCCGGGATTGCTGGCTTTCCTTTTATGCATGTATCTTCCTCATACACTCAAGAAATCACCTTTAAATGAAGCAGGCGAACCATCAAGAATTTTCAATCTCTGTGAATCTATTTCTAGAATACCCACTCAGGGAATCCTTCCCACTGAAGATGAAAGGCAGGCTAAGGAAATACATTAGACAGAGGAAGCAAACACTCAAGCAGGGCCATATCTCGGTATTTGTAAGCCGCAGGGAAGAACTTAAGTCTTTCCTTCTTGCTAGCCCCCATCTAAAACCATGAGCCTGACACTGCCGAGGTCTGAGAGAGGGATGCTACCCACCCCCACCATGCATTCTGCATGACCTTGCCCTGAATCCTGCATAGCCCACTCCCAGGATTCTTCCAGTGCCTCCATTGCAGAGCTCAGAATTCTCACTTTGCAACTGTCCCAGGCAGCACTGCGTCTGCACCTCGGTTCATGGTTCCGCACTGAAGGTTTTCAATGTGCCAAGTTCCTCAGCAGCGGGTCATACCCCCCGTGGCGCACCAACAGGATTAAAATTATCCCACCCTACCCTTCAAAAGAGTACAAAGCAAGGCAAATGGAGCCGCCGGCAGTCAGGGCTTTCCGCCAGCTCTTTCTGGTTCTCGGAAGATCCGGACACAGCCCCAACCTCCAAAGCCAAGGGTCTTAAGACGATTTGCATAACAGTATTGGTGGAGAAAACCCAAACCACAAGACGCTGGAAGGCCCCTCAGGGTTTCGTTCATGGAAGTAAGGTTCCACACAGGAAGTAGATGACCAGTACTCCCCCTCGAACCGTCCAGGGCTAGAGGTTCACCAAGGACCCGACACTGGAGAAAACGGGGGCTGGGGAGGAAGGGAGGTAGCGTCCAAAGAAACTGGCCAATCCTTATTCTTAAAACGCGCCCCCCCCCGCCCCATCCGAAACAGCAATTCTCAGAAGTGTCTCCAACTTTCCCTGCCTGGAGGATGCTGACCACCGCCCCACACCTCCTCTTCATCACAATTAGAGGGGATGGGTAGGTACCACTAATCTCCTGCCAGATGCTGGGGGAAGGAGAGTTGGAAGTGAAGAAATAAAGAACCTGGCTGTGCTCAAGAAACTTCTGGGACTCCTGTTACGCAACTCAGGGACCAGGCTCCAACAACGGGACATTTTCCCGCAGGACGAGAGGCTTAAAGGAGCGAAGGTGGCCAAGCGACCTCTCAGGTCCTTGTCCCCTGGGTTTCTGGAAGCTACCTGCAGCGGAACCGCAGCCAGGGGCGGCGCGCTTGTCTTCTGTGCCCATTCTCCCGAAAGGTTCCCACCCGGAAAGTGGTAAAGCCGGCCTTGAGTTAATGTGCGGGGCAGCCTGGCTGTCGAAAAGTTCGCGACTGCGGTGTCAGGAACCAGGAGAAATCCCCAGGTCCCCAGCCCCGGGGCACTCAGGGTTCGGCTTACTTTCCAGCTTCTTTGGTTCTCCAGTCCCAGCAGGGGCGTCCTCGTCACCTCCCTTGACCTGTTGAGATGCAGGGACGCAAGTTAGGCTGTAGAGCGGTGGGGATCCGAGGGTGCAGTCCGCACCACGGTGCGCGCAGGCTTGCGGGCCGAGTGCACCAGACTCTGCCAGCTTCGGGCATCGGCCTCCCGGAACGCCCGGAGGGCCAGGCCACGCCCTCCGTGTCAAGCCACGCCCCTCGCTTCACCCCACCCCCACCTAGCCCAGCTCCGCCCTGGCCCACACCCTCTGGCCCGCGCCACTCCAAAGGCGAGGAACATCGCGGTCCTCCTGCGGAGACGCGGGTGGGAGGATCGTGGGGGAGCTGCGGATCCGGAGAGAACGCAGCAGTGACCGCGCTGACCGCGTGGGTGACCCTGCCCCAGGCTGCTGCTGGGACACCAGAACCCTTTGGCTTGACAACCAGATTAAGCTCCGGGTCAAGTTGCGACGGAAAGTGTCAAGGAGGCTTTTTGCAAGCTCCTGTACAATTGAAACGGATTCCATGTCCTTTAATGGCGATAATAACTAACATCTGGGGAGCGATTTACAGCTGAGAAAGGCTTTTCACACACAGGCCCAGTTCATCTTCTCAGCAATCTTCTTAAACAGATATTTCATTTCCCATTTCCCAAATAATGAAACTGAAACCCTGAAAAATAAATACAGTGCGCAAAATCACCGGTCGTAAAGTGGATTTAGGAAAGCTGGGCTGGGCAGTTGAGCCTCAGGCTTTTTGCGCTCCGCTAGCTTAACCGCTGGGAATTCTAATGGATGTAGCGGGGACCTTGTAGTGCAGAACCGCAGTAAGAAGAGTTCAGTTCCTTAAGAGTCCTTACTCGGAACAAGCTAATCAGCTGTACCCAATCTGGAACCTCACTTTTTTTTCTTGAAAGAACCCAAAAGATTGTAGGAAATGTTCTAGGACACGCCCATGAATGTTTTCTTTCTTTTCTTTTCTTTTTTTTTTTTTTTTTTTTTTTTTTTTTTTTTTTTTTTTTTTTTTTTTTTTTTTTTTTTTTTTTTTTTTTTTTTTTTTTTTTTTTTTTTTTTTTTTTTTTTTTTTTTTTTTTTTTTTTTTTTTTTTTTTTTTTTTTTTTTTTTTTTTTTTTTTTTTTTTTTTTTTTAAGACAAGAGTCCCATTGGGTAGCTCTGGCTGCCCTGAAATTCACTATGTGCCAGTATGCCTGGCTACATGTCTTTAATTATGAAAGTCGTCTTACTTAGATGAAATCCAGTGTCGATGTAAATAAATACAACGCATGAAAAATAAGCCCTCCTATGTGCTGTGTTCTTCTCTCTCCCCTTTCCAATTATGTGCTGTTTTGTCCCTCATGAGACCTTCACTGTCCACAAAATTGAAAATCGGATCAATAAATATTTGCATTTCCAAATTAAACACTTTATTGACGACTCTGCTTTATTTCCCACGGATTGATTGCAGTTGAGACAGCTTTTTGTTTTTGCAGTGGGCCAGATCACAGTTTGAGCCCCAGCACCTACTTTGGGTGGCTCACAAATACCTCAAACTCCAGTTCTAAGGAAATCTGGACTCCATGGCACCCAAGTACCAGTGTGTGCACATGTGCATGTGTTCCCACACACACACTTGTAAAATAATAGCACAGCATGGTGGATGGTAGGATAGCCAGACCAGGGCTACATAGTGAAAATGAATCTAAAAATAAATAGCTAGGTATGGTGGTACATACTTTTAAATTCAAAACTCAGGAGGTAGAACCAGGTGGCATCAAGACCAGTCTGGTTTACACAGTAAATTTAAAACTAGCCACAGCTACACAGTCAGACCTTCTCTCAAAACATAAACAAATAAGTAAGTCTGTGTTTGTTTTTGAGACAGACTCTCTTTACATAGTCTTGGCTGTCCTGGAACTCACTATGTAGACTAGGCTGGCCTCAAACTCTTAAGAGATCCACCTGCCTCTCTGCACTCAGGAGGCAGAGGCCGTCCTGGGATTAATGACATATCTATTAATGAAGCACCATCCATACACTAGACTGTAGTAGTATGAATGAGACTCAGAGCCAAATATTGGGGAAAGGCTGAAATATCAGAGAGAGGAAGCACCACAGTCAATTCTCACCCACCTGTCTTGCAAATTTCTCAGCCTCGCTCCTCTGCCAGTTACTTCTACCAGTCACTTCTGCCAGTCCTTCTGTGTCTGCCTGGTTGAGCCCTTATATACCCTATCCCATCCAGATTAGGATTAAAGGCATGTAGCCTTGAACTCACAGAAACAGAAGAAGTTCTATCTCTAGAGTTATGGGATCAAGGGTGTTGGTTGCCACTCCAGGCTTTCCCTGTGCTGGGATCAAAGATGTGTGTGACCCACTCAGCTGTTTATCTTTGTATTCAAGGTTTAAGAATTTCCTGAGCTGTCTGCCTAGGATTTGACTGTGTGCTTTCTCCCCAATATTCAGGTTTTATTGAATATGTAATATATATCCACACTAGACTACCTGAGTTTGAGTTTCAACCCAGGGCCCACATTAAAAAGCCAGCTACAGAGGCTGGAGAGATGAGATTGCTCAGTATTAGAGTGTTGGCTGTCTTCCAGAGGATCTGGATTGAGTTCCAATCACCCACACAGTGGTTAAGATTAATGCTAGTTCTAGATAATCGGGTGCCCTCCTCTGCCCTCCGTGGACATTGCACGCATGTAGCACACAGGTCTACAGGCAGGGCAAAACACAGATCTACAGAAAGAAAAATAAAACCTCACAAAACAAAACTAGATTCAGTGCTATGCACCTGTAATCCCAGCATTTCCTCAAAGCAGTATGTGGAGATAGAAGAATTGCCTGGAGCCTCTCAGTCCATGTTTAGCCTACAGCACACAGGGCGGCAGCAGGAACAAAAGGGATCTGACTTTAACACGCTAGAAGTTATTCCATGACCTCCACACTTGCATGTTCATATCCATACATAGACAAATGCACACAAATAAAAATAAGTCAAAGCCATTGTCCTCTCCCTCACTTCCAGCCCATGTTCTACATGGCTAAGATACAAGTTATTTTATTTACTTATTTAAGAAAATATATTTGTGTTGTGTGCTGGGGAGATGGCTCAGTGGTTAAGAGTACTGACTGCTCTTCCAGAGGTCCTGAGTTCAATTCCCAGAACCCACATGGTTGTTCGAAACAACTTGTAATGAGATCTGCTGCCAGTCCCTGGCCTGCAGGGACACATGCAGGTGGAACACTGTAGACATAATAAATAAATAAATCTTTTAAAAAATATATACAGATATATATATTTGTGAGAATCTGGGGATTAAATCTAGACCAGAGTGCATGCTAGGCAGGTACTCTACCACTGAGCTACATTCTTAGCTCAGTTTCTTTTCCAGTTTATGTCATAATCTAAAGAAATTAAATAAAGCCAGGCACAGTGTTGAATGCTTGCAACCCTAGCATTTAGCAGTCTGAGGCAAGAGAATTGAAAGTTTGCGGTCTGGCCAGGTGGGTCAGTGTGTTAAGGCACTTGTCACCAAGTGTGATGATGTGAGTTCAGTTCCTGGGACCCAAATGGTGAATGAAGCAAACCAAGACATCCACAGCTTGTCCTCTGATCTCCACATGCACACATGACATCCACACCACCTCCCCTTCAAGTAAATAATAAATAAATATAAAAGAAAGAAAATAAGAAAGCCATCACAAAAGCAAAGCAAAGCAAAAACAAACAATCCCCAAAACTAAAGCCAGGCTTGGTGGCACACATCTTTAATTTCAGCACTCAGGAGGCAGAGGTAGGCAAATCTCTGAATTCAAGCCCAGTCTGCTCTACAGTTTGAGTTCCAGGACAGCCAGGACTACAGAGAAACCTTGTCCAGGGGTACGGGTGAGGTATATACTAAACTGAAGCCAAACAAACACCAATTTGTTAATAAAGTTGCAGGAGGCATTTAGCTTCACTAACATTTCCTCTTTGTTTCTGTCTTGTTTGTTTGGGTTTTGAGATAAGATCTTACTCTTACTGTATAGCCCTTGCTACCCTGGAGCTCAAGTAGCCCAGGTTGGTCTCAAACTTGCAGCAATCCATTGCTTCCCAGGTGCTGGAATTACATTACAGGTGTATATCATCACCCGCACCTGTCACCTCCTTTGTCACAGAGATTCTTTAATTATGCATTTTAGTACACTCAGTGGAAATTCTAGTTTGTTTTGTTTTGTTTGTTTTTGAGACAGGGTCTCACTATAAGGCACAGGCTGGCTTTAAGTACCTGGGTTGAAGCAATCCTTCTGGTTTAGCTTCCCAAGTAGCTGAGATTTGAGGAATGCACATCCATGCTGGTCCTGACTTTCTTAATGATGACAACATAATCACACACATTTCTGTTTGCATTCTTCTAAGGTAAAGCCAGGATCTGAAATCTGTTGTGATATTTTATTTGTGCTCTAACAAATAAAGCTTGCCTGAAGATCAGAGGGTAGAGCTCATCACTAGTTAACCATAGAGGCTAGGCAGTAGCCTTTAATCTTTTTAGGCACTTGGGAGGAAGAAGCAGAAAGATCAGAAGTTCAAGTCCACTCTGGGCTACAGAGATTGATTCTCTCTAAAAGAGAACAGAACCGGTTGATGGAGCCTCACGCCTTTAATTCTAGCACTTGGGATCTCTTGCCTTTGATCCCAGCATTTGGGATCTCATGCCTTTGATCCCAGTACTTGAGAGGCTCAGGCCTTTAATTCCAGCACTAGGGACTAGAAGTAACATGGCTGGTCGGAGAGAGGAATATAAGGCAGGGGACAGGAGCTCCATAAGAACTTGGTAGAGGGAAGAAGTCTCTCTACTGGCTGGCTGCTCCTGTGTCTCTCTGATCTTTCAGTATTTACCCCATATCTGACTCTGGGTTTTTATTATTAAAATCGATTAGGATTCATGGTACAGAAATCAGTGATCTAACAATCAAACAAGCAAACAAACAAAACAAAAATCGCCATCACTACTACCACCAAAAACAACAAAAAAACAAACCTATCACAAACTAATTGGGAAAAAAAAATCTTTTGATACAATGAGTTCCTTTCAGAGCATTATTCTTATTTCTTCATATGAACCTCCTGAGGTGATTTCTGATCATTTTATCCTATGATTTGACTTAAAAAAAAAATCAAGAGAATCCCCTAGGATTCACAGATGCTCATAAGGCTCTATCCCCTAAACATTTGACTAGTCCAAAGGGATAAGAAAATGACAATGAGATAAAAGTGATGTGAATGGTACCTGACATTACAAAATGGATGTGTTGTCAACTGAAGTCTTCTAGGCTCTGTGGTATCCAAGTGCCTCCAGCCAGCACAATGGACTATGTTTGGTTAGATCACTGTATATACACCACTAAAAGGGCATGGGCTTCTTCCATAGTAAACTAACTGCTAACCAACTAGAGAGCTGAGCACAGGCTTGTGATAGAAAAACTAATTCCGAGAGTCTGAGCCTGGCAGGTGTGTGCTCATGGTGACTCAAGCCTGGAATGTCTAATCTCAGGAGACTGAGGGATCTCCAATCCTGGTTTACACTATGGATTTCAGGCCAGACAAAGCTACAAATGAGACCTTGTCTCCAAACAAAGACAAAGGGCTGGAGAGACAATTCAGTGGTTAAGAGTAACTGCCCCTTTGGCAGAGGACCCAAATGGGAAGGAAAGAAATCAACCCAGGCTTGGGGGATGCTGTAGTAAGACAAGGAAAATGCTAGTGTTGAGGAAGGATTAGTCTGAGCCTCGTAGAGGGAACCATAGAAAAAACACCTCCTGGATCCCCAACCTTAACTTCTTGTTATTTTATTATAACAAGAATAAAAAGCCATGGACCAAGAGGAAGATCTGGATTTCAAAGCAAAGATGATCAGAAACAGTGGTAAGAAGTAAGCCAGGGTCTAGGAATGGGGGCGCTTAGTGGTAGAATCCTACTCAGCATGTGCAAGGCTTTGGGTGCTGTCCTTAGCCACCACTAGTTAAAATCCAGAAGACAGGGCAAGCAAACAGACTGATAGTGAAGGGTCCTACATGCCAATCAAAGGCATTTTCTTTTCATCCTCGAAGCATTGACTCTCTAGGTAATTGCTTTTTTTTTTTTTTTAAGATTTATTTAAGTGTGTGTGTGTGTGTGTGTGTGTGTGTGTGTGTGTGTGTGTGTGTGTTGCTTGTGCCCATAGAGGACTGAAGAGGGCATCTAACTCCCTGGAACTGGAGCAGGTGGTGGGAAGTGAATGCAGCCCTCTGTAAGAAGAACCACACTATTAACCATTGGGCCATCTCTCCAGCCACAGGGGGTTGGTTTCTTTGACTGCACTTACACTGGAAAGATTACTGTGACTGGAAAAGGAATTGAAAACAGTGAGGCTGCAGTCTTAATCCCTACAGCCATGGAATAAAATGTAGAGAGAGCCAGGTATAGACTGTAGGCAGATGAGGAAATTCTAGACTACCTGGAAGGCATGTTTGTAAACATGACCACTGCACACCTGCCTACCAGAAAAAGAACTGTCTTGATTTCACCATGGATGTATTGCTCACAAGCTGGTTCCTAGTGAGCGGACATCACTATTTCTAACAACTATAAATTTGGGTTTTGCACTGAGGGAGTGTGGACACACTCATCGCTGCACTCTGCTCCGCCCCCTTCCACAGAGCTGCCAGAGGAGTCCTCTTATGGAGGTCACTTGAGGCTCAAGATCTCCCAGACTTCAATTCCTTTCAATGATGCTGTTCAGCCTTTTATTTTACTAAAACTAGATTATAAACTGCACCCATAACGCCGGCATTGAATTAAGGAGACTCTTTCTTTTGTATGTATGTGGGAGGGAGTTGGTTTGATTTTGTTTGTTTGGGACAGGGTCTCTCTATGTAGCCCTGCCTCCAGAAGGCTGCGATCAGAGATGTGTGCTACCAAGGCTCCTTTGATCATTTGTTGTTTGGGGGGAGGGAGTGAGACTGTTTCTTAAATTGTTCTTTTTGTTTTTGCCTTAAGAAAAAGAAACATTCATTCATGTATGGTAGTAATAAAAGAGAAATACAAGATAAAATAAATAGTATATTTTTTATGAGAAAAACTTTTTTTCCCTAACTCTAAACAAAGTTTATATTTTACTTTGTTTACTTCTCGATGCTCCTGCCCATCATCTTCACTGTCTGCCATAAGGCAACACAGATGAATGCTCATATCTAGTTTTCTACTCTGTCTGTTCATTGCTTGGTCTGATGTACACTGAGACTAATCTGGCCTCACTTAGGTAAACATCAGCTTCCTTCCCGAGACACAATCTGTTCTGCTAAAAAAGCTGCCTCAATTCTCATCTCAGTGCCTTCTACTATTTCTAGTCTCTTAAGCTGGGACACTTTGACCCTTCAGAATAAGATTTCTCAATTTTCCCTTTTGAAACATTACCAGTCAGGTTGTGGGTTTAGTTCAGTGGCAGAAGGCTTATGTACTGAGTTGCTACCTCTGAGTTTGGTAGGGGTGTGTGTGTGTGTGTGTGTGTGTGTGTGTGTGTGTGTGTGTGTGTATTATAACATCTGTTCTTCAAAGCATATTCATTTATTTACTTGTTCATTTTATCCATTCAACAATCCTGGGCAAGGCACATTGTAGTTCTATAGGTTAGAAAGAGAAGTAGGTTTCACTTCTACTCTGGAATAGGGGTTTTCATACTTTTTTCTTTAAAACAAAATGTCTTAAAGCTGGATGTTGTGGCACATACACAGCACGTTTTTTTGTTTGTTTGTTTGTTTTTTGAAACAGTCTGACTGGGTAACCTGAAACTCACTATGCAGATCAGGCTAGCCTCAAACTTATACATCAAACTCATAGGCAACACCTACCTCGGCCTCTTGAATGCTGGAATCAAAGGTGAGCACCAACAATGCCTGTTTTTTTTTTTGTTGTTGTTTTGTTTTGTTTTGTTTTTCTGTTTGTTTTACTTGGGTTTAGGGTTTGGGTTTTTTGTTGTTTGTTTGATTTTGGCTCCTTTGGCTTTTATGTAGCTCAGGCTGGCTTTGAACTTCCTATGTGGCTGAGGAGAGTGACCTTGAATTCCTCCGGATCTTGTTCTATTCCTTTTCTCTCTGTGTGTTAAACTGACAAGCATGTACCACTATGCCTGGTTTTATGACGTGCTGAGGACCAAACCCAGGGCTTTGGGTATGCTAGGAAGCACTCTACCAACTGAGCTACATCCCAGACTCATCAAGCTCTTCTGTGTGTGTTAACAGCCAGTTAGTACAACAACTGTAAGCTTTATCAGCCATACTGTACTTAGCCATTATAACACCAAGGCACTGACAGCAAGCACACTATGGGGAAGAGCATCACTGCACATACCATCGGGATGAGGACTCTGGCAGTGCATATTGTGGGGATGAGCTTTTTCAGCACTCACAGCATGGGGATGACCACCCTCTAAGAAGCTGTTTGCTATTATTCCTGCTCTAAAAACCAACAAGTGGAGAAACCTGTAGCAAATGTTAATGAATAAAATACAGCAAGAAAATATAGAGAACAGAGGAGCAAATGCAAGAGTTAATGAAAGATGAGTCTGAAAAAGAAGTTAAAGGGAAGTAAGGCTGTGCTAAGTGGCACTCAGCCACTGCCCTGTGCAGCATGCTCCCGGATCTGTGTTCTAAGTCAGAGAAGGAAGAGAGCATATCAGAATAAATGATAGAGTCAAGTTTCAAGTTTTAAAGCAGCAAAGGGAAGAGATAAGGGAAGTCCACAGTAGACACATTATGGAGAAATTTAAGAGCATTAAAGATAAAGAAGACAGTCTCTTCTAGAAACAGAGCATGTGATATTAGACTTCTCAAAGGTACATTGGCTGCAAGATGATAGTAAGTGTTAAATGCTAAAAGACAATGCTAAAAGATTCTTTGAGTCTAGAATCTTACACTTAAATTTCTAAATAAGCAGTCATCTAAAATCCAGTTGTCAGACTGGGCCCCCATGGCTCACTTCAGTAAACACTGCACTTGGAGATTGAGGCAGGATTCTCAGATAGACATCAACCTGGGCTAAAATTAAGATCACATCTCAAGGGCAGAAACAGAGAAGAGCCGGATGTGGTAGCACAAGCCTTTAATCCCAGAATTTGGAAAGTGAGCTGGAGGTTCAGAAGTTCAAGGTCATCCCCAGTTATATAATGAGCTGTTCAAGGTCACACTCAGTTACATAATGAGTTGGAGGCTAGCCTGAGCTCTGCAAAACTCTGTCTAAAAAGAACACAATAGAAGAAAACACACACACACACACACACACACACACACACACACACGGCATAATAAAACTAACAAATTCTCAGAAAATTTATCATATAAAGACCCACTTTAAAAATAAATTTTTGCCCTGGGTGTGGTGGCACACACTTTTGATCCCAGCATTTGGGAGGCAAAGGCAGAGACAGAGGCAGAGGCAGACAGATCTTTGTGAATTTGAGATTAGTTTGGTCTACAGAGTGAGTTCCAGGTCAGTCAGGCCTATGAAAAGAGACCCTGTCCAATAAATAAATGAATATTTAAAAAAATTTTAAGGCAGGCATGGTGATTCATGTCTTTAGCCCTAATCTACATATTGAGTTCCAAGACAGAGCTATATGGTGAGATGAGACTCTTTCTCAAAAACTACACACACACACACACACACACACACACATCCACACATACACAAACATAAACACACACAAACACATACACACACAAACACACTCACACACACCGACACATTGTTTTTGAGGAAGTACTGAAATAAAAAAAAAACAAAGTGCCCATTATTGTGATTATTGTAGCCTTAAAAAGGAAAAAGCAGCTAGGTCCAAAGAAAAGAGAAATGGAAAAATAGATTAGTTACAACTCAGAATTGAAATCTAAAAAAATTGTGAAATGCTAGTATAATCAACAATTGAGGAAGAAATTGAGATGGACATAGAACATGCTAATTTATTTGCTTATTATTTACTTATTTATTTTGTGATGCTGGGAATTGACCTTGCTTATGTTAGGCAACCAGCCTACCACTAAACTATACTGGAAATTTAAGAAATAATAGGGATAGTCAGTCCTAGGTTAGCCTGGGGTACGTAGTGAGGCCCTATGGTGTAGGTCAGAGGAGGAAGAGAAGAAACGAGATTCGATAATTATGGTGCTAACAGTAGACCATACTGAAAATTTGCCAGGAGACATGTAAAGCAAAGTTTGAGCTTAGGGAGCATGCCTACAGGAACCGACCTAGAAGAGACATGGGTCAAGTCAGGGTTGGTGAGCCGGAAGTCTTCCTCTGCGTCGGAGGTGAACTGCCACAGGAAGCATATTTGGAACCAGCAGTGTGGGAAGGGAACCGCAATGCTTCACAGTGTCTTTTTAGCGCCCTCTATGGATAAGGCTTAACATTGCTCGAACTGGCAAATGAGACTGGTTTACCTGCAAGAAAACGGAGACTGGCCCTGAGAGGACACCTGAGCTGCAGCTCCTCCGATTTTCCCACCCAGTACGACACTGTCAACATCCGCCCATGGTCAGTGTGTACACGGACCAGATGTCCTGTCTCGAGCACACTTCTTAGCTTTTTGTTTTGTTTTTGAGACAGAAGATTATTCTACAGCTCCTGAATTTGTACAAAAGTACTAATAAAGAAGATTATTTTAACCCACAGAAATAGAATTTATTGTTCCTAGTGAAAATATAGCTTATTTCTTTCTGGTTAGATGATTTTTTATATTTTATCTTTTAATGTTTTGATGTTTAATTTTCAAATATTTATTTTATTGTTGTTTTGATTTGATATTTAGTTATTTATTGAGGCAAAGTGGCATGCATTTCAGGCCAGCTACAAGCTCACTATATGGAGCAGTGATAGGCTTCAACTACTGATGTCTGCCTCCAAAGAGCTAAGATTATAACTGTGTGCACCATATGCCTAGTTCATGTTGACACTTTAAAAATAAACTCACTCTAATATTCCGTGTTGCCTAAATGTATGTGGTTCTTTGAATTTGCTGTTGATCTAGTTGTAACATCTTACTGGCCTCTTCCTTAATTAACGAGTTATATGACGTCTGATACATTCATTTTATATGGATATGAGGCTTATGGTTTTTAATTCTTTAAAATTACACCAATTAAAGGTTATAAATGATTTGTGATTGGGACTGGAGAGATGGCTCAATGGTTAATTTCAGGTACTGGTCTTGCAGAGAGATTGCCATCATCCACATAGGGCAGCACACAGTGACCTATCACTACATCTGCAGAGGCTCTGGAACCCCCTTCTCGACTCCACAGGTATCTGAAAACATGTGTGTACAAATTCACATGCGCACATTCATACACATAATAAAAAAACAAAATAAATATTGTTTGTGTGTATGTGTTTTTTTGAGATAGGATTTTTCTGTGTGGCTTTGGCTATCCTGGAACTCGCTCTGTATACCAGGCTCACCTCAAACTTAATAGACCCACCTGCCTCTGCCTTCCCAGTCCTAGGTTTAAAGGTGTGTATCACCATGCCAGGCAAAATAAATTATTTTTAAAGATTTTAGTTACCTAGGCTGTCAGAATGTGGCTCAGTGATAGATCAATTGGCCCAGCACACACAAAGCCCTGGCTTTCATCCCCAATATGCCTCAAATCTCGCCAAATCTGTTCACAAGAAGGCAAATGCTATATGATTCCACTTGGATGGGATAGCCAGAACAGTCATGGGGACAGAAAGCAGAATGGTAATTGATACAGCCCAGGTCTGGAGGACAAACAGAAGCTGATTGCTTAACACATACAGAACTTCAGTTAGTGGAGATGGGGAAATGAGTGTAGTCAGTCGTTGCACAGTGATTGTTGCACAAAATATGGATGTATTTCAATACAAGTAGAAGTGGCTAAAACTGCAGTGAAGTTGTTCTTCCGAGGTAGAGCATGTACAAAGCTTTGTGGTTCAACCCCCAGCACCAAATACCCCACAAAGGTTAAAATGATAAACTCTAAGCTTTATGTATTTTAAGTCTAAAAGCTAAAATGAAAATCACTTGAACTACTTTAAAAATTAAATTAATTGGTAGCCAGTGTCGGCACATGCCTTTAATCGCTGCACTTGGGAGGCATAGCCAGGTAGATCTCTGTACATTTAAAGCCAGCCTGGTCTACAGATTGAGTTCTAGGACAGCTAGAGTTACATATAGAAACAAACAAAACATCACATTTATTATTGATTTTTGTGTCTGGCTGCATGGGGTTGCTGTGGTAATACCATGATGAAGGCAAGAACAGAAAAGGGTTTTTGGTTTATGGTTCCACAGGTGTAAGAGTCCAGGTAGAGAAGCCTAGCAGCAAGCAGTGGACAAACAGGAGGCTCACAGCTTTTTTGTGGGGAGGGAAAAGTTCTGAGACAAGGTTTCTCTTCCTGTGTAGCCCTGGCTGTCCTGGAACTCACTTTGTAGACCATGCTGGACTCAAACTCGAAGAGATCTGCCTGCCTCTGCCTCCCAGTGTTGGGATCAAAGGCATGTACCACCACCACACCCAGCTGAGGGCTAAGGTCTTGAAAAGCAGGTATGAAGGAGAGAGTAAACTGGAAATAGTGTGATTGTTTGAACTTTTAGTCTGCTCCTGCTGACACACCTCCTCCAGCAAGACCACACCTATTTTCCAAATAGCTACTGAAAGAGCAAAACCAACACCATCCTGAGAAAAGGCCTCCATGCGGTTATGGGGAAGGGAGTTGAGGTCAAGCCCCACAATGTGCTGTGACAGCAGAGTTCAAAGCAAACATCCCAGACACAATCAAACAGCAGGCATGGTAGGAAAATGTAACAAGAGGCAGGTCTCCCTGCAGACATCCCATATCTGCCATAAATCCCATCAGCATTCTATAACTGTTAGCTCTTACGTGCCTATAGCCTGACCAATAATTTCAAAAGATTACCTTACTCTATGTCCCTTACCCAATCCTAAAATGCCAAGACATACAGCTTCCTGCTTGTAGTTTTCCCTATATAAGCCCTTTGTAATCAAGGCTCTGGACTTCTTCCTTCACTTGCTGTAACTGGACTGCTGGACAAAGCCCTTGTCCAGGCTTGAATAAAAGAAACTTTTGCTTTTGTACTGGGAAGCTGGCTTTGTGGTGGTCTTGTTGGGGTCTTGCAACTTGGGCACAATAGCTACTGGATACCAAACATCAAATGCCTGTCAGGGACATCTTATTAAATCCCCAGCACATGGCACATATGTGGAAGACAGAGGACAATTTGTAAGAATCAGCTTTCTCCTTCTACCATATGGGTTCTGGGGATTGAACACAAGCTTAGCAGTAAGTGCCTTAATGTAGTCACTCATGTCATTGGCACCGTATTATTTTTTAATTATTATTATTATTATTATTTTGGATAGGATTTCTTATAGTCCAGCTAGCTTTGAACTCCTGATCCTCCTGTTGAGAGTGGAGACATGCCCCATCACATCCAACTACTGATTGCTAGCATTTCAGGCACTCCAGGATCCTATGGCCATGCATGCATTGCCAGAACTCAGGCAAATGCCTAGACTGCCCAGAGTTATAGCGTCTGTTACATAGCTTGTAGCTATGCACATGCAGTCTATGTGCAGGTGCTAAATTTCCTTATTAAAGGCAAACCCCTCCACATTCCTCTCTCTCTTGCTCTTCTCTTCCCATCAGGTTACATCTTCCCCCACCCTCACCAAATAAAACTCTTCACTGAGCGCTGTCTGCCTGGTGTCTCTGTCCCTTATCCACAGTGGAGCACATCTTGGCTCCAATCTACCAAGGTCTCCCTCTTGTGCCCTGTAAAAAATACAACACTGATAGCTTTTCAATTACTTTATGCATAACTGTCTTGGATAACTCCTTGTGAATCTTGACTTCTAGACCTGTATACTCTTGATGTGGAGGCAATGATGGTAAAATAGTCACCCCATGTAGTGAGTATTCCTATCACCCATGGCCTTTGTGTACCAACTCCTAGGGTGTGGCTTTTGAGATAGTTTAATACCTGGGAAACATGAAGGCAAGGCCTTTCTCTCTCACGCTCTTGGAGAAGCGTGAAGAAGACAGAGTCAGGCATTGTGAAGCAGTGTTGGATCAGCCCACAGCCTTCCAGGGACTCTGCCACTGAATTTACCTTATTCTGTGTGAGTTTCTTCCCATAGAATCTTTTAATAAATAATCCTTTTCTCAACCATCCATGGATTCCTTGATTTACCCCCGTTTAAAGCCAACAGTGAACCTTGCAAGACAGAATCCTGTCTTTAAAGGTCCCTCTTTAAATTCCTAGTTTCTGCGTAAGAGGGATCTCATTTTAAACCATACTGACAGTATCTTCCTCTTGGACTTCCAACCTTCAGAGCTGAGCTAAAGAAGTTTCTACTGTTCATAAGCCACTCATTCTTAGTGATTTGTCATTGCATCCTAAACAGACTTGGACAGTCACTGCAAGTGTTGTGGGTAATTCTGCATTTAGTTAGTACAGCCACTTCTAGCTGATGGAGTATGTAAATTATACAAGTGTATTCCCATGACTAGGAAGGAGTTTCTTGTGATCAGAAGCCATGTTGTATGGAATGGTACAATGGCAAGTAAAGTGTTCTGTGGAGACCTTGGCAGAATCATGAAAGGCAGAAAAATCATCTTTCTACAGACTATGAGTGTGTGCCAGTGTAACCCTCCCATACCAGGCAGCTGTTGATCATTCTGGGCAATGGTGCCCTATCTGCTTCCACCCTTGCCATTGTGGCTACTTTGTGTATGATCTTATTCTTACAGAGTAAGAACAAAAAGATTGTTTGGCATCCACAAAGTATGTTATATTGCCTTGTTGGTTACTAACAGTATTCTAGCCCAGCGATGCTGGTGCTTTAATCCCAGCACTTGGGAAACAGAGGTAGGTAGATCTCTGTGAGTGTGAGGCCAGCCTGGTCTACAGAGTGAGTTCCAGGACAGCCAGGGCTACATACACAGTGAAACCCTGTCTCAAACAAATAACAACATTCTCCTCCCCCACCATGCGCAATCCTAAGAGCATCATCTCAGTGAGTCTTCTTTGGTAAGCGCTCACAAAGACAGAAATAACTTACAGATGGTGTCTTGTGGTGGAATGTTCTCTGTGTGCTGTAAATAAACGAGCTGTTTTGGCCTATGTAGAGCACCATAGAAGTGGGTGGAGAATCAGAGGACAGACAGGTAGAAGGAGGGTGGAGTTAGTCAGTCTCCATCCGACCCCCGAAGAAGACAGACTTGTAAGAAATCCAGATGAGCCACGGGCTGGGCCACATGGCAGATAGAATACAAGAAATGGGTTGAATTAAGATGAAAGAGCTAGCTAGTAATGTGCTTAAGACATGGGCCGAACAGTATGAAGTTAATATAAGTGTCTGATTCATTTCTTTGGGGAATAAGAGCCGCTGCGGGCCAGGTTCAAACCTCCGGTCAAAATGGGCCCGGAAACCAATTACAACAGTGTCTATGCTTAGAAAGGCCCATTGGCATATGTCCTTTGCATACTGCTTTGACACCACACCTTTGACTTCCCCTCTTCTGACCATCTGGCTAGATTGTTCCCATTTATACAGGAACTAATGGAAGAACACACTTCTGCCTTCTTATTGCAGAATAACGAAATAGAAGTTATTATGTTCCTAGTGCTGTGACAACAAGTGACATTATCATAAAGAGACACACAGAATATCAAAAGTGCATTGCCTGCCTCTCAGTTCTCAAGGTGAGACACCTGAAGTAAGGTTAGCAGGGCCATGTTCTTTCAAAAAGGTCTTGGAAAGCTTTCTTCTTTGCTTGTGTTCAGTTTCTAGTAACTTCTGGCCATCTTGGAGTATGCTGGCTTGAAGATGAATTGCCCTGCTCTCTGCTTCTATCAGCACATGGAATTTTCTTTGTGGATCTGTGTCCAAATTTCCCTCTATTTGGACTGTCATTGGATTGGAACGCACCCTGTCCCATATAACCTCATTTTAACTCAATGGAATCTGTAACAATATTCTTCCCAAATGAGGCCAATCACAGATACACAGTCTTGGGGATTTGGGGAATACAACCTAACTGTGTGCTCTCCTCAGTCACACTGGGCAGGTTTTCTCTCAGCAACATCAAGTTCATTACTGGGTGGGGTTTTGCTTAAGCACATTACAAAGTAGTTGAAGTTTAACTAAAAAAAGTATAAAGTTTTACATTGTAAAATTTGCTATATTTTTTTATTACATTTGCTTGTTCGTTACATGTTTGTTTGTGTGTGTGTGCACATGTACCAGAGTGTGCACATAGAGGTCAAAGAACAACTTTAAGGACTTGGCTATCTCTTTCTATCTGTGTGTGGGACCTGGAAACTGATCTTGGAAGTAGGCATCTCTAGCTGTTCAGTCAACCTGTTGACCCCTTGGGATTTTTTTTTTAAAAAAGATTTATTTATTATGTATACAGTATACAGATGAGGGCACCAGATGTCATCTTAGATGGTTATGAGCCACTATGTGGTTGCTGGGAATTGAATTCAGGACCTCTGGAAGAACAGTCAGTGTTCTTAAACTCTGAGCCATCTCTCCAGCCACCCTTGGGATTTTTGTTTGGTTGTTTTTTTTTGTTTGTTTTTAGCCAGGGTCTCTCTATGTAGCCCTCATTGTCCTGGAATCACTATCTAGACCAGGATATCCTGGAACTCCCAGAGATCTATTTGGCTCTTCCTCCTGAGTGTTGGAAGTAAGGCTTGCACCATCATACCTGACTTTGTTTTTAATTACAGAATCTTTTTTTGTGAACCAGTCTGCTCTCAAAATTCAACATTTTCTTCCTCAGCCTCCCAAGTGTTTGTTACTCTTAAATAATTATGGATGTATATCTGTGTACACCTTTGATTCATCCAGAAGCAGGGACTACTGGTAGCATGCCCTGCTATTCCTGTTGAAGTGATCTATTCCTTAATTAGGACTCACATTCTCTTGGCTAGACTGGAAGCCAATAGCCTCATTTCTACTTTTCTTGGAGCTGAAGTTACAGGGATGAGCTAGACACCTGGCTTGTTACAAGACTGTGGTGATATATTACATATTTGATAAAAAATAGTCTGGAATATCAGAGGATAGAACCACCCACAGAGCCAAGCCCCTGAAGGTCAGGGAGTAGTGACCAAAGCCTAATTTAATACTAGCACTTGGAAGGCAGAGATCCTATGGATCTCTCTGAGTTCAAGGCCAGATGGCTGTGGCACTCACCTTTAATCCTAGCTCTAGGAAAGTTGATTCAGGAATTGAAATAGCTAGGCAGGGAAATAAATATAGGGGAGAAGAAGGAAGATGTTCTTCCATCTGCCTGTTTGGCCCAGTCAGTCTGAGGACCTGTGGAGATAGGACCTTCTTGGCCTGAGGAGTTGGCTTCGTGAGAATTGGCTGTGGTTTGTTCACTGTCTCTCTGACATTTTAGCTTTCCCCAAATATCTGGCTCCAAGTTTTATTATATACTAAATAATTCGTGAAATATGAGGTGCTGGATCTGAACTTGCACACTTAAACTGTTGAGTAATTATTTATTTATTTATTTATTTATTTATTATTGTGTATTTGGGCTGCATGTATGTAGGTTCTCCATATGTGTGCCTTATATCTATAGAAGTCAGAAGGCATTACATCCCTTGGGATTAAAGTTCCAGAGGGTCTGAGCCAAGATGTGGTACTGGGACCAAAACTTGGTCCTCTGAAAGAGCAACAAGTTCTCTTAGCCACAGGGCCACCCCTTCTTCTCAATAGTGATACTCTCATGGAGAAAAATTTAAAACTATAGTAAATATCTCTGTGAGTTCAAGGCCAACGTAGTCTACAAAGTGAGTTGCAGGACAACCAGGCACATGCAAAGGGAGCCTGTCTCAATATTAAATAATTAAATATATAATAAAAATTTAAGGAAGTTGATAAAATTTCACAGAATAGGGGCAAAAGTCCTTAAATAGCCAAGTCAGTGTTGGAAACATGAAATAAAAAGTAGTTTATACTGCAAAAAGTAAGTATTCAATGTTGTTGGCACAGGATTAGATAGACAAATGGAAAGCTGGCAGCCATATGGAAATAGTAAAATAGAATATTTTCCTAACACCATATGTAAAGTTAGACTACAAATCCTTAAGTGTATAAATGTGTACAACAAAAGACAAAACAGTCATACCTCAGTATTCTGAAGATTGTTTCCAGAAACTCTATCCAGAAAATCTATGGATGTTGAAGTCATATATAAAATGGCTTAGCATTTGTAATTAGCCCATAGATGTTGTCCTATATATTTGAGGTAATCTGTAGATTACTATAATACTAATATACTGAAGTGGTATTGAAATGATTTGTATGCTTTTTGGTTAGGCAGCAACCACAAGAAAACATGTGAATATGTTCAGTACAGATGTTAATCACTGCTACTACAGGGTCACTTAGCTTAGTTTTGTTGTTTTGGAGGAGGCCATCACATAAAATGGGGTTTCTACCATTGATAAACATTTGAGATCTGTATCTCAGGTCTTTTCCAAGTATTTTTGTTCTTATTTATTTGGCTTTTTTCAAAACATGGTTCCTCTGCATTCTCTCCAAGGTTGTCCTGGAACTCACTCTGTAGACCTGGCTGGTCTTGAACTCACAGAGATCCACCTGTCTCTGCCTCCTCTGAGTGCTGGGATGCTGGGATTAAAGGTATGGGTTACACTGCCCTTCAAAGTTGAATATCTTTTTCTTTTGTTTCTTTTCCTTCTCCTCCTTGTTTATTTTGGAGACGATCCTCTGTGTAGCTCTGGCTGTCTTCCGCTAACATTAATCTTTCCCCCTTTTTTTTAAGACACAGAGCCTGAAGCTTGCTGATTGCCCATACTGCCTGATCAGCAAGCTCCAGGGAAGTTCACATCCTTGTCCCTCCCAGTGAAGCTCTAGCTGTGGGTTACAGGTTTGTTCTGTGGTTCCTGGATTTTATATGTTTGTTGGGTGTTATGTTATGATAACACGTATATTCGTGACCCGCGGGTCCCTTGCCCCATGCAGCATGGTGGCGCAGTGAGAGATGCTTAGACTGGAACCGTGTGGAAATACTTTATTATGAAGGGGAGAGAGAGGTAAAGAAAGAAACAGATGGACAGACAGAAGGGGGAAGGAGAGAAGGGGTCAGAAACACACGACCCCTGACAAGGTGACGAGAGGAAAGGAAAAAGAGAAAGGGTCAAAGGTGGGAGCCTTCTTAAATGGAGCTTGACGTCAGAACACTGGCCAGGCCTGGCTAATTGCCATTGGCCAGGACTTCAGGAAGTGGGATAGAATCTTGGGGAATCCAAATTTGGATCTTTACTCTTGCCTGGCCCTTATCTTAAATTTCTGACCCTTTCTCACCTGCACTTTAAATACAAGCGTGTGTCATCGAACCTGGCTCCAGATCTTAATTGGAAAAACCTTGTTGAGAGCAGGTGACCCTGCAGTACCTCTGACACCTGCTGTCCGAGGAAGGCTGGGCTGTCACATAAGTGCGCCAGGGCTCAGAATGGTCCAGTGATGAGGCTTTGCATTTGATCCTCTCTAGATTTTCTAGCTAAGTAATGTACAGCCAACAGCTTCCTTAACATTTCTGAGACCCAGCTTCTCCCTGAACTGAGATGGTAGGAAAATGCCTGATAATTTATGACCATTGGGTATTCTCTCTGGAATCCCTGGGGATGTATACTGCAGCAGCAGCATCAATCAAAGAATGAAACAAAGCCAAAAAACCCTGAGAAAACTTTACAGAATCTTCATGGGATCCCGGAAAGAAAAGGACCTGGTGTAATTCCAGGGGCTTTCCATTCCTCACACGAGCAGAGAGATTAATATGCATCATTTTTATACTAATTATCCGTTGGTAAGGATTAGCTGAGTGACCTGTGCTGGATACTCCCAAGCACCGGCTGAAGGAAGGATGGGTGGGAAAAGAACAATTATGCCAGTCTGATTTTATTTCTCAAAGGTAACAAAAAGGCGCTGCTCCCTACGAGCCACTCCTAACACTTCCCCTTGCCCGGCTGAATTTCCATCCCATCAGTAACGTCCTTCGCCTGTTTCCCCAATGTGCTCTGCTTCAATGCACCTTTGCCACGATTCCTTTTCATTGTGACTTGACGGCTTTATTCAAAACTTTCTCTGTTGGCTTTTTGAGAGAGTCCTGTGGATCTAAGGCTGGTATATGTGCAGGGATGGCCCTGAATTTCTGGTCCCTTGCCTCTGCCCCCGGGCCTATGCCACTTCAATGCCCTTTGCCTTTTATTATTGTTTTTTCCTCCACTCTCACCCACACAGAATGACCTCCATTTCTTCCATCACGAATCTCTTGATCCTGAACTTCTGCTTCTCTTGCCTCTACCTCTCTGCTGAGATTATAGGCAGCTGATGTCAGGGCTTCTTGTCTGTTTTGTTCAATAGAGGCCATGAGCTCTATCCTTTGACCCCTGAGATAATCTGCTGTTTGAGCTGTGTTTCTTTAGTGGTGTGGATTGGACCTAGGGTTTCTGGGCTCTGGGCAAGCACTTGACTGAAGAGCACTTGGCTTCACTCCCTGCCTTTGGGATGGTGTTTTCACATTTCAAAGACAAATGCCTCATTTCCTGTTCTCTCTCATTCCTTCCTTCTTTCTTCTCTCTTTCTCTCCCTCTCTTCTCCACCCCCTCATAAAGCTATTTTATATTCCAGCAGCAGTGCCCTCCCTCTTCTCCCAGTCTCTCCCCCCATCCTTCTCTGTTCCCACCCTGGCTGTTCCTTTTTAAATTTTGTCATCAATTGTTTTTCATCCTAAGTTAAAGACTTTTTACACTTATAGAAAAGCAAAGAGCTCCTGCTGGGTAATAGTTGCACACGCCTTTAATGCCAGCACTTGGGAGGCAAAGGCAGGTGGATCACAGTGAGTTCTAGGCCAGTCTGGTCTATAGAGTGAGTTCCAAGACAGCCAGGACTGTTACACAGAGAAACCCTGTCTGGAAAAACAAAACAAAACAAACAAACAAACAAACAAACAAAAACCAAAGAGCTTCTAAAGATTGTTATGTAGAAAGTAATCCTTGTTCCTTGCTTAGCACAATTTTTCTTTCCTTAGAGACCACATTTTCTTTCTTCACAGTTTATTATTTTTTCCAGGCATGGTGGTGCACACCTTTAATTCCAGTACTAGGGAGGCAGAGGCAGGCAGATCTCTGAGGCCTGCCTCTGCCTCTCCAGTGCTGGGAGTGTGAGCCACAAAGAAAAACTCTTCCTCTCTTTTCTTGCAACACTTACAAGGTGGTTCCAGCAGCTCCAGCAGTATTCACTATCCAGGCAGAGATGTCAGAGAAAAAGGAGACAGAAACGGCTATATCTATATATTCTTTATGAAGAGAGTCAACTGAGTTCAAGAAACCCCATTCTGTATCCTAGTAGCTATTTTATAAAAAGGTAAATTAAAGTTTAGTTTTGCATTTCTGGCAGGGGTGGGGGATGGGGGGTGGGGAGGGCGGCTGCCCAGTTCTGGGAGAAGAACAGTCATGCCTGACCAGTCCTGGGGGAAAAAATGTTCTAAAAGAATAGACCTAGCAAAGGACCTGCCCAGTTCTGAGAGAAGAATAGCTTCCTACCTGCCCAGTTCTGAGAGAAGAATAGCTTCCTACCTGCCCAGTTCTGAGAGAAGAATAGCTTCCTACCTGCCCAGTTCTGGGAGAGGAATAGATTTTTGCTTGACCAGTTCTGGGAAAAATCAGCCACCCGGGTAGAGTCCAGTTGGGGTTGATCCAGGTGGGGTTCAAAGATATTCAGGGGCAGAAAGACCCTAAACATGAGCCAATCAGTAGCACATCAGCACCCTGTCCCCAGGCAATGGACTATGTTGTAGTTTTTGCCTATAAAAACCTTGCTGTTACCAAGGACAGCAGCTACTTCTTGCTCTGTTATCACAAAAGCTTGAGGTAAACTCCCTGCCTGGCTTGTATTGAGCCATCAATAAATCTTACTGTTGCATTCCAGACATCTCTGGCTTCGGTGGTCTCTCTGGGGGTTGGGCTTTGGGATTGACACTTTAGGCCTTCGGGAACCCTTCTCATAAAGTTACAGGTGATTTTTTTTTTTTTTAATCACATCTCACTGGATAGAACATGCCATCGATTCATGCCTAATACAAGCAGGGGCTAGACTAGCCATAGTGCTTTCACCAGGTTTAGGAAGTGTCTGTACAAGAGCAGTGTAGGGGAGCAGATGTGACTGAGGAAGAAGGAGAAACCACTCAGGAAGGCCATCAACACTGTTTACTGCATTCCAGGAAGTACTTGGCTTTAGTATTGATCCTGACTTAATTACAACTTCCCTAGTGCCTATATGTTGAGGCCCCTGACTTTTATTGACTGCCCCCCTCTTATTAGATTCCATAGGAAGCTGAAGAGAATTCTTTGGTGTAAAGTTGTTCCAAGTCCTGACCCTAAGCTATTTAGTCCCACATAATATACAGAGGCTTATATTAATTACAAGATGTTTGTCCTATGGCTCAGGCACATTACTATCTAACTCTTGTACTTTAAGTTAGCCCATTATTCCTGTCTATGCTTAGCCACGTGGCTTGGTACCTTTTTGCTCAGTGTAGCATTCTTACCTCGTTTCCTCTGCATCTCACCATCATCTGTCTCTCTGTTCTTCCACTTCCTAGAATTCTCCTAGTCTGGTTGCTCTGACTCTAATTCCTGTCTAGCTACTTGACCAGTGTTTTATTAAACCAGTATTTACAATGACAAATATTTACAGTGTATAAATGCAGTGTAATCTAGTTCTCTGGAAGTTATGGTCTTTTTAAAAATCAAGTTGTCTTAATTTTAAAAAGTTATGATCAGTGCTTCTAGACTAAAATTATAGAACTTCAGAGTGTGTGACTTTATTATATGGCTTCAATATTATTTTTCTCTCCCTTATTCGGAAGTTTGCTTTCTTCATTTTTGGACAGGGTTTTCTCTGTGTAGCAGACCAGGCTGGCCTCAAGCTTTCAAAGTTCTGCCTCTGTCTGCCTTCAGAGTGCTGGAGAATTAAAAGTGTAGGCCAGCATGCCCAGCTTATTTATCTATTTATTGAGATAGGGTCTCTTTCTATAGATCTGGATGTCTCTGAGCTTGCTACATAGATCAGGTTAGCCTCAGATATCATCCGACCTCTGGCTCCTGACTGTTAGAATGAAAGACATGTGCACTCATGCCCAGTTTATCATAATTTCTTGACCCAGATCCTCATATATATCAAGTTAGCTTGGCTAAGCTGAGACGCTAGTACCAAGATTGTCCTCAAGCTCCTTGATTCGACAGGGACAACTTATTGAAGACACAGACATCAGTGAGTCCCTGCTCACTGTCATTTTGAAATAGATGAAGGTAATGTTGGCCTCCACCTGCCCTTGCTCTGTCCTCACCCTGCTGTGCTCAGTTTTTCTTCCCGTGCACAGGCCTTGCTGACTAAGAGTGACCTCAGATTGCTGCATCTACCTTGACTGCTGGAAACTGACCTCCTGCATTGCTGTTTTAGGGGGCTACTCATGACTAATCTTAATTTGATTATGAATAAGTCTTAAGTTCCATTTTCAGATTCTGGGGTGACACGTGCTCTGACATTAAGCACATACATATAAGGAATCCCTCAGTCAATATTTACTAAAATAATGACCTCTAATTTTTTAAAATTTATTTTTGTTTTCTATACATTGGTGTTTTGCCTGCATGTGTCAGAAGCCCTGGAGCTGGAGTAATAAACAGGTGTGAGCTGCCACGTGGGTGCTGGAAATTGAGCCTGGGTCTTCTGGAAGGGCTCTCATTTGCTGAGCCATTTCTCTAGCTGCTATTTTTTTAAAATGGGAGACAGAACTAAGAAAGGGAAAAAAGAAACATAAAATAGAAGTGGGGCAATGAGGCTCATATGTGTAACCCCAGCCCTTGGATGTCTGAGCCGTCCTGTATTGGGGTTGTACTGAAATTGAAGCAATCCTGGGCTACACAGTGTGTTTCAGTTTGATCAGGGCTGAAGGATGAAACCATACTTCTAAAAAAAGTATATAGGTAGTGTGGGATAATGCTCTTGTACACTGTAAAGATTTGTCACTGGTATTGGTTTAAGAAAATGATGATTGGTCAGTAGCCAGGCAGGAGAATTCTAGGAAGAGGAAAGGCAGAGAAGCAATTGCCAGCCAGACACAGAGGACAAGATGAGAGTGCTGGGCGGAGAAAAGATACCAAGCCACGTGACTAAACATAAATAAGAACTATGGGCTAATTTAAGTGTAAGAGCTAGATGTTAACATGCTTGAGTTACTGGCCTAGCAGTTACCATAAGATTAAGTCTCGGGCTGGAGAGATGGCTCAGCGGTTAAGAGCACCCTCTGCTCTTCCGGAGGACCCGGGTTCGATTCCCAGCACCCACATGGCAGCTAACAACTGTCTGTAGTTCCAGTTCCAGGCAAACACCAACATAAGTAAATAAATAAAGTTAAAAAAAAAAAGATTAAGTCTCTGAGTCAATTATTTGGGAAATGACTGCTGAGTATTTGAGAGTTGTTGGTGGGACAAAAACCTCTAACTACAAGGCAGAGCTGGAGAGATGACTCAGTGGTGAAGAGCACTAGCTGCTCTTCCAGAGGACCCAGGTTCAATTTTCAGCACCTACATGGCAGGAAAAAAGTGTCTGTAATCCAAGTGCCAGGGGACCTGACAACCATGGCAAGACACAGATGCACATAAAACAAAAATAAGTAAGTAAGTAGGTAAATAAATAAATAGCAGTCAAGCATGGCATGGTGATCCAAGCCTTTAGCCTCATCACTTGGGAGGGGAAGGCAAGAGGATGGGAAACTCAAAGTCTTCTTCAGCCATGTAGCAAATTCGAGACTAGCCTGAGATACACTCAACCATGTCTTGAAGAACAAAAAGCATAAGAGGAGGAGGAGGAGGAGGAGAGAGAGCTGAAAATAGAGAAATGAGAGTCATTTGCTTAATTTCCTGGGGCATTAAGCACATTAAGGAGGAAGGAATATTAAAGTAAAATTAAGATTTTAAGTTATGTTTTCTCTGACTACAACTAAGTCACCCAGTGACTCCTTTTATCTCCTTTCCTCACCACAGCTTCTTCCCACCCCCACATCATCTGTTCCACCTCCATCCTTCCTTCTGTGTTCAGACACTACCACCGACACGTGTGCTGTGTGAACGCGTGTGTCCTGTGAACCTGTGTGTACTCAGGCTGGAAGGCTTGCAGCTGTCTTGAGCTGCTTGAAAACTCTGGACCAGCCTGGGCTACATCATGAGGTTCAGTCTCATCCATCCCCAACCGCCAAAAAGTGAAAAATCATGAAATCCAAAGAATATGCATTTTTACAATACTTCAAGTTGGTGGCCAGTTTCTGCCAATTGTCTCTGAAGTACTTTTACTTAAATGACCATCCTATATTACCTGAAAGAAGATAGGTTAATTTTATTTATAAAAACTTGGGGGGAGGAGAGATGGCTTAGCTGTTAAGAGTGTTTTTTCTTAGGTCCTGAGTTCAATTCCCAGCAACCACATCACAACCATCTGTAATGAGATCTGGTGCCCTCTTCTGGCCTGAGGTCAGAACACTGTATACATAATAAACAAACAAACAAACAAATAAAATGGATCTTCAAACAAAAACCAACTTGTTTCTTGAACTGCCTCAGACTGGCTGAATCCGGGTGTGTGTGTGTGGGGCACGCAGAGCCTGGATATGTGTGTTTTAGATTCTCTCCCTGCTTGTCTGCCAGGGCATCTAGAGATCATCTCTTGAGATGCATGTTGATCTTCTCTGCATCACAGCCACGAAGGCTCCTGGAGACACACCCAGAGGTAAAAGGGTTCTTCCCACTAATAAATATTGATCGGAAAGTTGTCCCTTCCTGGCCCTCAGGATCCACTCAGCTGCTTGCTGAGCTGAGCGTTTCCTGGGAAATGGCTGTGTTCTCAAGGTCACCCAGCTTGCACAGCCTCTGAGTTGTTTGGGAGCTGATGAGGGCCTTTGTGAGATATTCCGGTTTGCCCACTGAACATTTTTATGGAGCCCATCAAATGGCAATGCATGGGGCTGGAAAGATGGTTCAGTGGTTAAAGGCATTCCATAGACCCAGGTTCACACACACATACACACACACACACAGAAAATAAACAAAGATTTTTAAAAAATGGTTCTCAGAAACCTGAGTGGTGTTGGAAACTATCTTCCTGGGTAATGGGGACTCTGATCTTTCTGGAACTAACCTCATTCATTGGGTTGCTTCTCTTCCATTCCCAAAGCTTTGCTTGATATATCACACCAGTTGCCAGTCTTGTCATTCAGATACCATGAAGGGATCACTGTGGCTGTGTGGGATGAAAGAGAAGCCTGACATAGAGAACTTGAAGCATGGCCTCACCCCTGATGAGGCTTGGGTTCAGACAAACACCTGCACTGAGAGATTAAGTCCAGTGTGGTGACATCGTAGCGGCGCAGGGTGTGAGGCTGGCCAGGACAGCACAGATGAAGATCTCTCAGCCCAGAGCATTTCCTCCTCTACTGCGAGCTCTGACCCATACCCTGACAGCAAGCCACAGAGTTGGCAAGGTCTTCTGCAGTGCTCCTGTTTCCCACGGGCTGTCAAAGCACTTCTTTGTCTCCCTGGTGTCTCTTGTCACCAGCCCTGTCACTCTACAAACCTGCTTGTAGACTGAGCTGCAATACTTGCCTGGCACCCAGGGAGTGCCAAGCATACCATAGGAGAAGCACTCAGGGTCACTCCAGCTTGGAGAAGCACAGCTATCAGTTGCCAGTGTGGTGCTATCTATTCTCACAGTGACCGTGGTGAGAGTGTTTCTTGTGTGGAAGAAGCTGGTTCTCCCAGATGACTATTTTCACTTATTCTATGTGACTTCTTCACCTGCAGCCATTAGGACCTGAGTCTGAAATCTTATACAAGGAAAGTGTTTTAAAATGATCAACTTCAGAGTTATCTATTTTTAATTTTTTTTAGGTAAAAATTAAAAAGTAACATGACTAACTAGGAACATTCCAGGATTCCATCTTCTGGGAAAGTCAAGGTCACCTGGTCTCTAGAGACTTTCTCAATAAACAGGCTGGGCTGTAGCTTAGTTGGTGGAGGGGAGGTTTGATTCCCAGTCCTGTAAGAAGAAAACAGTGACGTAACCAACCAATGCATTTTCTTTCCTTTTTTTGTTTTTCTTTTAGTTTTTTTTCAAATGGGTCTCACTATACAGCCCTGAATGTTCTGTAACTCATTATGTTGACCAGGCTGGCCTTGAACTAATAGAGACTTGATTGTCTCTGAGTGCTGGGATTAGTGCTTTTAAAGACTGTCTTTTCTTTTTCTTCTTCATTGCTACTACCATCCTTTCTCATTCCTTCCTTCCTTCTCTTTTTTCTTTTATTTTTGAAAGGGTTTTATAAGGCTCAGACTGGCTTTGACCTTGTGGCTGAAGTTGGTCTTGAACTCCTGATCACCTTTGTCTACCTCTTGTGTTCTGGAATTACTGGCAAGCCCCACTATGCTGAGCAGGCCAATGCATGCTAAAGGCACAAAGTGACACAGTGAACAGTGGTTGGAAGCTGTTAGTGGCTGACATTGGCTGATAAATGTGTTAGTTATTTCCTGTGTCACTGAGACCAAAATACCTGACAGAATAATTTAAGCATAGGAGAGATTTGCTTCCACTTATGGCTACAGAGTCCATGCATACACTTGGGCAAAGCATCGTGGCAGAGAAAGTGTGTGGGAGGTTGCTTACTTCATTCCAGTCGGTAGAGAAAGGTAATCCTTTGCCTTCTTCTTCCCTTTATATCTGTGCAGAGCTCCGATAATCCTACGGGGTGAAGCTGCCCACGTGTAGGGGGGTTTCTTCTCTGATTAGTCCTGCCTGGAAACAGACATATTCAGAGGTGTGCCTTAGCATTCTCCTTGGTGCCAGTGGTTTGAATCCAGTAAGCTGACCCAGAGAGTCAGCCAGTATTTGGGTAAGGGGTGTTATGACTGATGACATGAATTTTTTGTATCTGTTTTAATTTGGAAATATTGCAGCATCTACCTAGGATCCCAGTAGTTGGGAAGTTGAGGCAAGAAGATTATGAATTTGAGGTCAGCCTGGGCTATGTGGGGGAACTGGAAGTCAGTTTACATTATATTTTTTTAATATTTATTTTTATTTTATGTGAATTGGTGTTTTGCCTGCATGTATAACTATGTGTGGTGTCATGTATAAGGGTGTCAGATCTTGGAATTATGGGCAGTTGTTAGCTGCCATGTGGGTGCTGGGAATTGAACTCAGGTCCCTTGGAAGAACAGTCAGTGCTTTTAACCGCTGAGCCATCTCCCCAGCCCCCAGTTTACGTTATATTAAAGTAACTTGTTCCATAAGACATTTTTTCCTTTCCAGAAGAGCTATAAGCAAAAATCAAAACATTCCATAACTTTGCAAGATTTGGTGGTTACAGTGGCAGATTACTCATTTATTAATTCAGGATTAACAGTTTCATGTAGGCAGTGGTACACAGAACCCCTTTCTGTGTGTAGGAGAATGTGCCCATGTGTACACACACAGGTAGAGGCCGTAGGTCAACTTTGCTATTGTCTTTCCTGAGCTGCCCATGTTAGCTGTCATATAGTGCCAATCAGGCTACGCTGGCTGTCCAGCAAAGCCCTAGGGATGTTCTGACTTCTCCACAACAGGATGGCAGATGCACACCCACACACCTGGCTTTTTATGTGAAGCTCAGGCTCAGGGCATCAAGCTTGCTTAGTAAGCACTTTCCCGACCACATTACCTCCCAAGCCTCTTTCTATTGTTTTGGAAGAACATTGAAAACTAAATTTAACTTTCTGTTTGAGTTTTTGAGATACCTTATTATATGTCCCCAGCTGGCCTCAGACTCCTACATGGTCCTTCTGTCTCAACTTCCTGAGTGCTGGGATTAAGTGATATTCCACCTTGCCCAACCTAAATCTTTACTTTCAAATTCTTAAAATACTGACAGTTTATATATATATATATATATATATATATATATATATATATATCACACATTAAGTTTTCTCTTAAGTCTTAATAGGCAGTCTCAAATTATGGCCATGTACAAATATATGTACAATCATTTCTGTCTCAGATGGAGAACTGAGGCTCAGGGCTCAGGCTGGGAAGAGATAAGAGTTTGGATGTAGATTTGTGTTTCAGGTCCATATGTCCTGTGTTGCCCCAACTAAATGAGCTATCTTCAACAGAATATATATTCATATATATTACATATGTTTATATGCACATATGTGGGATGTACACATGTGTGCAGGTGCCCTCTGAGGCCAGAGGCATCTTATCCTGAATTGGAACTCACTTTATAGACCAGGTTGGCTTTAAACTTAAAAAAATCCACTTGCCTCTGCCTTTCCAGGGTTGGGATTAAAGGCAGTTTTGGCCATACCCACCCCAATTTTATTCTTATTAATCTTTTAGATTAACCTGTGAAGTATCGAGCTTCATGTCGGCAGTTTCATCCATACTTTGACTTGCAGGTGAGGGTCCTCTGCAGCTCTTTCCACTAATCTCTTCCTTTAACATACTGAACCCTTCTGCTCCAAGGAGCCTTTTTTTTATTTCATATCTCACACATTGTAGCACTATGATGGTTAATCTTGGGAACAAGCTGGGACTAAAAGTCATATTGGAGCATCTCTGGGCTTGTTTGTGGAGGATTTTTAGGCTGGGCTGAGTTTGGAAGGCCCACCCTAACTGCAGGGATCAAAAAGGAGGGAAGTGAGCTGGGCACTGAGGACAGCTGTCTCTGCTTTTTCTGAATGCTGGTTTTGTGACTGGTGCCTCACTGGACCCTTGACTGTAAGTCAAAATAAAGTCCTTCTCCTTTATGATGTTTTCATTAGGGTATCTTACCACAGCAGGAAAAATAGCCCACAGGATTACCTTTCTAACCTCGTTCCTTCCTTCTTTTCCTGTCTCTTGGTCCTTGTTCCAGATCAGGACCTGTAGTAGGAAGTTTCTGGCCCAAACTAGCCCCTGGATCCAGACCAGCTGTTCCAGATAGACCACCCACAGCTGCTTGGTCCCAAATAATCACACAAAGGATTAAATCAATTACATGCTGCTTGGTCTATGGCTCAGGCATATTACTAGCTAGCTCTTGCATCTTAACTCAGCCCATTTCCATTAATCTGTTTTGCCATGTGGCCCATGGCTCACCTGTGTTCCTTACATCTTGTTCTCTTAGCTGCAGCTCACAGCATCTCTGTGTGACTCCACCCTCCTTCCCCTTTATCTATGCTCAGATTTCCTGCCTGCTTCTAAGATGCCTGTTATAGGCCAAAACAGTTTATTATCCAATGATAACTCACAGCATACATAAAGAAGGACCTACACACATTCCCACGTAAATGTGTGCATATAACAAGCAGAATCCCACATGTGAGATCTATCTTCCTGCACATTTAATTTTTCTTCATGACTAAATAAAAACTATTTGTAGCACATTGTTCATTATCCATTAACTTTTTGGTGGCCATTTAGGGTACGCTTATTGTCTTTTACTTTTAATAGAGAAGCAAGACACATGGATATGCTACTATCTCTGTGGGAGGGTGTACACTCCTTTGGACATGTGCTCCAAAGCTGGATCATCCAGCAAAAGCTTTTTCACTGATTTCCCTGGTGGCTCTGCAGTTTCTTTCTCCACATCTTTGCCAGCATGTGTGTTCATTTTCCCTTCCTTCCTTCCTTCCTTCCTTCCTTCCTTCCTTCCTTCCTGCCTTCCTACATTCATATTTCTCTTTCTTTACTTCTTTCTTTCTTTTTGAGACAGGATCTCACTATGTGGCTCTGGCTGTTTTGGAATTCACTCTGTAGACCAGACTGGCCTTGAACTCAGAGATCCACCTGCCTCTGCCTACAAATACTGGGACTAAAGGCATGTGCAAGTACTTCTGGTTGGAACTTATTTGCTTATTTATTTGATGTTTCTTTGAGATAGGATCTCTATATGTAGCTGTGGATATATGGGAACTCAATGTTCTCAAACTCAATTCTCCTGCCTCTGTCTCCCAAGTGCTGGAATTAAAGGTGTGTGCCCCAACATCCAGCAATTTGAATTTATTTTTGCATATATATGTATATATATTACAGATATTCATTTCTTGTCTATGTAGAGTTGGCAAGGACTTTCTCAAAGCTGTGGACCAGTTGTTCAGCTTGCTGATGGTTTCCTGTGCTATACTCTTCATTCTAATTCTTTGGATTCTTTACTGCTTCTTTTTTTTTTTTTTTTTTTTTTTTTTTTTTTTTTTTTTTTTTTTTTTTTTTTTTTTTTTTTTTTTTTTTTTTTTTTTTTTTTTTTTTTTTTTTTTTTTTTTTTTTTTTTTTAAACTTTTTTTATTATTTATTTATTTGCCTTGGTGTTTTGCCTGGAACTGGAACTACAGACAGTTGTGAGCTGCCATGTGGGTGCTGGGAATCGAACCCTGGTCCTCTGGAAGAGCAGACGGTACTCTTAACCGCTGAGCCATCTCTCCAGCCCCTCTTTACTGCTTCTTGACTCCTGTCTAGAAACTCCTTGTCTGTGCCTGTAACTTTAAATGTTCTACGTCTTCCTGTAGCAAGTTCAGTGTTTTAGTACTAAATTCAGTTCTTCAATCTGGTTTGAACTGATTTTGGTGCAGAGAGAGAAAACTGACTGTAGTTTCATTATTCTGCAGGTGCTTATCCAGTTTTTCCCAGTGCTGTCTGTCAAATAAGCTTTTCAACTCCAGTATATAATTTTGATCCCTTTATCAAAAAGTAGAAGGCTGTAACTGTGTGTGTTTTGCTGAGGACCATGGAGTACACAGCAGGTGACAATTAGTATTTAATAACTTGACTCAGCATGTATATAATTCCTGGATGGGGAGCCCCACTTGGCAGAGCTGTGGGGTAAGACTGTTGGTGACCACTTATTTTCTGTCTATACCTTGCTCAGGTGCCACTGCTATGCCTCCCTAATAAGAACAGCTGTGGGGTTTTTGCCACAGTCTGTTTATAGTGTGTTTTACAAAGATGTAAAACAACACTTATAGTTGTGGATAATCAAGTCTGATATATAGAAATAACGCCAGAATATTTTTCTTTACTGACATAGGAAAGTAACAGTATTTTCAGTCTCACTCAAAGGTGACTAATTTTAGACTTCAGAACAAATTTAACAGACTGCTCCTGCAGAATATATACAAAGACTAATTCCCAGATGTTGTTTATTGCTAAATCAAGGCCAGGCTGTTTAGAGACATACCCCCACTTGCAGTAGTTGACTTTCTGCCTGTATCCTGACTACTCAAGGTTCAAACTTCTACTGTTATTGTTATGTCCTAAATTTCAATGTCATCTTCTGTTTGGGAAAAAGTTATATGGAAGGCCAAGCATTTACACTGTCTGGTCTTTGTGACCTTACTAGCCTGAGAAAAACCTGTATGACTGTGTTATGAGAATGGGTCAGGCCCTGAAAATATAGCATATAATTGTCCAAAGTTTGGCTAAAGAAGCAAGGAGCAGCAATGTAGAGGGGAAGAGAGAAGGAGGAATGAGTATGTATGAATGAGAGTGTGTAAGAGCAGCAGCAATGTAGGGGTGAAGCTATGCCATATGTGGGTGTATGTGCTGAGTGAGAGATGAAGAAAGAAGCCTAAAGATAGGGTGAGAGATATGTGAGGGAATTAATGAATGAGAGAGTGAGTGAGCAAAGAGTGAATGAATGATGTAGAAGAAGCATATGTGTGTGAGTGAATGTGTGAGAGATAAAGCTGTGTGAAAGAGCTGTTGCTATGTATAGGAACTGCACAATGAGCTGTATGAGAGTGTTTAAGAATGTAAAATGTTCTATGGTGAGAGAGCTATGTAAATGAGATGAATAGCTATGGCTGTGTGGAGATTCATAACTGTGTGGGAGGCAAGGAAGGTGAAACTGTATAAAAGCAGATGTAGAAGAGAAATGTATGTAAAAGAAAGATGTGTAGACATGTGAAAATAGATGTAACTGTGTACAGAGATGTATGGCCATATGTATATAGAGAAAGATACATAGTTGTATGTAGAGAATGCAGCAATGTGGAGATGTGTAGCTGAATGGAGACAGAAAGAGTCAGAGACCAGTTTTTAAGAAGTAAAAGAGAAAGTTACCATCAGAAAACATGTATGTTTCCTTATCAGTTAGAGTTTTATTCTTAATTATCCTCAGATAAAAATTTTTCTCATCCCTCACTACTCTGAGGCATTCCTTTTATTACTCTGGAGTGGATTACAGAAGCTGACCTCTTATGGACTGAGTTAAAAAACAAAAATAAAAAAGATGTAGTTATTTTTTGAAAATTATAATTGATATGTATGTGTATCCGCCTGTATGTTTTTATGTGTATCACATACATGCAGATGCCTGTGGAAGACAGAAGCAATCGTCAGATCCCCTGGAGATAGAGTTGCCTGATGTGAGTGCTGGTAAAGCAGCCCATGCTCTTAGCTACTGCATCTTCTCGCCAGTCACTATTAATTTATAAACAGCATGAGTTACATTTTTACCTGTGCTGACACAGATTAGTCTTTGAATCCATTCCTCTTAGGGAAATATTGTAAGTGCCCAGAGGCCTGTTGAGATGTGTGAAGACAGGCCTCCACCCCTATTCTCAGAACCAATGCTTTGGGTATGCTCAGAGGGAGACTCAAGTCACCTGTTAGGACTGAGCCCTCCCAGTGTGCCACAGAGCAAGAACAGCTTTGGTGGCAGCGGAAGTTGACAGTCTGAGAACCAACTAGAAATCCTCATGTCTATTTCTTTAGGAACACCAGGTAAAATATCACCTTCTTCCCAACTAACACATGAATATCAGAATTCCATGAGAAGTGGTCCAGAAAGATGGAATCTGTGCGGTTGGTGTCAGAAAAATGCTGTAAAAATGTCGCCTCTGCTCTAAGACTGGTTTAGGTGATGCTGGATTGTTTTAAGGACATCAAAGATAGGGTAAGCTTAGGGGCCAGCAGGATATTTGGATTATGTTTAAATCTTTATGAGAATGGTACAGTGGGATGGGAAAGTTCCTCTGCCAGATGGAAGCATGGGATAGAAATCCAGGCAAGAAGCCCGGGGGTTAGTGATCTTATTTGGGAGTGACCAGCAGAAGTGAGGGTTACATTTGTGAGAGAGGAAGTGGGAACGCAGCGGTGGTGGAAGAAGGTCTGTCACAGCGGCAGCATGTGCAAACAAGAAGTATGAGGACCCATGGACGAATGACCAGGGAGGACCGTGCAGGCTCCAGTGCAGAGGAGGAAAAAAATGTATGGCTTGAGGGCTGTTAGTTAGTGGCCTTAAAATTATGAGATGTACTATTTTATCACTATCTGAGAAAGTTATGTAACTAATATCTGAGAAAGTTTAGAAGTAGCCATAAAAATTTGGAAGCTGGGCTGGAGAGATGGCTCAGTGGTTAAGAGCACTGACTGTACTTCCAGAGGACTGGGGTTCAATTCCCAGCACCCACATGGCAGCTCACAACTGTCTGTAGTTCCAGTTCCCAGTTCCACGCAAACACCAAAGCAAATAAATAAATATTTTAAAAAATTCAAAAAAGAATTTGGAAGCTGCATCTATGATTTACATGTTAAATGACCTAAAATGTCTTTTGAATTAGGATGTGTGTACACACACATGAGAAAGTCTCATGCTAACTGAAAAGGGCATTTGGAACAGTACTTACAATGGCTGGAACTTGTGTCCAGAGACCCATTTGGGAGAATGAGTAGTGTGGTAGAGAACAAAGATCAGAATCAGGTTGTCTTGGGTTCAAGCCCTGTGGCAATGGATGTTACTAATGCTAGAAATGCCTGTGTTTTCTTTTCTAAGATGTCATCACAGGAGGTTTGGCAGTTCAGAACACAGAGGATGGCGTTCCTAGCACCCACTCTGGGCAGCTCAATGTTAACTGCACACTTAAAGAGAATACAAATATTAAAATACCATAAAAGTATTAAAGCCATCAATCATGTGGCAATTAAATGAATCAGTGTGTGCACTATGTTGAACAGCATCTAAAACATGGTAAACATTATCACAGTCACTGAGTTTGTAACGTTTGGGCACTTCTATCTCTTCTGCACTGCTCTTTGGAACTTCGTTTTAACACTAGGTGGCAGCAGCTCTCACTTAAATAATTAAAACTGAGAATGCCACCTGGAAGATAACAAAAACGGGAAGAGACTAAGATAGAGGTGGAGGCGAAGATGAGTCAGAGACATAGAAAAAGGAGAAAGGAAGAGGGAAAGAAGAGAGGTAGAATTTGGTCATTTATTTTTAAGTTAGCATACAAATTAATGGGATTCATCCTAGGATCTTCATATCCTTACATGTTGTTCATTGTCTTTTATTACTGCCTCCATATCCCCTCTTGCTAGAATTTGGTATTTCCTTTCCTTCTTTTTTAAAATAATATTTTTTATTTTTATGTGTATGGGTAATATTCTATTGCATGTATGTATATATTTGCACCATATACATGTACCTATGCATGTCTACCATAAACATGTACCTATGCGTGTCTACCGAGGTCAGATGAGAAGGACATCAGATCTCTTGGGACTGCAGTGACAGAGGACTGTGAGCAGCCATGTGTGTTCTGGCATTTGAATGTGCCCTTTGGAAGAGCATCCAGAGCTTTAAAGTGCTGAGCCATCTCTCCAGCTGTTAAGATTTATTTTTACTTTATATGTTAGGATAATTTTCTGCATCCATATCTGTGCAGAATGTATGTGCAATGACTTTAGAGGCCAGAAGAGGGTGTTGGGTGCTCTGGAATGGGAGTTACAGACGGTTGTTAGCACCATGTGGGTTCTGGGGACCAAATCTGGGTCTTCTGAAGAGCAACAAGTGCTCTTTTATACTGAAATATTTCTCCTGCCCAGATTTTGTATTTCTAAAAAGAATTCAGAAAATAGTATATTTGTAGATCTTTATTGGACAACCTTTTTCCATCTCTAACTAAATGTTTAGTTTTATCTCTCCAGTAACTGTGGGGGTGTGTGATGTCATATACTCTTTGTTAATAATATTAAGAATTGTAAATGGCTTTTGATAAGAGTTTGCAAGATTATCAAAGGGCAAATGTCTGTAAAAATGTGTTTTCTGTTCATTGTTATCTTAATTTTCATCCTCTTTTAATTCAGGTACAAATGTAAATATAGTTCCCCACTACCACGAATTATGCAGTCGAATGGTCAGCATGCCCAGAATGCAATTGATAAGCCTTACCTTGGGAAAACCACCTTTATGATCCTATTTCCCCTGCCAGGTAAGTATTTAGTATTAATCTTATTATAAAAATAGGTTGGATTGGTGAGATGGCTCAGGGATAAAGACTTACCGCCAAGCCCAATGACCTGCCAGTTTGAAGTCACCTTGGACTGCATAATGGTTCTAGGTCATTCTGGATTGTCTCAACAACAAAACAGGAAAGAAGTGTGACAGGTGGGATTAGTGTGTTTAACCTTAAAAGCTGGTCCTGGAACTCACTATGTACTGAGTGCCCTTTCCTCTCTCAATTGGAACCTGTTGCCTGTTTCATAAAGTCGTCATTAAACTTATATGACTTAATCTAGCCCTTCCAGATTAGATCACAACCCACGAAATCTACACACACACACATACACACACAATATTCTCTTTGCTTTATGAAGTCGTTTACGCTAGGAGGGGGGACTCCATCCAGCAAACCTGCATCGTGCCACCATTGCTTGGGACCCTAAAAAGTGGCCCCCCACGGTACTGTTGTGATGACGGTCCACACAAATCCATCTGCTCTTTGTAGAAGCTGTCACCAGAGTCTTTACCGTGGGCGTGGATAAGGGCTGTCACCCACTCCTAAGGTGTTACTCCCACCGCGCAGGGGGTTGAGCCCGAGCATCCCGTGCGCACACAAAGCCCTTTATTGAGGTGGTGTGTGACGCAGGGAGGGCACGAGGCACACGAACGGGCGCATGAGCAGGCTGGCCCACTAGGAAGTAGGCAGGCGCGGGTCCGCGGCGGAGCGGCTGCGAGTGCGTGGCCATGTGCGCCTAGCGCGTGCTGCCCTGGGTCGCGGGTGGCGGCCGTCGAACCTCCAGCAGGGTACAGGGGAGCCGGGGAGCGGCCAGGACGTGGGAGGGCAAGGAGGGTGCTCACTGCTCTGCCCTAGCGGGTTCTGTTTGAAACTGCACCCTGGAAAGGGCGGTGGCCTGAGGCTGCCAGTGCATGCCTGGGAATGCAGGGTCATTGTCCCTATGATAGCCACAAGGGCGCGCTGCTACAAGACCCAGAGTTCGGACTCAGGCACAGGCTGTGACCGCCTACCGTGTTAGGGCGCATGGCTGCCAGCTGCAATCTAGCACGGGGTGAGCCTGCCTTTCCCTCTCCTTTGATGGTGGTTGAACTGATGAATGTCTTCCTGAAAACGAACAGACTAGCTTTTATGTTCAGGGTTCAGATTCAGCAAATGTAGTGCTTCCTGACACCCCTAAACCTTTTGATTATTTGACCATAAAAATATTCAAATGAGAGCTGTTGATTGGGACTGTTGCTGTTCTTTCAGGCAAAGTGAATAGAGCACCGAAAACGGCACACCAGGCTCCTATGTCAGGAAAAGATTGTGATCATTTGCCATGGCGTATGGCTTGCCAAGAAAGAACACAGTGCAAACCATTTTGAAGGGAAGCTGTTATAAAATGTAAGTACACACACACACACACACACACACACACACACACACACGAATTACAGCAGTTACGGCTGGAGTTTGTGACAGGGCTGGGCACTCTTCTGTTCACAGCAAGTTAATGGAGTATATGAAAGCATCTCAAAGTGTCTGGACTTTTGTTTCTTAAAGGCTACTTGAAAAAATTATATATATATATATGTGTGTGTATATATATAAACTGTTTGTATGTGCCTCTTTGTATGTGTACTATGTTTGAGCAGGTGCCTGTGGAGGCCAGAAGACGATGCTGAATCCCTTAGAATTGGAATTATAGGTGGTAGTGAAGCTGCTCCTTACAGATGCTAGGAACTAATCCTTGGTCCTGTCAAAAAGCAGTTCATGCTCTTAATGAATGATCCCTCTTTCCCGCATCCCAAATACTACTTTTATAAAAATATACAAATGAGGTTAGAGCACCTGGTGCTTTTGCAAGGATCCGGTCTAGGGTCCCACAGAGCGGCTCACAAGATCCAGGGAATCTGTCACCCTTTTGACCCAATGGCATTAAGCCATACATATATGCAAGCAAAACATCCATATAAAATAAAATAATTTGAACAATTAGAATATGTATACGGGGGAAGGAAGGATATATTTGACCTCATTTCCAGGACACTTTCACATCACAGTTCATCATTACGGGAAATCAGAGCAGAAACTCAAGGCAGAAGCAGGAACCTTGGAGGAACACTGCTTGCTGTCTGGCTCAAAGGCTCATGCTTGACTAGCTTTACATCAGACCACCTGTTCCCTGGTAGTGGTACAGCCCACCACGGGCTGGGGCCTCCTGTGTAATAATAAGCAGTCAAGACAAGCCCACACAGATGAGGCCACAGGCCCGGTGATCTGGGAAACCTCTCGATTGAGATGCCCTTCTTAGGTCATTGTGCCAAGTTGACATAGCTGCCCAGGCACAACTTTGTTTAGTCTTCACACCAAAGTAAGGCTCTGAAATGTGAAACAGGTTTCTAGTTTTGTCAGATTGGAGCCCTGTGCTTATGATGTTCTGGGGGAGGCTGTGTCACCTTATTTAAAAACATTTTAGTATTAATTTTTAGGTTAGCATATAAAATAATAGGTTTATATATATATATGTTTATATTTGTATGTGTGTGTGTTTTTTTGGTTTCAGTCATTCAAAGGCACTTTTACTGCTGCCATCTTAAACACATCTTTAGAGTATACAAATATACTAAGAACACCTGTGTAAGAGTGCTTCCTTAGCTGGTGCAGAGGGTCAAGGTAGCTTCCTATCCTCTTTGGCAGGCAGTATATGTCAACATGGTCTTTCAGTCTCAAATCCTGGGCTCCAAGCCTGGTTCCCTCTGCACACTGTGTCTTATCTTCCACATCTGTAACATGATGCATGCTTACCTATTGTGGTAGAGCTTGCAAATGAACCCATGCATATCTAAGACCAACTTGTGGCCTGGGATACAGAAACACATAATAAACACATATTGCTATTGCCACACATGTCACACACTGTGGTGTTGTGGAATTGCCTTAGAGAATTGCATTTTTTTTTTTTTTTCAGGCTGGCTGCCAGCTTCTGCCTCGACCTTTCAGGCACTGGGATTAAAAGGCATGGATAACCATGCTTTTGCTTTTTAACACCTCTGCTTTGGTTTATGACATTTACCATTTTGAGTCAAGCAAAGGTTACTTTTTAAGTAATGTTCCAAGATGTCAGTGTGAATCCTTAGAGGCTACATAACTAGAGTCTACATAACGTAGGGATGTTATGATTCATTACATTCAGCTTAGTTTGGTCAGTTGTGTGTGTATAGACCTTGGATTTCATAAAGTACCATCCTACTAAATATCATCACAACTGTAATTTTAGCCAGGTCGGTAGCACAGGTCTATAATTCCAGCCACTTGGGAGGCTGAGGCAGAAGAATTATAAATTAAAGACATGTCTGGGCAATTTAGAAAACAACAAAGAAAAAAATAAATAAAACATAAAACACACCAAACCCATAAAAAGCAAACAATCAAACCATATACATGGCACAGCACATCATGGGGAGTCGGAAGACAACTTGTGGGGGTTGGTTCTCTCCAGCCACTAGGGATCCTAGGGATAGGGTCTGGGTAATCAGCCCTGCTGGCAAGCTCTTTACCTGCTTTACCATCTCAAAATCTGTTTTTTAAAAGCTGAATGAACATTTTATAAATACATCTTTTTTATTTTTTTCAACTGCTTCTATAATAATTTCACACTGTTAAGTCACTTCATAAAATTGCACGATCAGAAAGTATCAGAAAACTGGGAAGGGAGATGAAAGAGTGATGTGTCACGTACCATTTCCCCTGCTCAGAGTAAAGTAAATTGAAGACGTGGGCTGCAGACGAGGAGCATGTAGCTCCTATTTGTCCTTCAGAATTAAACAAAATTAAGGATCATAGCAATCATTTTAATGTAGTTTGTAGTTTCATTTATTTCTCTGGAGTCTATATGAAAAGTCTTTGTATATGCTACACACCTGCTCAGTGTGTGATGCTCTCTATGTACGTTCTTAAGCTTAATTTCTTGTGTATGAGTACTTTGTGTATGAGTGCACATCTCTCTGTGCACCATGGGCATGCAGTGTCCTCAGAGGTCAGAGGAATTGTTAGACTCCTTGGAACTGAAGTGACAGACAGTTGTGAGCCAACCATGTAAGTGCTGGGAACTGAAGTCAGGTCCTCTCTTAACTGTGGAACCATCTCTCCAGCCCTGTCCCTTAGTTGTTCTTTAAGACAGGGTTCTACCATGTGCACCAGGCTGCTCTGGAACTTCTGATACATTCTAGGTTGTCTTCAAACCTCTCCATCCTCCTACCTCTGCCTCCCCATCCTCCTACCTAAGTACCAGGATTATAGTTGTATTTGTCCAGTCTCTGGATTGAGTGTGCCTTACCATATCCAGCCCATGGTATTACTTGACCTACAAAAGACATTGTAGGCACATGCCTTTAAACTCAGCACATGGGAGGCAGAAGCAAGCAGATCTCTGTGGATTTGTGGCTGTCCTTGTCTACCTAAAAGTTTAAGACTAGGGGCTGGAGAGATGGCTCAGCAGTTAAGAGCACTGACTGCCCTTCCAGAGGACCCAGGTTCAATTCCCAGTGCCCACATGGCAGCTCACAACTGTCTGTAACTCCATTTCTAGGGGATCAGACCTATGCACATAAAATAAAGTTAAATAAACTATTAAAAAAAAAGTTTAAGGCTAGCCAGGGTGTCAAAGTAAGACTTTGTGTCAAAAATAAATAAATAAATAAATAAATAATAAAAAAGGCATTGTATCTCATTTGTGAATTGATTGGAATTATAGGCTGCTACACTGTGAACAGACCCTGGCATAGTTTCTGGTATGTCACCAATGTCTCTGTTAATTGGTAGGTTTTTATTCCTACTTAGGGTGCTAACTCTGGAAAATCCTCCAAAAACCAAACTGAAGGTAAAGGTAGCCCAGCTGACTGTATTTCACACAGCACACCAATAAAAACTGAATACATTAAATTTTATTTCAGACAGGAACCATGGGACCTCGCAGAGCTCACAAAGACCTGGTATACAAATATAGCGAAGATGAAGTTGCCATTCTTGGGAGAAATTGCATTTGGTGGTCCTGTAAAGCTTCAGGCATGCCAAACCACCAAGGAGGGCCTGTTCCCTTCAGCACAATGTGAGTCTTCTTTCTTTCTTTCTTTCTTCCTTCCTTTCTTTCTTCTTCTTTTTAAAAATGTCTGCTTTAATGAATTAGTGATTGTATCATTTGCTAGTGACCACAGAACTTTTTAAGTTTGTTATTCACACCCATGCTTCCCGTCTATGCTCAGTCAAATTGTTAATTCTTCACCAGTGCCTACCTGCTGTGTGTGCGGTATTCAGCTTTAAGATGGTGCCAGGTGGAAATGCCTCTCAGACGGCTTCATTTGCTTTGTTTTAGCTGCCAAACTTGAGAAGGAGTATGAAATAAAGCGCCTAACAAAACTCAAGAGTCAGGAGAATGCTCGTGAGGAAATCCAGGCTTCACTGAGGCAGAAGAGGGGCGGCTTGAGAAAACCACTTCAACCCAAGTGACCACGGTGCTGCTGAATCTGAGCCTGCTTTTGACAACCACAGGGATAGAGGTCTCTGATTCTTTCACGGTGTCCAGGAGACACAGCGGTGCCTATGGGTGATTGGTCCCATGTTTCTAGACATGCCTCGGTGGACACTGACAGAGCTCCTGGGCTCCTGCTACATTCTAGTTCTTTGTGTCACACACAGCAGTCTTCCCTGTAAGTAGATGAAAATGCACCTGGACTTGAGTCATTTTGTGTCACTCATTTCATGCTTATAAGATGGCAGGGAAGAGGACAGACCTTGTGAGAGGCAGCATTCTGAAGAAACATTTGGACGTGAGTCTTTGAGATCCCAAGGAGATTCTCAGAAAGGCGGTGAGAGAGAAGGCCTCTTAAAAATGGGAAACTTCACATTTTCATCTGGTTAAGAAAACAATAGATTTCCTTTCAGTAGCTCCACAGTTATCAATTTCTGGTAAAGTATCACTTATTCTCATGTGGCACTTTATTTTTTTAACTTTTAATCATGTGGTACTTTCAAGTAAGACTTACTCTGTTTTTGTTCTCCTGAAAAAATGGTCAAGTCATTTTCCTTCTGGCTAATATTCTTTCTACAACGGACCTGGAGCAGGTGCAGCACGTGTGCGTGGAAGGGACAAAGAAAGCCTTGTTGTGAGGAAAACTCGGATTTGCAGAGTGGCTGGGGAATGAGGAATTAACTGGAAAGAACTGAATGAACGAACCGAGTTTCCTAGAATTTGCATACAATAAAGCATATTTGGATACTAATGTTATATTTAAGCACTGTTTTTTCAAAGGTGATTGTTCAGAGACCTTAGGACCTCCTCATCACCTGGCTTTATAGAAGGTTCTGTGATTGAAATGCTCAGCCTTGAGCAGGTGTGTAACACAGTGGTAGAGTGTATGTGAGGACTGGGAGTCCAGCACTGAGAAACTGAAAAAGAGCACAGACTCCAGACTTGCTTTTCTTCAATTACTTATACTAACGTGACTCGGGCTAGGTAACTTTTTCTCCAAGTCTATGTGCAAAGTGGTGATAATGGTAACTAGTTCATAGTGGTGTCATGGGACAGAATGAACTGCCTGGAACAAAATTCCTTTTATGTTAACCATTGCTGTGCACATAACACCCTGCTGCTCTACTATAATCTGGGTATAGAAGATAACATTTTGCTGATTTCGTTGACTGTTCTGGAAACCAGAAATTGATTTTTTTCAGAAATGTTTTGAAATCAGATGTCGTATGTACACCTGACGTTCCAATATGCAGGAAGATAGAGGCTGAGGCAAAGGGATTGTGAGTTTTATGCTAGCCTGGGGTACAGAGTAAGATCTTGAGGTGTGTGTGTGTGTGTGTGTGTGTGTGTGTGTGTGTGTGTTTGTGTGTTTGTGTGTTTGTGTGTGTGTGTATTCAGGTCACAAGACCTGATATTTTAATTCAAAGGATGGCACTAGACCAATGAGGTGGTCCAGCTGGTAAAGGTTCTTGCTGCGCCAAGTCTAATGACTTAGATCCATTCTCTTGGAACTTGCATGGGGACAGACGAGAACCAATTCTTGTAAATTATCCTTTGGCCTCCATACATACATCATGGCATGCACTATTGTGTATCAAACTTTTGCTAGGGAGATTCAACACACGAATCTAGTCACCCCAGATGGGGAGCCCACAGCAGACTAAGAGATGAAACCACCCAAGTCCAACTTGGTGATCCGTGGTTCTACTGGGCTACTCAGAGGGATATGAGTGAAGGACCAGAAATGGCTCAGACAGCTGCATCACCAAAACCCACCCAGCACACGTCAGTTCACAAAGCTGAAACCTGGAGCCCACTGCACAGCCTGCAGGTGGCTCAGCGGATTGGAGAGTGTTTTTTCTAACTGAAGCTGTTGGTATAAACCTCTTCCAGGCACCAGTCTTGTCTTCATTCCCTCTTGGGTTGTCTGCTCAGGCAGGAAAGGTGCTAGTGAATCTGGTCCATTTCCTGAAGCCAGCTTGAGTTATTTTTCCTTGCTACTTGAGCTTCCTGCAAGATGGAATGTTATTTATTTATTTATTTATTTATTTATTTATTTACTTGGTGGCTGGAGAGATATCTGTGAGTGCTGGGAACTGAACTCTCATATTTTTGCTTGTGAGTCTAGCTTTTAAGGGCTGAGCCATCTCTCCAGCACAGATGGAACGTTTTAATACACACACACACACACACACACACACACACACACACACAAAGCTGTGCACAGGGGTGTTGGGGTGGTGGTGGTGGCGGCGGTGGTGGTGTGGTATCATAACTGTACCTTCCTCCCTCCATTTCTTTACAGCCCAAGGTTGCTACCTCCAGAGACCTGTTTCTGAGACCAGTTAAGTCCTCCTGGCCCCTGCACATAGTAAACACATGGAGGTTACTGGTTGCTTGTACCATGAGACCCCAGTTTTCTGCATGTGTGTTCATATGTCTGTCCTTTCTTCATTTCCTTGCAGCCCCTGGGCAGGGTTCCAGGATCAAGGTGCACTATGTTAATGGCACTTCTAGGCTAGCTTTGTTTTAACAGTGTTAGAGTTCCTTAAGAATAGCTTGTCACATCTGTGTCTTAAAAGCATCGTGAAGAATTTTTGTGCAGAAAGGTGACATCCGAGTGTCTCCCTGTAGTTCCCAATAACACAAATAGTGGTTTGTGGTTGGCTCTCAGGACCGTTAGGACCTGTCACACATGTCACCCGTTCCCTCAGACATAGGTTATGTTAGGTTTCTATTCTTTGGTGCTGCTGTGAAAATTAATGAACAGGTATCTTTATTTTTCACCCAAAGCTTTCCAGCATAAAACATATAAAACCTTCCTGAGAAAAGCTGAGATGTGAAGGCATTGCAGTGCCTCATTAGTTTGAGAGAAAAGTGCCTTCTGCAGCTGCAAGTCTTCTAATTGCATAATAGTATCAGGCCAGGGTTTAGAATCTCCTAAAACTGCTTGTAGAAAAATAAAGATAGCATTGCAAAATGACTTGAGTGAAGGTTTTATTTTTATAGAATATTTATATGTGTGTTTTACCTGCATGTGTGTTTGTGCAGCACATATGTACCTTGTGCCTCAGAAAACCAGAGAGGGTATCAGATCCTCTGAGAATGAAGCTATAAACACCATGTGCATGCTGGGAATTGAACCTTTGTTTTCTGCAAGAGTAGCCAGTGTTCCTGACTGCTGAACCAACTGTCCAGTGCATGAGCAAGCCACATTTAAAATTTTATTCTTTGGTAATTTTACATATAAACACAATGTATTTAGATTATGCAAAAGAACATTCCCTGCTACATCTCCTCTCAGGCCAACTTATTCCCAAACAAACAAACAGACAGCAACAACAAACTCCACTGAGTATAATTAGAGCTGCCCATGTGCTCATGGGTGCACTCCTGGAGCATGGGACAATGACCATGGGGCATGAAGAGAATAGACTCTTCCTCCTGGAGCAGCCAGCCCTCAAGTCCACTGTCTCCTTGGGTACGGGTGGAATCTTATGCTGGAGTACTGACTGGCTTGATTGTGTGCCAGCAAGCACAGCTGCAATGAGTTGTGGGTACAGTGTCTCTGCCATGTGCAGAAAAGATTTCACAGCAACTTGAATCTGGTTCTTGTCTTTCTGCTCATCTTTGGTGTTTTGTGAGCCTTGAGGGAGGGTAAGTGGTGTGATATAGATGTGAAGTTTAGGGCTCAGCACTCCAGAGTCTCAAATGTTTTCTTTATTTTTTTCCTTCATAGGTCTACTAACTGTCATCCACTATACAGAGAACGTCTCTGTGACTATAAGGAAAGCATTAAAGGCAATTTGAAATTGTGTCCTTTTAGCAAAATTATAATAGTAGGGCCTATGACCTCTCCAGCCATGGATTTTGTTTACAGTAACAGATATGAGCTCCTTTCCATGGAGCAGGCTTTAAGCTTAGGTAGAAATCTGTTGGCTGTCCCTGAAATATTCATGCCACTAATGCATTCATGGGCATATCTTGCTAGGTGGAATGATAGGGGGAAGAGAAATAAGGGGGGCTACTAAGGGGTGGAGATGAGTGACTGAGAGGTGCAGGGAAGGATAAATAACACTAATGATGTTTGACTGGGAACTATGGAAACCTACTATTTCATGAGCTCTCTCTGTATTTTAAAAAAAGTTATTTGGACTTACTCTATACGCTGGGGTAGTGCTCCCCCCAAAGCTTATCAGACAGAAAAGCCAGTGGTCAAATACTTGGTCACTTCCTGCCAAGTTGTTTGTTAGGAAGGTCCAGACCCCCGCCCCACACTGCCATTGCTCTTGAGGCACCCACAAGAACTTGATAATGAAACCCTATTGCTGAAGATAGCACTTTCTCCACTTCCTCCTTTTTATTTTTATTTTTTAAACTATTTTATTTTTAGACGCTTTCTCTGTAGTGTCCTAACTCTTCTGGACCTCATTCTTAGATCAGGCCAGCCTTGAACTCTATCTCTGGAGTGATAGATTAGAGGTATGTGCCACCATATATGACCATTTATTTATGTATTTCTTTAGATAGGGTTTCTTGTATTCCAGGCTGGCCTTGCATTCACTACATTTCTGAGAATGATCTTGACCTCCTGATCTTTCCTCTGCCTCTGCAGAGGCGGGATTATACACACATCCCACCATATTCAGTCTGTGATGCTGGGGATGGAAGCCAGGCGTCCATGGCTGCTGGACAGCAATCTGTCAACTGAGCTACCACCTCAGATCTTATTTTCCAGATTTTGTCTTGATTCTTTCTGCTCCCTATTACTTCACTAAACACCACCGCAAGGATTATTTTGGATTCTTTGTTAGGTAACTGATATGTCTGCATTTCTTTAGAGTTAACTTCTGAAGATTACTAATTTTTTGATTGGACCATATTGCCTTTATTCTTTGCATGCCTTATAACTTTATCTTGAAACTTACAAATTTGAAAACAGAACCAGTTCCTGCTGTAGGAATGAATTGTTCTGTGTACTTCTTTTCTCAGTAGCCACTAACCTTGCATTGAAACTACCACTCATTTGAGAACCAAACCCAGGGGCTGGACACAGCTTAGAAGTTAAAAGCACTTGTTGCTCTTTTGCATGACCCAGATTTGATTTGCAACACACACACACACACACACACACACACACACACACGCACACGCACACGCACACACACGGTGTCTTTGGCTGTTATTGTGTAGGCAGACATATAATTCACAAAGATCCACCTGCATCTGCCTCCACAGTGCTGGAATTAAAGGCATGCATATAATGCCAACAGGCCTGGAAGTTTGTTTTTGTTTTGAACAATCATTGATGTATTGACCTTTATTCTAGGATTTTAAGATTATGAGTAAGATACACATTATGGACACACTCATCTTGGTATCAAGTAAGATGGGCATTATGATCTATGCATCATAGTTATCAAATAAAGGCATTTATGACCCCACTCATCTTGGTACCTTTAAAGACAGCCACTATGAACCTACTCATCCTAGTATCTAGTAAGATGAGCATTGTGAACTCGAGCCCAGTCATCAAGTAAATAGCATCAATGATCAAAATAAATCAGTGAATATGTAAAATATAGTGCAAAGACTTGATAGTTACAGACATGATCCTTGCTGCAGGGAGCAGCTTCTTAACCTTGCTCTAGTAATTACATACTGCAGTGACATCAGGGAAGAATTTCCAGTTCTGCTTTCTTCAAGGGGGAAACCTTCCAAGTTTTCAAGAGAAGTTGCAAATAAAGGGGAAACATTTTCTTCAGTATAATAACTGCTGGGAAGGTGACCAATACTTCTATGAATAAACCCTCCCTATTGTTCCTGTAAGTAAATAATGAAAACACACACACACACACACACACACACACACACACACACACATAAAACAAAATCTCAATACTTTAAAGCTGTACAAAGTTGTTCATGGTGATGACATGAGAGTCATTTGCTTATTCTGTAGCTCACAGCCTGGTTTTGGAGGCAGTGTATTCCTTGTAGATTCTGCCACTGACCCCTGAGTCTCACAGTTCATGCCTCCAATAGCTTCCTTGGAAAACTATGTTTCCAAAAGTCTACAAGTCTACTGAACAATATAACTGACACAATTGTTAGTTTTAAAACCTTAAAAACCAGACTTAACTAAGTAATAGAAATGTCTAGGTTTTTAGTTTATCTGGCTTTTAGTCACTCCTTTTAATTAGTTATTTCCTTGAGAGAAAAAAAAATCTGGGTTTCAACAGAAATCAAGATGTTTGTTTCTTGTAAAACAATTTTACGTTCAGAAAGTTCAACTTGCTTAGCCTATATTCATTAAGGTAAAGAGAAATCAGTTTCTCTGCACTTTCTAGATACAAACTTTTATATCTTATATGTACATGAGAAATATTGTTAACAAAGTGCCTTTAGGTGCACCATTCAGCTTTTGCTGAGATCACCACAGTGAGGTATGATGCTTAGCAAAAGAATGGTGGACTCAGCATTCTCACCCATGTATTTCGCAGTGGAGGAACATGTAAGTCCAAACCATAATGACACGTGGATGATGCCATGCTGACATTTACTACTTTGTATGCTAGCCTAGAATTTAAAACCAAACAATTATAAATTTAAAGGTTTAAGTGGAGATTTGCTTCTAAAACAGTAGCCCCCCCTTCCCTCCTGGTTCTCATACCGGAGACAGATAACTTCGCTTCTCACTTCTTTTTCTATATGCTGTCATGTGACCAACACAATGATATTGTGATATTGACAATTTTCTTTTTGTAGACAATATATTGATTTACTAGTAGAAAAAAAAAACAAAGAATGGGTAGTTTATCTTTGCCCCAGCCTCAACTCAAAAGTACCATTTCTATTTCCCTCCAAATCTTGTTAGAGTGAATTATGATTTCTCTCAGATCAATACTACTGCTCTATTTGGGCTGCTATCACAAAAATCTCATAAAGTTGTGTATAAACATTTTTTTTCTCAGATAAAGAAGATCCAGCATTTGGTAAGAGTCACTTTCTGCTTCATAGATACTACATCTTACTATGTTGCCATAAACTAGCTAGCTCTGGGGTTTCTTTTTTTTTTCTTAAAAAAGATTCACTTATTATTACTGCATATATCTTATATGTGTTTATGATATACATCTGTGTTCAAGCATATGTCCTGGAATACATATTGGGGTCGGAGAACAACTTTCAGGAGTCAGCTCCTTCTATCTTTTGGGTCCTGGGGATTGAATTCAGATTGTATGAGTTCTCAGAAAGCCCCTTTATCTGCTGAGGTGAGCCACTGACCCACAACAAGCAAGGTTTCTTTCAGTGTCTACTACTGAGTTATGTTTGTCCTTAGCTTATGATCCTTTGAGGGAGTGCACGTGTCATGGTGCATGAGGCCAGAGGACATTTGGCACACGACTGACACACCCTCAGTGAGATTAACCAAGATAGAAGACCCAAATTAATTATATTAGAGATGAAAAAGAAGATATTATGGCATGTATCAATGAAATCCAGAAAATGAGGGGGCTATATATTAACAATTTACATTGCACTAAACTGGGGAATCTGAAAGCACATTAACTACCCCAGGTAACAAAGTTTGAGATAATTTAAAAGATCTGTAAAAGTGAGAGTGATGCAGTAATTAAAAATCTTCCAGATGAAAAACAAAACAAAACAAAAACCCCATTCAGGTCCAGATGGATTCAATATAGGTTCTAGAAGTCATATGTAAAAGAAGTAAAGCCAGAACTTCTCAAATTATTCCATAAAATAAAAAAAGAGAAACATACTTTTAAACTATTTGTGAAAATAGTACTATTCTGATTCTACAACTAGACAAAGACAAAAACAAAACAAAAATTATAGACCAGTATCCTTAATGAACATAACACTTTCAGTAAGATATTTGTAAACTAAATTCAATAAATCCAAAAGTTCTTTCATTGTAATGAAGTTAGCTTTACTCCAGGCACACAGTAACGAAAGCAAATCAATACATGTAATTTGTTATATAAATGGTTTAGAATGATAGATCACATGGATCACAATAAACAGAGAAAACACCTATAGCAAAATCTAATATCCCTTCATGATAAAATTTACAGAGACTAGAAATGGAGAAACACTAGTCAACATTATGCTACATGGAGAAACACCCACTAACATCAGCATCTCCACTAATATTAGGAACATGATGTAGGTGCTCACTGTCATCACTCCTGTAGTGCCAGAAGCCATACCTAGAGCAGAAAGATAAAAAAAGAAATAAGAGAGACACAAATTGGAAGAAGTCAAATAGCCTTATTTGCATTTGACATTTTATTCTTGAGACACCCTAAAGTAAACACTGGAAACGTACTACTCCTAAAGAACAAGTTCAGCAGAGTGGCAAGTTACAAAATCAACATCTAAAAATTAATTCTCTTGTTATATACCAACATACCAATGGCAAATCTACTGAGAAAATAAGGAAACAACCCACTCACAACAGACTAAAAACATGTCTTTTATTTAACCTAAGGAAAAGAGCCTCACAACAAAAATCTGAGAACACAAAACAAAAAAAATTGAGAAAGACACAGAAGATGGAAAGGCTAACTATACTCATGGATAGGTAGCGATATGCAAAAATGTCCATCTTACCAAAAGCAATCTACAAGTTCAATGCAGCTCCAACTGAAGTGCCAGCTCAATTTTTTACAGAAATAACACAAATCTTAAAATGCATATAGAAGCACAATAAGCTTCCATATCCTATAAATAATAATTTCTAGAGGCAGCAAAACTTTTGATTTCAAGTTATAACACAGAACTGTGGTACTAAGAGCAGTATGATAGCAACAGCACAAATAGACACACAGGTCCATGGAATACAAGACTCAGAAATCTACACAATTATAGCCACTCTATTTGACAATGTAGTAATCAATACACATTGAAGAAAAGATGGCTTCTTCAAAAGAAATGGTGCTGGGAAAACTGTCTATCTGCATGTAAAAGAATGAACTAGGTCCTCATCTATCCTACTGTACAAATAAATTCCAAATAGATCAAAGACCTCAGTGTTAGAACTGAGATTCTGAAGCCACTAGAGGGAAAAGGGGGGATGTGTTCAAAGATGGGAGTGAGCACAGATAAGGGCCTTGTGAGATGGGATGTGTGATCTCACAAAGTCAGGAAGCTACTCTGCAAAGAAAGCTTTTAACAAAGTGAAGAGGAAGCCTATAGAATGGGAGAAAAATCCTTTCCAAACACATATGGCAGAAGATTAATGTCTATAGAAAGACCTAAAAAGCTCAACATCAAGAAACTCAACAACCCATTTAAAAAATTGTATATGGAACTTGAGTTCTCAAAAGAAGAGAACACAAAAGGTTAATAAAATAATAGGTGGAACAGGCTAATGGGGAGGGATGGGGAGGACATGGAAGAGAAGGAGAGTGGGGAGGGTAATAAAAATTAAAGACATAAGAAAAACCATGAAAGCCTATTATATAAGCTTAAAATTGAAAATACAACAAAATCCAATTTTAAATGGAGATATCTTTCATGGGTAGATAATGCTCCTCCCAAAAGCCATGGGTTATCAATAAATTTAATGTCAGGTGTGGGACATTTCCAGGGAGGTCCCAAAGTTTCTACAGACAATACAAGCTATTGCCATTGTTCTTGGTTGCTCAGCAGAAATTGACGGTAAGATCCACTCCACTAGATGAATTCATTTAGGTCACAGGGCATCGAGACATCAAACAAGCTGAGCTGGAAGCTTCCTGTCATGCAGACTTTGAAGTGCCTGAAGTTCTGGGGGAGAAAAACTAGCAGAAGTCTTACCCAACCATGCAGTAGTTTAAGCTATAATAATAACCTATCAGGCAAGATATGCTCTCTAGTGCAGTAGTGTGTGACTACTCAGAAGCTAACTGTTTTAGGATTACTATTGTTGTGATGAAACACCAGAACCAAAGCAATTTGAGGAAGAAAGGGTTTCTTTGGCTTCCAAATCACTGTTCATCATTGAATGAAGTCAGGACATGAACTCAAACTGGGAAGGAACCTGGAAGAAGCTGATGCAGAGGCCATGGAGGGATGTTGCTTACTGGCTTGCTTACCATGGCTTGAAACACTAATTCTAGTTATTAAATGAAAAATCAAAGCCAGATATTGGGGGAAAGGCTAGAATATCAGAAAGAGGAAACAGACCAGAGTCCATTCTCACCCAGCCAACTTCTCAGGGTGAAAGCTATCTTCCAGAGTGCTCAGCCTGGCTTGTTGGTTGTACAGAATACCACACTGTCTGCCTATGCTTCCTTAAATATCTTCTTTGTCCAGTTGTTTCACTTCTGGGTTCAAATCTGCATCATAATTCTAGAGTTAAGATTAAAGGTGTGAGCTACTACTGTCTGGTAGTTAGGCCTTGAACTCAGAAAAACAGATCTGTCTCTGGAGTTGTGGGATTAAAGGGGTAGGTCACCACTGTCTGACCCTCCTGGTTTGACTGTGGGTGGATCTGTTCTCTGCTATTTTAGACTGATTTTATTAAATATATAACCACATATCCTCTTTCGTGTCAAAAAGAAGAAAAGTTATAATTAACACAAAAAACATATACAATAGGTGCAATAATTATATACAATATATACAAACATTAATTACATCAGTAATGTCCAGTCCATTAACAATGATAAGTTCAAAGAAAACATTCCATTATTTATCCTGTTTTGGTGACTCCAAAGGATTGTACCTAATCCACTTTGTATCTAACTTGTATTACTAAAAACTATATTTTGATGTCTCTCAAACTTAAACACTTTAGTTTCTAAGTGAATTTCTTTTTTAAAACTGTCTCTAGAAAACTATAACTATAAATGTCTCACCCTCAACTCTCTCAGAGTTTTCCTAAGAAGGAAATAATCTTAACTAAGTAAACAGCATGAGCAAGCAATAAACTTCAAAAAATGTAAGAAATGAATCAGCTGGCTGCCTGGACAGTCACCAAGGTTCTTCTGTATTGTTGAAGCATCCATCTATGGCCTACAAGCCTAGCATATCTGACAGACTTCTCTGTGAAGCACGATATTTTCAAAGATTTTCCTACCTTGTCTTGGCAAGGTTTGTTAATTGTGTGTGTGTGTGTGTGTGTGTGTGTGTGTGTGTGTGTGTCTTGCTTGTCCATTTTGAACATCATACCCTCAGCAGTCAAGGCAAGAGTACTTTCTTGCCCAGTGGCTAAGTTTTGTCACAAAGAAGGTCAACTCCATATGGAGTTTCTTTAATGTCCATAATCTTCTCTGAAGTAGATTGGTGCTGTTGGGAGCAGAAGTCCCATTGTCATAAAAATAAGAACCTATGCTATTAAAATATCTTAAATGTCATATTCTATGCATCTCTGAAGTGTTTGTTTGAAGACCTATTTATGTAAAATATATTTGTTTGATCTTGAAAACATATCTAATATGACTATAAGTTTGATTCTAATGTCTAACTACTAACTTGCATTTCTTTATATTCTAATTAGTTGGTAATAATAACTTTCATGGATTAGCAATTTGTATTACATTGTTAGATGAATCATATAGGTACAATACCTTGAACAAGCATAAGTAACAACATTAACCTCAACTTTATATCATTATACACAATTTGTATGTAATATACAAAAAATCTAATTCAATATAAAATATTTAAAGCTAGTAGTTGCTTTTTAAATGTAGATTCAATAATCTACCCTAATATCCTATATCTGTATCCCCCTTTCTTTCCTTCTCTTCCTTCCTTCCTTCCTTTCTTCCCTTCTTCCTTTCTTCCTTTCTTTTTCTTTCTTAAACAAGAACCCTGAATATCTACTCTTGTTTAGCTTTTTTCTAATCATAACCAATAACAATTTTTAACCAATTATCCTAAACAATGACAATCATGCATAACCCATTGAAAGACCAAAAACCACCCACCCCACCTCTTGGAAATATGGGTGCCCTGTTATTAAATTTACTTCCTGCTGTCTGGGGGGTGACAGCATCTTTAGGAGATCCTGAGAAGAAAAGTCTTGTTAGCTGTCAGATCCTGAAATAAGTAGCTGCATCAATTGTTGACCAGTGTCTGCATAACAGAAAAGTACAAGGCTTGTCTCAAGTCCTGGCTAGAGTAGTCTATGAAGCTGGTTCATCTCAGGTAGCCATCTTGAAATCATTCTGAGCAGTTTGTAGTCCAAATCTGATATTTGGTTGGTGTTTGTCAGTCTAATGACTTTATCATAGTCCATGTGAAATCATTGTTGTGGGGCCCCATTTTCCTTTTGGATACTTCAAGTTTGCAATTAGGCATAGTCATGGGTCACTGCAGAAAACTTGCAAGAGATTAAAACCCAACACAATGTACAGGAAGCTAAATAAAGCCTTTTTCTAGAATTAATTAGTACACTATATGAACATCAATATCATGACAAAAAGTTTAAAAAATATATATCTTATATATTTTAATATAAATGTTTATTCAGCATAAAATTAGTAACAATAGGATAGTCTCTTATTTTTAATTATTCTTCTGTTCCATATCAGGTGGTTCTTCTGATATGATACAGAGATTTTGCATTTTCCTTTAACAAGTATACTTGGGTTTAGAGAAGGAAGAGAGCCACACTCCAACTCTAAAGCCAGCTTCAAATTATAATTAAACTGAGACTTCAACTTCTCTTAGACATATAGAGGTTAAGCAATGGAACTTTTACCCTGTAGAGTATACTGATACCAATAGTTCCAGTATTCCTTTGCTTGTAAATTTTTCTGGATAGTCTTCCTTCTGCTTTAGACATCTAGATGTGCAAGGCCTTTTAACTTCTTGAAGATGGGTATTTTTAGTTTTCTGTAAAGACAAAACCAAAAACCTGTCCTAACCTTTTGTTTTGCTTCCAACTTAAAGAATTGTAATATGGGTGGATGAGCCATTTTTCTTATTTTCATAAAATTTCTCTGGTTCAAATCAAGTCTCTGTGGCAACAAAAGCAAAACCCGTTTCCCAACATAGTACATATCCTGGCTTTCATTCTCAAGTCAGTACAACTTTGAAATAGACAGGTTGATTTAGCTCATTTTTTTTTTCTGTTGTCCAATGCCTCCTTTCTCATTAGCACTGAGAAAATTCAGTTAATAAAGCACTATGTAGTCTATTTCTAGGGATCTTTGTTATTCCTTTCTGTTTATTTAGCATCTCCCTTAGAGTTCTATTTGATCTCTCTATGACTGCTTGCCCTATAGGATTATGTGGTATTCCTGTAATATGTTTTATATTAAAATAATCAAAAATTGTTTCATTTTACTAGAGACATATGCCAGAACATTGTCAGTCTTAATTTTTACAGGTATTCCCATGATGGCCATAACTTCTAGCAAACGTGATTACAGAATCAGTCTTTTCTGAACTCAAAGCAATTGCCCATTGAATCCTAAGAATGTATCTATTGTTAATTTTCCAAATTCTGTAAAATGAGACACATCCATCTTCTAAATTTCATTTCTATGTATATCTTTAGGGATACTCCCTGCTGGTAATGGAGTTTGATTATAGAAAGGAACAGGTGGGACATCTTTTTACAATTTCTTTGGCTTGTTGCTAAGTGATAGACATTTTTTTTTAACCTTTGCTATTGACATGATTTTTTTTAAATGAAACTCTGAGACCTCTAGCACATTTCCTATTAATAATTTATTAATTTCATCATTACTTTGTGCTAAAGGATCTGGCAGACCTATATGGAATCAAATGTGAGCTATATTGAAGGGATAATTCCTATTACTGATTATTCCTTGTAATAGAATAAATAATGAAGTTATTCTGACTCATAATTAATAAAATCAACAGTTTCAATGTGTAAAACAACTCTTTCTGCATTGTGAGAGTCAGTGACTATGTTTAGAGGTTCAGTAAAATCCATTAATACCTTCATGATAGCATATAATTCTGACTTTTGAACAGAATTATAAGGGCTTTGAGCCATTTTACTTACATTTTCTGATTTGTAACCTGTCTTTCCTGATTTGTTTGCATCAGTATAAAATGTAGGGGCTTCAGAAATTGGTTTATCTTGTACAACATGAGGAAGAATCCAGAATCCAGTTAGTTTCTTTCTTTCTTTCTTTCTTTTAGAAATTAAATTATTTTGCTTTGAGAATATTTGTTAATAGCTTCCAAAAAATTACTTCAGGCTCTTTGCCAAGGTTTACTTTCTGCCCATAATTGGTCAATTTCTTCATTAGTTCAAGGTACAGGGCTGGAGAGATGGCTCAGAGGTTAAGAGCACTGACTGTTCTTCCAGAGGTCCTGAGTTCAATTCCCAGCAACAACATGGTGGCTCACAACCATCTGTAATGACATCTGTTGCCCTCTTCTGTATACTGTATACATAATAAATAAATAAATCTTTAAAAAAAAAGGTACAATAATTTCTGCTGGGTCCATTCCTGCCAATTGATGAAGTCTTAATTTTCCTTTAAAAATCAAATCAGAAATGTTTTCCACATATGTCTTTAATTTCTTACTCAGTTTACGTAGTAGAAATATCCATTCTAACATAATATTTTCCCTTTGCATTAAAATTCCCTTAGGGGAATGCTTAGAGGGCAAGATAACTAGGATGCAATTAAGGTCTGGATTCACACTTTTCACATGTGTATCCTGTAATTTCTTTTCCACCAAAGCCAATTCTCTCTCAGCTTCAGGTGACAATTCTCTTAGACTATTTAAGTGCTTGTCACCACTTAAGGTTTTGAACAAATTATCCAGTTCATCATTTTTTATTCCAATAGTGGTTTGTAAATCGGCAATATCTCCTAGTAATCTCTGAAAATCATTAAGTGTTCTCAATCTATTTTCCTGATTTGTACCTTTTGGGGTCTAATTGTTTGTTGACTTATTTTGTAACCTAAATAATTAGTGGAATCTACTCTTTCTATTTTTTTCAGAGGTAATTTATAATCCTCAAGCAGGCATTTTTTTTTTACTTCTTCAAACATTCTTTCTAAGGTATCAATATATGAATCAGCCAGTAAGATGTCATCTATGTAATGATAAGTGATAGACTGTGGGAATTTGTTATGTATCTATTCTAATGACTTTTGTATAAAATATTGGCACAGAGTGGAACTATTCAGAATTCTCCAAGGGAGGATCCTTCATTGATATTTCTTTATAGGCCAAGAATTAATTACAAGTGGGCACTGTAAAGGCAAATTTTTCTTTGTCTTGTTCTTGTAGAGGCATTGCAGATAACAGAGAAGCAAAGGAATTCTAGACTATAGAGGGCCCATTGGCTGGATCACTATGTTTATTGTTTCTAGATCTGTTACCATTATCCATTTTTCAGATTTCCTTTTAATAACAAATACAGGAAAATTTGAAGGACTGGTTGATTCTTCAATATGCTGAACATTTAAATGCTCCTCTAGCAGCTGTTATGAGGCCTGCAATTTCTGTTTTGTTAAAGGCCATTGATAAACCCATATAGGCTTATCTGTTAACCATTTTAAAAGTAGTATTGTAGATGTCTTTGGAAGATCAGCAGCTGTTGTGCCTTGTTTCGATACAACCTGAATGGTTTGTGACTATTTCTCATGTTTTTCTACCTTCTAATGTTTTTCCTGGAAATGTGTTAGTTTATGGTTTATTTCTGTTTGGAGGAGTATTAATCTGTGTGTTCCATTGTTGTAGTAAGTCTCATCCCCATAAATTTATAGCAATGTTAGCCACACATAGCTTTAATTTTCCTCTCTGTCCTTCTGGTCCTATACATTCAAGCCATCTTGTACTCTGCTTTACCTGGGATAACATCCTAATTCCCCAAACTAAATACTTTCCTTCTGAAGGAGCCAATTTGGATGCCAAGACTCTGGTGAAATTGTTGTTAAACCTACCTCTGTGTCCACTAAACTTTTAATAATAACATCATTTATTTGTATTTTTAACTTTGGCCTTTGTTCATTTATTTATAGAAGCTTGCCAAAATATTTGTTTTATAATTTTTCCTGAGTTTTTTTTCTTTTCTATAGATTTTGTTTTATTCAGTGTAGTGTGTTTTTTAAGAATAGGTTTTAAATTCTTTAATTGTGCTAGAAAGGTGTTTTCTCCATGATGGCAGGGTAAGATTGCATTTGATATGCGTGCTTTTGAAAGCCCCCTTGGGGCATTTCTTGAAGGCAGAAAGTTACCTTGTCTGTCCCTTGTTGACCTGCACTCACTAGTCCAATGCTTCTCCTTACCACAACTTTTGCATACTCTGGAATGGAAGGGTGTTCTCTTGACATTATTCCTAACAAAGACATCACTTCTGAGAATGCCTTGTTTACAAACCCTTTTTATGTGACCTTGCCTTCCACAATTGTAACATTTAACATTTTGACTTTTTCTTATAACCTCTAGAAATAACCTTTCCTATCTATTTATCATCACTGTCATAAAGCTCTAAATTAATTGTCTCACAAATCCAATTATCCAAGAGTGCTAACCTTGCTTTTAGTGGTCTGATTATTATTATTTTTTTTTAAATTGTGTATTAGCATTCTCAAAAGCCAGTGAATCAATTATTATTTGCCTAGCTTCTGAATCTGATACCATTCTGTTTAACCACTGCAGATAAACTCTGCAAAAAGTCTGTAAAAGTTTCTTTGGGCTTTGAATTACTTTTGTGATGGGTTCAGTTTTCTTTCCTACTTCTTCTGTCTGATCTCAAGCATTTCGTGCTGCCATGTGGCATAAATCCAGAGTATGTTCATTGTATAAGGATTGCCCTTCAATATCAGCATAATCCCCTTCTCCAAAAAGTTGGTCTTGGGAGATTTCTATGCCCCTGGCTCTGCTTCTTTGGTTTATTGTTTTAGCCTACTCCTTCTACCATGTTTTTCACTGTAAATGTGGCCCAACCTCAAAAACAGCATTAGCCATATCTAGCCAGTCCTTAAGGGTGATCTGGGAACATGATGACCAGGAATTTAATATTCGTTTTACAAATGGTAAATGCATACCATATGTAGCAATTGCTTTCTTAACTCTACTTAATTCTAATATCTGTACCAGAGCCCAACTAACTTCTGTACAATTTTTATTATTTTGTGATTTCTTTAAGGTTACTGGATATATTAATGTGGATTATTTGGTAATCTTAAATTGTTTTTGTATAATCTTAGAAGATGATGTTGAGATTGGTTCTTTATATTCCTCTTTTTGGGTTTGAAAATCTTTGTGCTCTCTCTTAACAGGCTTTTAAAAGACTTTCTTCTTAGCATTAACTGACTTTTAAAATAATAAAACAGAAGTAATCAAACAAATAATATTCATAATAAACATTATGATGATAATCTCATCTACTTTATTTATCTTTTCCTTTACTGGTTCTAATATCAAATTGTCTAGAGTAAGATCAAAGAAAGACCCACACCCTCCATTGCCTTAAACAAATTCCCCCTTTTTAAAAAGTCTAATTTACTCACCAAACTTGTTGTCAATGACAATTCAGAAGACTATGGAGTGAGGCAACTACCTAGTATGATAGCAGACCAAGGATGTGTCCAAAAAGAGAGAAAAACACCCACAACCCACCAGGAGAAGGAGACCACTGTCTGAAAAACTTGCCCAGATGAAAGTGAAGAAGAAACATGTATGGCCAGCTCTGCTTAAGCCTGGAGGCCAAGTCAGAACAGAAAATTCAGGCCACAGGTTGCTCTGGCCAGGAAGTGGTTTTTTTTTCTTTTTCAGAACTCATACCCCAGGTTGAATGCCAAGTGAAACACAAATTCTAGTTGTTATTAAATGAAATCTCAAAGCCAGATATTGGGGAAAAGGCTAGAATATCAGAAAGAGGAAACAGACCAGAGTCCATTCTCACCCAGCCAACTTCTCAGGGTGAAAGCTATCTTCTAGAGTGCTCAGCTCAGCTCACCACTTCTACAGAATACCACAGTGTCTGCCTGTGCCTGCCTTAATATCTTCTTTGTCCAGTTGTTTCACTTCTGGGTTCAAATTTGCATCATAATTCTAGAGTTAAGATTAAAGGTGTGGGCTACTACTGTTTGATAGTTAGGCCTTGAGCTCACAGAGACAAAGAAAGATCTGTCTCTGGAGTTATGGGATTAAAGGCGTAGGTCACCACTGTCTGACCCTCCTGGCTTGACTGTGGGTGGATCTGTTCTCTGATATTCCAGACTGATTTTATTAAATGTAAAATATATCACTACAAGGGCTTGCTCAACCTGCTTTCTTATAGAACTCAGGACAACTATCCCAGGGATGGCACCACCTCCCCCATTGAACACTAAATAAGAAAATGCTTTACAGGCTTACCTACAGTCTGATTTTGTAGAGACATTTTCTCAATTCTGTGTCAAGATGACATAATGTTAGACAGCACGACTGACTTTGTCAACTTGACAAATAATGCTTTTTAAGACATAATCATTCCTTTTTTGTTTATCAATGAGATCTCAAATTAATAAATACCACAAATATAAAACATATCACAAACTTAAAAGGCCCACAGTCTTTACCAATTCAAATACTTTAAAAGTTTATTCTCAGGCTGGAGAGAAGTCTCAGAGGTTAAGAGCACTAGGTATTCTTCCAGAGGTCCTGAGTTCAATTTCCAATAACCACATGGTGGCTCACAACCATCTATAATGACATCTGATGTCTCCTTCTGACATGCAGGCATATGTGCAGATAGAATACTGTATATATAATCAATAAATCTTTAAAATAGAACAAAAATGAATTTAAAAAAATTCAGTCTCTAAAAATATAAAGTCTCCTAAAAATCCAAATTTTTTTTAAAATTCAAAGATTTTTTAACTGTGGGCTTTTTTAAAATAAAAAATAAACTAAATGCTTTCTTACTTCAAGAGGAGAAAACGTGGGTAGTCATAATTTGAACAAAACAAAATCAAACTCCAATAAATATAAGTAATTCAATGTTCAATATCTAGAATTCACTCATGATCTGGGTTCCTCCAAAGGGTTTGGGTCACTTCTCTACTGTGACACACACAACTTGTCTTCTAAGCTCGGGCAGGGTCCACTCCACTGCTGCTGCTGTCCTTTGCAGCCTTTCCATGATACTGAGATCTTCTGTAATGGGCTTCACTTTCATCAAATGCCTCTCCTGGGCTGTCTTCATGATGTCAAGCCTCAACTTCTTTGCATGACTCCTTTGATGATGGGACTTCAACTGCAACCGAGGCTGCGCCTACTCCAATGGCCTCTCCTGGCCTCTCACAGCTGCTTCCCATGACCAATTCATGCCTTCAAAACCAGCACTACCTGGGTGACTCTTACATTACTAACATCAGCTGCCATCAGGAGGTACAACATTGGCCACCTCTAGAACCCAGCTTTTGTGTGCTGACCTGAGGTAACACTGTTGTATGAGGTTTCTGGACTGGAATTTCTGGTCTAGACCAGAGGTTTGACAGGCAGTCTGGCAGTCCAGCAGAAACACATGCAGTCCCACAGAATCACACAGATACTTGTATTATTTTTATGCTAAATGACCTAGGGCCCAGACATATAATTTGTTAACTCCTTCATCTGAACTCATCCCATCTTGTTTAGCCATGCAGCTTGGTACCTTTTCTTATCAGCATTTCCTCTGTGTCTCCTGGCAGCTCCGGCAACTCTATGGCATCTGTGTCTGGCATCTGTTTCTGCTCTGAGATGTTTCCAAGTTTTCTTAGCCTGGTATCTCCGCCCACACTTTCTCTCTGTCTTTGGCCAATCAGCTTTTATTAAACACATAGATGGGACAAATATTTACAACATACCATAATCCCACTACATAACACTTCCCAGAAGGTTTCACCTTAGCGATGCTGGTCTCTTCTTAATCATAGCTGATTCTTCATTCCCAGCTGACTAGCATTCATTATCCCAGCAAAGCAGAACTTTTACTTCAGTGGTTCTGGTCTCTTGTTAATCACAGTTAACTCTTCAGCTCCACTTGACTGAACACCACAGATTCTTCACAAAAATGGCCCAGTAGAGCCTGCCTCCTAAACTTCACAGACCAGGCCTCCATCATCTGTCCTGTTCCCAATATTCTTATCTTCTAAACTCCTATAGAACAGTTTACCAATCTCCCAACGTGCAATGACTTTTCCAGCTGCAATTCCAAAAGTCTTTTCATAGTCCACGCCCAAAACATGGTCAGATCTGTCACTGCAATACCCCACCACCCTGGTACCAACTTGTCTTAAGGTTACTACTGCTGTGATGAGATACCATGACCAAGCTGGAGAGCAAAAGATTTATTTGGCATTTTATACATACTTTACACACTTCTATATCAGTGTTCATTACTGAAGGAAGTCAGGACAGGAGCTCAAACTGGACAGGAACTTAAAGGCAGAAACTGATGCAGAAGCCATGGAGGGGTGCTGCTCACTGGCTTGCTCTCCATAACTTGCTCAACCACCTTATAGAACTCTTACAGAGTTCTTATAAAACTCAGGACCACCACCCCAGGGATGGCACAACCCACAAAAGGGTGGTCCCACATCAATAACTAATTAAGAAAATCTTACTCCACATGGGTAGCAGCAAAAATGTAAGAGTCCCAGAGCTGAAAGTAAGTCCACCAGCACAGATCCTAAGGACACTTGGTGACAGGTGAGTGGCACAGGACAGTCCCAGCTCACAACAACCATTAACAACGTGCAGAGATGTAAGAAGAGTAGCCATATGTCTATCCAACGAGCAGCAATGTAGAGCATTTGCAGAAGACCCAGCTCTACATTTTCATCAGCCGCTTTGTAAGCAGTCCTACATGCTAAGAGGCCATGGGAAATGCATTCAAATCTCTGCAGAAAAAAGTATTTTATAATGAATTTCTATATCCCACATAATAAAGATGTTTCTGAAACATACACACACACACACACACAGAGAGAGAGAGAGAGAGAGAGAGAGAGAGAGAGAGAGAGAGAGAGAGAGAGAGAGAGAGAGAGAGAGAGAGAGAAAATCGCTACAGGCTTGCCTACAGCCGGATCTTACAGAAGCATTTCCTCACTTGAGATTGTCTCCTGTCAGATGACTCTAGCCCGTGTCAAGTAGTCATAAAATCAAGCAACACAGTAACAAACTGTTTCCTGATTGCATTTGAGGTCTGCCCCACATTAGAGAACTCATACCTGATTCTGTAATCCTGGTTAAGAGCCTGACTGTGGAGGCAATAGTCCCTGGGGGAGTCTATTATTATTGTTCTGCTAAAGGTTTGTTGTCAAACTGCCTTCAAATACTAATGTTTCCTCTGGACAGTGGTGGAGTACACCTTAAATCCCAGCACTCAGAGGGTGGCAGATTTCTGAGTTTGAGGCCAGCCTGGTCTACAGAGTGAGTTCCAGGACATCCAGGGTTACACAGAGAAACCCTGTCTCAAAACAAAACAAACAAAATAAAATAAAACCCCCCAGCAAACAACAACCTCCTCACATTTCTACCCATAGATTAATGTCATGCCTAGCTTTTTTCAGGGAAGCTTTTTGTTGCAGTGGATGGTAGCTGATGCTGAAACTTATAACTAGCCAAAGTGTGAAGAGTAAGTTAATGGTGGCAGCTTGGTCCTTGGTGAGTCAGCTGCACCACCCTTTTCAAGGCTCAGGAAACATCTGGAAAATGGGAGGAGCAGAAATGCTGTTAGAGCTGTGGTTGGGTGTTGTGCAGGAAATGGCATAGCATTGCATTCATGAACTCAGTGACGCTATGGTTATCTGCACAAGATGTATACAAGACGGAGCCCCTCAACATTTCCTTGTGGATGGAGGAGAGGCCCATGAGACCCCACTCCTTCCACAGGGACTTTAGTAATGACCAGCTATGGGACAGAGTGGCATTGTCTTTAGTGGTGTTTGCTTCACTAAGTAAACCTCCCAATTATGCTCAAGCTTGTGATTTTTCTTTTCCCTTAAAAACACAGGTTTTGAAGTTACTTTTGGTCCACACAAAGCGTCTCAGATTCAGGGGCATCTAGGCAAGTCACATACAGGGCTAGCATGGACCCAGGACAATTAATCAAGCTAGGGCAGGAAGATCCAGAGGAGACAGGTATAGGTGCATCTGGCTTCACTGCTCAGCTCCTTCGTCCTATTCCAGCCTCAGTTTCCTTGCTGGGCTACTGAAATGGTCAGGTTTGGGGATCTAAGAGAAACAGATGTAGTCCCTCAAAAGACTTGCACATTTTAAGGTCTTAGATCCACTGCTTGGTACTCATCCTCTACCATTGGTCTCTTCCCCAGCAGGGGCAGGGATGACACAAAACACAAAAAAACCCGTGAAGCAGGGCATGATAGGAAGAAGAAAAGCCTATCATAGACAGTTCTGGTTTGTCATCTCACCCTCAGGAAGCTGAAGCATGAGGGCTATGGTGAAGTCTAGGCCAGAGACAGCTACAGAGAGAGGCACGATTACAAACAAAAAACAAAAATCACAATGAAAACACAGAAAACTCCCAAACCCACCACAAGGCACTGATGTGGAGAGATGGCTGGCACTCTTGGATGTTCAGTAGCCAGCCTCTTCCTGCAAGTACGGAAGAACCGCCATTGGCTTCCTGGCTCTGTGGTCAATACTTGGGAGTTACAAACCTGCCTCCCCAGAGAGAAGATCTAGCTAGCTTCTCTGGTTTGCATCCTGTTTGTAGCCCATCCACAGGGCATGGAAGAGCTGTTACACTTTTTGGAGCCCAAATTGGTATCGTAGATATGTCTCGAGATCCGTGGAGCTGTGATGCCTGGATGGCACACTTGTTGGTGCCCTCTGGAAGCTGATGGTGCAGTGGATTCCAGGGTGCGGTTTTTCGGGTCATAAAGATGTTGTCTGGTACCACAGGCGGTCATTTCAGACTGGCTGGAAGATTTCTTGGTGTCTTTCTATAGCCCAAGGGTACACGGACTGGCCTTCATGGTGCATGGACTTTTCTCTGATGTTGACTTCAATGTCTGTACCACCCTGCAGCCCGTTGGCTTTGGCCTTCCCTGCAGGGAAAGAAGAGGCATTTGCACCCGTGTCTTGTCCCAGTTGGGCAAAGAACTCTAATTAAACTCAGCGGGTGACACACAAAAAGAACATGAGATTTTGAGGGGGACTTGGTGAGAAGGGCCTTGGCAAGAGAAGGACAGGATGAAGGAGAGAAATAGGGGAGAAAAATATCAAAAGCTCATTATTTAAATATATGAAACTGTCAAACAAACTACAAAAGAAATACCTATAACACAAGTTGATTTCCTTATGGGTAAACCGAGCCCCGTAAGGAGAAGAAGTGTAGGACAGGATCAGCATCCTCTTTCGTTGTCTACACTGGCACTAGATCTGTCTCCTCTTTTCCAATTTGATTATGTATTTTTGCATGTGTGTATGTTTTGAGACAGGGTGTTATTTTGTAGTCTAGGGGGGCCTGGAACTCATAGCAATCCTCTTGCCTCAGCCTCCCTAGTGCAGGGGTTATAGATGTCAGTAAGTTTGCCCACATTGTTTACATATGTTAGAAAGGCTACTGTAAAGAAATTTAGAGCCCATAATAAATGCTAGGAAATAGTCTTAGGGTCATGAGTCTTTAAACCAAGTAATTACTTCACAATAGAGAACAAGTTAGGGTGCTAGCCTCTCCAGCACATTCTTTTAGTGTTTTTTAGTTTATTTATTGCACACCAGCACTTAGTACTTGTATATACAGGAGTCAAAGGTTAAGGTAAATAATAATGACTTGACATTAAATTTGAGTATTAGTAACAATAGAATGTACAATAAAATTCATGCTTTAGTTTTCTATTTTATTTTAATTTTTGGCTTTTTGAGACAAGGTTTTTTTTTGTGTCACTGGAACTCGCTCTGCAGACCAGGCTGGCCTTGAACTCACAGAGATCTGCTTGCCTCGGAAATTAAAGGTGTGAGTCACTGACTGGCTTGTCTTTTATTTTTAAGAAGAGCTTAGAAGAATTTTATTTATTTTCATTTGCTTACATGTAAATGATCTCAAGTTATCAGGACTGTCTGGAACTCATTATGTAGAGCAGGCTGGCCTCAAACTCAGAGATACTCCTGCCTCTGCCTTGAGAGTGCCAGGATAAAAGATGTAGGCCAATGTGCCCCATGTGTTTTTACTTATTTTCATAGCATAGACTTAGGCGTCTATACTTCCATACCTTGCTCATTCACTAACTCAGCCTGGCATGCTGTTTATTCTCAATGGCCATTTTCCTTATGGTAAATGAGAGTCAGGATGTGGTCTGCTTGGCAGGCTTTTGGGAAGACTAAGAGAGAGATGTTTAGTGCCAATCACAGGGTCTGGGGCACAGGAGCACTCAGTAAATGTGGCTGTTCTCATGGAGCATCTGTATTAAAATTTGTTCTCATGCTGACAAAACTGGTTAATTTCGTTTATTACAACTTGTGATGAAATTTCACCCCATAATCCCAGCATTTAAACAGCTGCTGAGAATTTATAGTTATAATCTAAATAATACCTGATCTGGTAAACTGAGGCCAGAAAAGACATATAGAAGAAGTTCTATGTTGCACGGACAGCAGGTGCAGGGTACGCTTTCTCTCTGCTCCTGGCTATTTCCCTCCTTGAAAGTGGATCCTGCACAGTTCATGGGAGGCACCTAGCAACTCTGTTTTTCACCATGGCTGACTGCGATCTGCCTAGTCAGTCTCTTTCATTTCCGTAGGTGTTGCTCACGTGCAAGCTTTTGATTTCTGTTGTTCTTTCTGTGCAAAGTTAACATCACAGAGGAAGCTGCAACCCTTAGCAATCTGTTTCCTCATGAGCCTAAGTCATAAGGTTGTCACCCTCTAGGGAGCTACTGCAGTTACCACGGCTTCTTCATTTCAGCTCCCTTTTCTTCTGTCTCCCAATTTTCTTAGTTATAAAAACACTGATCAACAGTCCTTTTAAAGATTAAAAAAAATGTAAAAAATACAGAGGAATAAAAACCAGTAATTCTTTATCTCAAAGTAATCAACATGTCCTTTCTTCCTGTTGATTTAAGAACAATGATAATAATTGTGTGTTGTGAGGAACCAAACCCAGAGCCTTAAACAGGCTAACCTTGTCTTCTATCAGTGAACTATGCCTCCAACATGTCTATTTATTATTTTAAGATAGCTGGGAGCATTCTAGTCATACCATTTAGTCTTGACTTTTGTGTTGTTTAATTATCATAATATTTTTCCTTGTGAAAATGTTAACCTCTGAAGCAGCCCATAATATCTCACTATTAGTTGTACCATAAAACTCTCAGTCTCTGTCAGGACATTTGTTTCTAGGTTTCTGCTTTATAAGTACAATGTCATTATAATTAAGAACACATTTCTTTTTGGGGGGCCCTTTTTAATATTTATTTATTTATTTAATGTACATTGGTGCTTTGCCTGTATTTATGTATGTCTGTGTTGAGGGTGTTGGAGCCTTTGGAAGTGAAGTCACAGACAATTGTGAACTGCCATGTGGATGCTGGGTATTAAACTTGAGTCCTTTGGAAGAACAGCCAATGCTCTCAACTCCTTGAGCCATCTCTCCAGCCCCCAAGAACATATTTCTTTCTTTTTTTTTTTAAACTTTTATTTATTTATTTCCCTTGGTGTTTGCCTGGAACTGAAACTACAGACAGTTGTTAGCTGCCATGTGGGTGCTGGGAATCGAACCCGGGTCCTCTGGAAGAGCAGATGGTGCTCTTAACCGCTGAGCCATCTCTCCAGCCCCCGAACATATTTCTAAGTAACAGGACTGCTGTGGTAAGAATGTGTGCCCAAAGAAGAAATTTGCCTTTGCCAATATTTAAACATATTTACTACGCACCTTCTTAGGTCCATAGAAAATACAAGTTTATTGCTATATGTTTTCCTCCCAGAAATATTGTGTGACATTTCAGCCTGATGTGTGAACTACAGGAGAATATTTTGCTTCTCTCAGCACCTATAAGCAGGTGATACTCACCCCATTTTATTTTTCAGTCCTGGAAAAGGAACTTGGCAGCTTAGGGAAGCCCTGTGTCACTGAGCTAGACCTTCAGGCCTGGTGTTAGTGAATTTTCTTTTCTAGTATTTTGTCTCCATTAGTCTATTTCCAAGGTTTAGCTTTTGAAAATATCTTGAATTCTTTTATTTTGTATCAGGGCTACACAAATCTGTCTTTTCTGTGACTGAGATTTCAGGATTTCTCTCCCACAGGTTTACTTCTGTTTATTTGTTTGTTTCAGACAGGGTCTCTTCACATACCCTGCCTGTCCTAGAACTTACTCATAGACCAGGCTGGCCTTGACCTCACAAAGATCAGTCTGCCTCTGCCTTCCAAGTGTAGACAATTCCAGAGCTGCTATCAGGTCATGTCTGTATCCTTTATTTTTCACCAGTAAACAAAGTGCAGGCAGCATGCCATGAGCACGTTCTCATGGAACATGTTTGCTAACCCAAGAACAAGCACAGTGAGCATCTTTCTTAAGGCAGGGGAGGTGGTGACAAAGTGTGCCTTGTTTCCATACTGAAAAAAAACAAACCTCTGCTGTCAGTGAGAAGAGGGTGGCAGCTGACAGTTTAGAAATTTTGATTCTAAGAGCCATACTGTTCTTGTCTGTTTCCCCTTAGACCTAGTTAGAATGCACAGAGGGCCACTGTGCCACATCAGGAGTGGTCCTCAGACTAAGTGCTTCATGGCATGCATTTGCAGACTTCACTAGGTGGCCTGAGGGTGTGTGTCTCAAAGCAGACTGAGTCTCCAAAAGAAATGACAGCTCTCTTAAATCATATATGTTGGGAGAGAAATGAGTTTCCACATGTTTTATGAGACACGACCAAGTGCTTAATACCATTTTATTCTTGCAAGCATTTAATTATTGGCTCAAGACATAAGTTCTCAGAGAAATAACATAAAGAAGAAAAAGAAAAGGCCGATTTAAAATCTCTTGGAATTATCCTCAGCCTCCTTGACGTTTTCCAGACTGGCTTTGGTTCACTCTAATATTTGAAAAGCCTTGTGAGTTCTGCAGGGCGTGGCTTTGGCACAGTTGTCTGTTTTTTCCTGACTTGGTCATTCAGTTCACATAACATTGCATCCTGGCTGTTTGAAATCCTTACTGAATTTGGAGAAATTATGTCCTGGCATCTGGCCTACTTCCCTAGAACATGATGTGATGTTGTCAACATGGGATAGTCACCCTCCGATAATCTATTTGTCTGTCTCATTCCCTGCTCTTGAACACTCAGTGGTTAGTGAGAATACAGTGGGAAGCCGGCTTGCCACAGTGTGCTGTGTTTCCTGCCTGACCACATTACTTTTACAATGTCACTTGTGAATAACTTGATCAGATTAGGGTGAATCATGTGGTTGGCCAATAGCAACTGGAAGGATTCTCCAGCGTCACTGTTGCACTATTAGGAAATGTATCCGGATAGACCTGCTCAGTGCTTGCTGCCGACGTTCCTCTGTGTTCCTGCTGTCTAATTCATGAGATGAGTGCAGACTGCTCACATAACTCCACCTGCCCTCCCAACAGCATGGAGGAAGAACTGCCAGAGGAAATGGACGACCCTGGAACCCTGAAGCTTGTTTTCACAGTGGGGTCAGCTGTGATGGTGGGTCTGGTCATGTTCTCTTTTGGATGTTCTGTGGAGATTCAGAAGCTGTGGTCACACCTCAGAAGACCCTGGGGCATTGTGGTGGGACTGCTCTGCCAGTTTGGACTCATGCCTCTGACAGCCTATCTGCTAGCCACTGGCTTCTCTCTGAGACCGTTCCAAGCTATTGCTGTCCTCATCATGGGGTGCTGCCCTGGGGGCACCATCTCTAATGTTCTCACCTTCTGGGTTGACGGAGATATGGATCTCAGGTAAGTCACAGTAGGGGAGATATGTAGGGTTTCCCTGTCTCTGCCTGGAAGTCAAGAACACGTCTGTGCTTTTAAAAATCCTTGCAATTTCTGGGTTGCCTTGAGTGAGAAGTACTGCAAACATCACGGGACTTGGGCAGCCTTTCTCAGCTCCAAGCTCATGTTGCTGCAATCAGCTTCTGTTCTTGGCAGCTTTTCCTATCTGAGTCATGGGTGGGATTTGTTCATATGCACCAATGGTATTTCCTAAGCGTACACTCATTCTCTGCCTGCTGGCACCTCTAACTGTAATTTCCCAGGATATCACCAATAATCTCATATAGTTAATGATAGTGATGGTAATGGGAGCCAGATATAGAATTCAAACAAAGCCCTTGTGCTTCTTTTCTTTTCTCTTTCTTTTTGTCTCTTGTCTATATTGCTCTCAGCAGTGTTTCTAGAATATCTTTCTTGTGAAGCAACATTTTAAGTGACTGAATGAAAATACCATCAGGGGCAGCTGATGATACAACTGTTTTAGGAAGCATTATGAGCTCTCAGGATAATAAACTTTCTTTATCTTGTAACTTCCTTATTTTTATTTTCTATACTTGGGTGTGTTGCTTGCATATGTGTCTGTTTGATGGCATCGGATCTTCTGGAACAGAAGCTATAGATGGCTGTGAACTGCCATGTGGATGCTGGGAACTGAACTCACCCTCTGGAAGAGCGGCCAGTGCTCTTAACTACTGAGCTATCTTTTCAGCCCTTATAAACTGTCTTGTTGCCTTTGCCTCCTTTAGGTTTAAGACAGAGCTTATGTCTATTTATGGGGTAGATAAATACTCCAGGAAAAACTAATCTTTATTATGTATTCACATCTTAACAATGGTGAATGAATCACACAATTTGGGGGTTTAATGTATTGATGAGAAATAGAAGAACATTTGAAAAAAGTATTGATGAGTCAGTATTAGGGGAAAATAGAGTTAAAAACAATGGTCTTTCTAGATTTTTTTTTGCCTATAAATACATTTACATCCTGTCTAGGGAAAATATTGCATATAAATATGAGTATACCATTTAATTGAGACTTACTATATGATGAATGAATTGATGCATCAATGAGTCAGAATGGATGAGTGTGGGAGTTGACCCCAGTGAGAAAGCTTTAGGTCTTGCTTCTCTTGTATGTACTGAATATTTAGTGTATTGAACAGACTCACCTATACATTTTAAAGGGTGCATACCACATAGACAAACAATTAACTTTTGTATGGCAATGCCTTTTAGTTATCTACTTATGAGAGACTTGGTAAAATGTGATAGCTTTGTCTTTCCACTCATATGCCACCACATGAAGTCCAGCAAAGCTGTCTATTAATGCTCACACATCACTGATGAAGTCTGGGTCCAGCAAAACTGTCTATTAATGCTCACACATCATT
>PVIH01001832.1:0-27500 GCA_004025045.1 Sigmodon hispidus
CTTGAGGGAGGGGGGACAAAACTGGATTTGGCCGGGAGTGAAGACTGATCCAAGCATTATTGGGCCAGTGTGACCATAGGACTGTCTGCTCCCTGCCCAGGGAGGGGATGGGGAGTTGCAGAGAAGAAAAATGATCAGATGTGGTGGGAGGGGGAAGAGACTTTCAATAAGGATATACAGGGATGGAAAAAAAAATTCAAAGGGAAAGCTGAACACAAAGAAAATATATGTGTAGTAATCTTATTTGCATTTCCACCCTTGATAAGCCATGCTTATGATTCTTATCCTCTGTATAGTTATTGTTAACTCTTCGGCATTTTTAAATTCTTTTTACTGTTTTTTTGATAAATACAAAATAAAGAAGGAAAAAAATAATTATATCATAAAATTAAAAAAAAATTATAAAATTAAAAAAAAAGTGGAAAGGCTGTTTTTCGGCTGTTTAGACCACTTCTTAGCTATTTTATTTGCCACCTCTAGCTTCTCTTACACTGTCTTAGAGTGAGCAAACAAGAGGCAGAGTGTGCAGCCCACACTCCCATCCCCCCATCTCTCCACCCCCCCACCCCCACCCCCATCCCCCCAACCCACCGCCCTCCAATGACTAGGATGTCTCCTTTAGCTCCTTTCTGGGCAGCAAAGCAGAGTAAACATTTCAGCTAATCCTGACTCACTGTTGAAATCCCTGGATCCAGGCTTGATAGTGTTTACTAACATTGGAAACAGTCATTCCAATAAAAGTTGTAACATCCTAGAATTAAATCAAGAGCTGTAAAGAATATTTCCCTTTGTTCCTAAATCATTTTTTTCCCAAAGCATCTCTTGTTGAGCAATATGAGAGTCTGTGTTTGAGCTCAGACATTAGAGTTAAATCTTCCCCAGATTGTATACTAAAGCTTTATTAGTCAGTGATCTCTGGGCTTCATATTTTCAGGCATGGCAAATTTATTAAGAAAAAAAAAATCACACACCAGGATGGGTGTGTAAGTTCAGCAAAAATTCTTGTAAAGAATAGGTTTCTCTTTTAATCATCATTATAAGCAAATAATTTAAATAATTTTATAGAAGCAATACTGCACAAAACATCAAATACGACAACACAGAATAAATAGAATGCACAGCTTTTGAGGTTGATAATGCCATCTTTTCAAAAGGATTTCCTTTGGATTATTTTCACTTCTTTAAAAACCAAGTGTCAACATCAGTATCTTTTATCCAATTCCTCTACTCCTCATTTTTCTTAAACTCTAGTGTGGTCCACAAGCAACTCACGAAGGAGCTTACATAGTCTGAAACAGTTGACCTCACTGCCTGATGAAATTTAGAAAGAAAATAAATCACTTGCACCAGAATGACAGGCTTTTAGCTACAAGCACAAGTATGCAAATTATGCAAGAGAAAAATGTGCTTTTGTTGGTATACAAAAATTACCTTGCAGGTAATATAATGAGGAAAATGTATAGACTAGGATAAAATAGTGCTAATAATTTAGTTTTATCTTTTACTTGTCTTCATTATAAAACAATTTGTCAGTGAAAATCAAGTTTTTGTATGTTCAGCTAGAATACTTATCTGAGGTCTCACCTCAGACATTGTAGACATTGGCCATCACTCTGTAGAAGCATTTTTGGAGCAGTACAAAGTAAATTCCTTTCACGTCATCTATGGCAAAGACTTGAGATGCCACTGTGTCACATATGTTTCCAATTAATCTCCTGCCATGCTATCTGATTGAATTATACAATGTTTTAAGCTTTGAAAACATTATGAATGTTTTAAGCTTTCCCTAATTTGAAGCTCAGCCATAGGTTAAACAGTCAAACTGTTGGTTGAACTATCAAATTCAAAGTACATGTTTAACATAAACCAATCATTTCACAGATACAAGCATGGATAACAGGATGCTGTAATAGAGGAAGGCAGATGCCTGGCTTCATTTTGTGTTTATACCTAAAACCCTACAGTGCTTATTTTTAATACTAAAAATAAGGCACCAGGAGAAATTTCCATTTGTTACACTATAGACAAATAATCTGAATAATTCAACCTCTCTTTACAGAGCACAAAGCGAGGTTCAGATTCTATAAACCTTCACTATTAGCATGGGAAATCAGTCTAGACAATTTAGAAACCACCCCAACTTTGCATAGTGCAATTTGCTAGTCCCAAGAGAACTGACTCAAGTCAGGTAATTATTATATCACCACTTTACTATTAAGTGGAATTACTGAATCAGAGAAAATGCCTCCTTATTTTCAACGTAACTTACATCATCATTACTGTTCCATGGTGTGGAGTACTGTGCATCCAGACTTTCCAAATGCCTGGTCTTTGTTTTAGACACTGCAGCTGTCTTTTGCCTTCCTTTTCTGCCCCAGATTTGATGTTCACAAGAGATGTGACTATGTCTTAGCCCTCTGCAATCTCATCCAGTTAAGTGACTCACAGCTATTCAGACAGTGATGGTTTTCCCTACACTAGGGAAAGAATGGTGTCTTTTGCAATGATGCAAGGACAAGCTAGAGAAAAGAAGTATCTTTCGACTAAGGCTGGCTGAGAAGGATGTAAAAGAATGACATTGAAGACACAGGCAGGAATGAAAAACCTCTGTCATCTTAGTGACATCTCGGGTTTTCTGTAATAATTCTCTTTATGCAGTTAGAAAGCAGCTAAAGGAGAGAAGGGATCGATGGAAACCCAATGGAGGGAAGCAGAAAGGACAACCTTAGCCTGGTAATTAAGAGTCGGAGATACAGCTATCACTCTCAACATTCAGGGTTAGCGGTGTGCTCAGAGCACAGAGGCAGCAAGACATTCACAGAAGCCTTCATGTTTTTCCTCCAAAACCTTGTAAATTTTACAAGTAATTCACTTCATTCGATGTTTATGCAGGGTTTGTTGCCAATCAGAACAAAGCTGGACAATTCAATAGTTAACAGAATCTTTGTGTCTGAGCGGTGGACATCAACTAAGATAAATGCAAGGGCAACATCTGCCCCACCCACTCTGCTCCCTTAACCCTGAAAAGCTACTCTAGGAGCAGGTCTGTCTGAGCTGCGCTCCACATCCTCATTTCTTGTCATTTGGGCTTCTCCTCCTCAGAAATGCCCAAAACAAGAGTTTAAAAGATTGTGAGATGAGCATATGTCATCTGTACAAAATGGAGGGAAAATGCAAAAATAACAGAAGAGAGTTTGAACCAAGGAAAAATCCAAACTACCACACATGTGACCCTATAGCTTTGAAAAATTAAAAAACAAAAAGAATGTCAGTCTGTTTGAAAGTCATTGTCTGTAAATTACTTCTTTACCCTTAACTAATTTTAATTAATTATTAAATGCTACTACATACATTTAGAGAATAATGTATAGAAATCATAATATAAACTTCCTCAGATTTGTCATCTAGCTACAATCTTTAACAACCTGTGTTTTGTTTTTGTTCTTTATCCATTTCTTTGTTGAAGCATAATTCACTCTGGATCTCACCCATTAATACAAGAAATACAAAAGGATTAAAATTAAAATTTTCTTTAAGATGCACCCCAGTAACATTTCATGCCTAATAAAATCAATGGTATTTTTTTAATGAACAGCCTATCTTCAAATTTACTTTATTCTTAGTTGCTTTTTAAAATTAGGATCCAAATAAGGTCTACATTTCTTTGGTAGTATTTCAGTTAGGGTTTCTATTGCTGTGATAAAACATAATGACCAAAAGTAACTTAGGGAAGAAAGGGTTTATTTCAGCTTATATTTTACATCACAGCCTCAAATTGAAGGAGCTTGGGGCAAGGATTCTGACACAGAGGCCATGGAGGACTGCTTCTAACGCTCCTCATGGCTTTCTCTACCTACTTCCTTATAGCATCCAGGACCACCATCCCTCACATCAACTATCAATCAAGAAAACACATGAGAGTGCCCACAGGCCAATCAGTTGGGCATTTTCTCAGTTAATTTCCCTCTGCCAAAATTGTTCTAGCTGGTGCCAATTTGACATAAAATGTTACTTAAATTTCCTTTTCCATCTCAATCAATGCATTCACAGACACATGCACAGAGCATGCACACACACACACTACACACACATGACAGAAATATAATCACAGACAGAGACACAGAGAGAGGGATGGAGGAAGAGAAGAAAGAAAGAGAGAGAGAGAAAGAGAGAGAGAAGACCTTGTGCATCTATCCATGATAGGCATGTATTCTACTATTGCTCTATATTAAACATCTTTTAATCTATTATATTTTTGTCTCTTCATTTCTTTTATTTGGGAGAACTAATGGAGTTATGTGTCTTGAGTGCTTACCCATATGCAGAATTTGTTTGATGTCATCTTTATGGAGCCATGATCATGTCTTATTTCCAAAATTTTTCATACTAATTGGTTTTAACATTAGAGGACAGATGGACTAGGCTTAACTTAAGGCAAGAAAATTGCACAAGTTATGGCTTATATCTCTTTTTTTTATTTCTTTCCAGTTGTGTTAAAATGCAACTGACAAAAACTATATATGATTCCTTTTATAGTATCAGGTATAAAACCAATGGTCCCATGAATGCTACATGAACTTTTTACTATTCAGCTGTAGCCTCAGGTTTCTTCTTACTTTTTATTTTTAATCAGGACCCCACTAAGTTGTTCAGGCTGGCTTTGAACTTCCTCTGGATCCCAGAAAATCTGTGGAGTAGCAGAGATTATAGGTTTGGGCCACAGACCCCAGCAAACATAATGGTATATTGTGTGAAATTAGTACTTCAAATATATTAATCACGCTAACATGTTATATGGCTACTATTAGTGTTTGGTAAGATTTACTTGACATATACAATGTAGCATTATTAAGCATGGTCACGATGCCATCTATTAAATCATACAAATTTATCATGCAGAATTCAACATTCATAACTGTGGATAACAACCCTCACCCTCCATGTGCTGGCAATGACCCTTCTCTGTATTATATTATATACTTTCAAATTTAAATTGATTTGAGAAGATTATGTAGTATTTGTTTTCTGACATTTGCTTATTTAGCTTGGTTCAGTGTCATCCAGGTTTAAGCTCATTATTATAAATGATAGGATTGTCTTCTTTTTAACAGTATTTTATTATTCTTTGAGAATTTTCTACAAGTATGCAATATCCCTGTCTATTTCCCCTTCCAACCTTCCCTACCCCCTCATAAATTTCTCCCTACCAACTTTAACTTTTCTTACTTTATTTTTTTGAAATATCTAAGTTTAACTAGTGCTGTCCACCTGTGGGAGTGTAGAAGACCCACTGAAGTTTCAGCCCCACTGAGAGATAAATGAGTCCCCTGCTCCAGCAGCCATGAACTGCAATAGCTCCTTAGCTGTCGAGGGGGGGTGGGACTTTTTCATACATGAATATAAAAACAATATTCTTTAAATTATTGTATTTTTACAATTCTCTTTGTTTGATCACATGACAATAAAGGACAATGGGATATTTCATTACTGGATATTATGAATAATACTGAGATGAACAATATCATTCTATATATTGATTTCATCTTCTTTAGCTATAGATCTAAAAGGATAGACAATGATGGTTTGGTAGCTTTATTTTAAACTGTGAAAAACTTCTTTAGTGCTTTTCATATTAGCTATAACAATTTTTCTTTTTTTGATTTTTTTTTATTTATTTGTGAGTAAAGTCACATTTTTTTTTCAATCCCTGTTCTAACTCCCTTTCCTATCCTGCCCCTTCCAGTCCACTCTCTCTTCTCCCTATCTCATTATCTCCTCCCTAGAGAGGGCCAGATGTCCCAAGGTCCAAGGTGGCTTAGTTGAGCATCCACTCCAGACAAGTCCGATTTTTTCATCCTAATATCAAAACTGAGGTAAGTGTTCACCTGGAGGGAATGGACTTCAAGATGCTGTTCCAAGGTGCTTCGGATGCCAAGCTGTTCAGCAGTTGTGGTTTGCATCTTGGTTGTGCTTTCCTTTTTGTTTGAAGTACACTTATGTTTGAGTAATACCCTGCTTATCTTTCTGGGTTTGTGATACCTTGCTCAGGAGGATATTCTCCAAATCCATCCATTTGCCTGCAAATTTTAGGATATAATTTTTTCTCACTGCTGAGTAGTAATCCGTTGTGTACAGTTTGTTAATCTATTCTTCAGTTGAGGAGCATCTAGATTGTTTCCTGGTTCTTGCTATTACTAATAATACTGCTAAGAACATAGTTGAACTAATGTCTTTGGGGTGCAAATGTGCATCTTTAGAGTGTAAGTCCAGTGCTGAATCCTTGGGGAGGTTGATTCCCAGTTTTCTGAGAAACCCCCATTCTGCGTTCCAGAGTGGCTGAACAAGCAGACACTCCCACCAACAATGGAGGAGCACTCTCCTTACTTCGCAACCTCTCCAGCATAGGCTGTCATTTGTGTCTTTAATCTTAGCCATTCTGACAGGTGTAATGTGGTATCTCAAAGTTGTTTTAATTTGCATTTCTCTGTTGGCTAAAGATGGTGAGCACTTTTTCAAGTGCCTTTCAGCCATTTGTAATTCTTCTGCTGGAAATTCCCTTTTTAATTCAGAAGTCTATTTTTTAATTAGGTTATTTAGGGCTTTGGGCTCTAGTTCCTTGAGTTCTCTATATATTTTAGAGATCAGTCCTCTATCACTTGTAGGGTTGCTGAAAATCTTTCCCCAATCTGTAGGCTGTTGGTTTGTCTTATGGACTATATGTCCTTGGCCTTACAAAAGCTTCTCAGTTTCAGGAGGTACCACTTATTGATTGTTGTTCTTAGTGTCTGTGCTAATGGGGTTATAGTTAGGAAGTGGTCACCTGTGCCAGTGTATTGGAGGGTATTTCCCACTTTCCTTTCTATCAAGTTCAGTGTGGCTGTGTTTATGTTGAGGCCTTTGATCAGCTTGGATTTGAGTTTTATAAAGCCCAGGTCCAGATGGTTTCAATGCAGAATTCTACCAGACATTCAAAGAAGAATGAATACCAATACTCCTCAAACTGTTTCATAGAGTAGAAACTGAAGGAATATTGTCAAACTCATTTTATGAGGCCACAACAACCCTATAACTCAATCCACTCAAAGATGCAACAAAGAAAGAGAATTACAGACCAATTTCCCTCATAAATATTGATGCAAAATTTCTCAACAAAATCCTGGCAAACCAAATACAACAACATATAAAAATTATCATCCACCACCATCAAGTAAGCTTCATTCCAGAAATAGAGAAATGGTTCAACATATGGAAAACTGTAAATGTCATTCATCATATAAAAAAAACTGAAGGAAAAAGCCACATGATTATATCCTTAGATGCTGTAAAACCCTTTGACAAAATCCAACATTCATTTATGATAAAAAGTCTTGGAGAGGTCAGGAATACAGGGAAAATATCTAAATATATAAAGGCAATTTGCAAAAAGCCGACAGCCAATATCAAACTAAATGGAGAAATACTCAAAGCAATTCTACTAAAATCAGGAACTAGACAAAGATGTCCTCTCTCTCCTTGTCTAGTCAATACAGTTCTCGAAGTTTTAGCTAAAGCACTAAGAAAACACAAGGAGATTAAGGGGATACAAATTGGAAAAGAAGAAATGAAGGTATCTCTATTTGCAGATGATATGATTGCATACATAAGTAACCCACAAAATTCTACCAAGTAACTTCTACAGCTGGTAAACACCTTCAGCAAGGTAGCAGGATGCAAGATTAACTCAAAGAAATCAGTATCCCTCCTATACACTAAAAATGAAAGGGCTAAAAAATAAATAAGGGAAACATCACTCTTTATAATAGTTGCAAATAGCATCAAATACCTTGGAGTAACTATAACCAAAGAAGCAACAGATCTGTTTGACAAAAATTTTAAAACACTGAAGAAAGAAATTGAAGAGGATATCAGAAAATGGAAAGCTCTCCCATGTTCCTTGATAGGTAGGATCAACATAGAAAAAATGGGCAATCCTACCAAAAGCAATCTACAGATTCAATGCAATTCCCATCAAAATCCCAACACAATTTTTTATAGACCTGGAAAGAACAATACTCAGTTTCATTTGGAATAACAGGAAAGACTTTTTTACTTCATAACAGATGGGAAGGAAGGAAAGACTAGGCGAAGGCCAGAGAAATGGGTACAAGGGAATATGGAGCAGAGGGAGAGAAACAGGGAGAGAGGAACAGGAGGAAAGAGATTGGTGTAGTCTGAAGTTTTTCTGTTGGCCTATGGCTTTGGCTTATTACTTACCAACTCTTACTCTTAAACTAACCCATGATTGCTATCCATGTTAAGTCATGTGGCTTGATACCTTTTGCTGAGTATAGCATTCTCTCTGCATCTCCTCAAGTATGATCTGCCTTTCTTCTTCCCAGATTCTCCTTGTCTGGTTGCACAGCCTGTATTTCCTGTTTGCTTAGCTTCTGGCCAATCAAAATCTTATTAAACCAGTATTTATTTACAGTAACAAATATTTACAGAGAGGAAAAAGAGGGAGGGAGGGAGGGGGAGAGAGAAAGAGAGAGAGAGAGAGAGAGAGAGAGAGAGAGAGAGAGAGAGAGAGAGAGAAAGGAGAAAGTCCATTCCTCTCAAATTGGTCCCATAAGTTACCATTGCTCCATAAAATTATGAAAATTAACTCACTAAAAGATGATCACAACTTAATTTTAATAATTTTATATTTTAGCTTTTATAGTGTCATTAACAGTGATTGTGGGCCAGTATTTTACTATGGTGGTATAAACTTGATTGTGTTCTTATCTTCTCATTAGGTTTCTATTTTCTTGTTATTTACTAGCGTTCTTGCATTTTTAAAAATATAGTGATGAGGAATTTCTCATATCTGTTTGAGAATACATCTCTTGCTCATTTCTGAAGCACAGGTTTGTGGGGAACAACATTCTGACTGGTCAGGTTTGACCTTTGTTTTGTTCTCCCTTAGCCCAGTAGGTTTTACTGAGAAATAACTAACAAGTATTTGAGAATTCCCTTATCAGCAACCTTTCTTTAGGCTCAAGTGAGTTCACAGGAAGCCAAGTTATCATTTATGTTTAACATGAACACAGATTTCTGTGGCCTTGTCTCTTTCTAAGGCTCTCTGAGAGAGGTCTAGCAATGGGTTCTAAAAAGCTGAGTGTGCTTTTCACTGGTCTACTCTCAAATGAAGGGAACCTGCCTCTAACCTATTCTATGCAGGATTGGGGAGGCATGACCCAGGTCATGTGAGTCAGTCTTTGCTGTCCTCTGTGATGCATCCTTACTTTTATTTCTGCTGTACTACTCACACAAATTATTTAATATAATGAAACATTATTTCACTAGTCATTACTGCAAAGTAGTTCAAAAAGAGAACTCAAAAATAAATACTGAGTATTTTCTCCAGCTCTTTTTTCTTAGTCTCTTTTTGGAGTAATAGATGCAACATCTAGTGTTGATCACTGATGGTCTGGGGTGCAATTATAAAGTCACAATCTTAGAATATGTTTATATTTCTATTCATAGTAAATGTTATCACTTCTGATGTTCCAATCTGTGGTTATTGAGGGCTCCTGATATCAACTGTTGCTACTCCTTGACATGTCCCCAAAAGTCATACATATGGACCCATTTCTGAGATAAGATAGACATGTCAGATTCATCTAGAATCTTTCTTACCACAGACCAAGTATCATCTATTTCTTTAACAATCTCTCATTTGTGTGTCTAGGAATGGCATTTTAGACATCTACACCCCCTCATTTAAATGTATTTCCCATTTATACATGAGACACCAACAAAAGAAATTAATAAATATCAAGATGTATGTGGTGATGTTGTTACTGAAATGTCTTAAATTAAATGTGGCTAATCCAACAGTGACTATGTGAATGCTGGAGAGGTTGAGAATCCAGTCAAAGAAGCTGGGTACTTCAATGGTCTCACTGTGATGCTAAAATCCTAGGGAATTTCTGGAAGGTGTCTGGTCTTACATGCATATGACAAGAGGAAAGATTCTGACTTTGGTGAAGAGCAGCAAGGGCAGCAATGGGACACAAGCACCAGGCAGCTGGAAGGGAACGCAGATATACTACAGCACAACCTTCCTAGGGCATTTTTTGTATGTTTGTTGTCAATGGAATTTGCTATCCACACTCATCTCCAGGCAGGTTTGCCCTGCTCATTACTCCAAGAAAGTCTCTCAAAGACTCACTGAGGGGTATGTTTCTCAGTTGATTCCAGATCCAATGAGATTGGCAATAGGGCCTAACCTTCACAGTCACTTTTATTATTCACACTTATCCTTGTGGTTGAAAAAGTTCTCCTCACATGATTAAACAGCTTTGGAAATTGAGATCTATACTATAAAGATCTCATTGTAGCAGAATATGTATTAAATACCCTGGAAATGCTTATCCACAGCCATGAACAGTATGCTCATGTTGCCCTGCCTCTTGTTCTGAACTGCTACAGAATTTTTGCCATGTAAGACACCATTAGGGGCAGAAAAGAGAGTCTGAAAAACAAATGAAAAGGCCAATTGATTATCTCTCTTTCCTCATTTACAAGGAGAAATAAAAACATGTGGTAATAAATACTTAGTTTGCAAATTTCCATCCTACCTCCTCTCCCCCACCAAAATACAAAGGGTAAGAAATTTCGAGGCCCATTTTATTGCTTGATTTGAATAATTTGGCATCCAGATGTTGGGCTCACAGAAGACATCTCTTCCAAATTAATTATCTTTAAAAGGTGTCTTTGGAAGGTTTTCAGGTCTTATAAACTTTCATCTCTTGAGCCAAGTCTCTATGTTCTTAGTTCTCTAAAATATTCTACACCAATGCTGCAAACCTTCTCAGATTGAAGAGGTATTCTTTTCTGAGCTCTTCATCATCTTTAGAATAGCTTTCGGAAAATTTGTCTTTTGATCAATTCCCAATTTAATTCTATAATATTTGAGATTTCATATTTCTTAGAAATTAGCCTCTAATCTTTTTCAATAAAGCAACTCTGGAATCTTGTTTATTTTAAAAACAACTCTGTACTGCTGATTAACACATTTATGTATATGAGTTTTATATCTGCATATCCTTTCAAAGGAAGAGAAGAATGCTACTAAATTATTAAATCCTTTCTCAAAATGCTTCAAAATTCTGTTTTAATTTATCAAATACTTTAGTTGAAACACTTTCTTAGAAAAAAAATTACTTATGAAGAAAGAATTGAATTGTCTTTTTATCTATACATTAAGCAGTTTATGCATTTTTTCTCCCTTAATTTTACATGCCAATGTTTTACATCTTGGGCACTTTCCATGAAGAAGATTAAAAAATGACCAATACTTATCATTCAATTCTTTTTATAAAAGTGAATGCCTGCTCAAAAGTGATTATATGATAATGACTGAAGTATAAGTTATGCTACAAAGTGAATAATGATATATTTTAAAACATAAAAATGCATCGTCAGCTTTCTGTTACTTTAATGAAGTACCTGACACAAGCTATTTAGGAAGCAGGGGGATTATTTATTTCAGAAATACAGAAATTGAAAATAAAAAATCAGGCCCATGGGTATGGCCTCTGTGGAAGGTGGCTGATGGTGGCCATCAGAGTGGTTTGTGTGTGCTAAGATAGTCACTGCATGAACCAGAACAGAAAGAAAGCCAGGCACATCTTACAGTTTCTTTTGATGGCAATCTTCAATGACATATAAGACCTTCTCACAAAGCTCCACCTTCCAATGGTCCACAACATCTCCTTCCCCTTTACTCTTGAGACCTACACACACACACACACACACACACACACACACACACAAGAACAGCAGTATGTAGCTTTGACGTATCAGGGACAAACATACATAACAGAGACAAACACTACTGACAGAACCATTTTTTAGCCTAATGTAGAAAACAGACCTACAAATCAAATGTTTTTAATATTACTGCTTACTTATTCTTAAAAATTTCATATACTACACAATGAAAGCATGACCAAATCTGCCCCCTATCTCCCTCCTCCAACTGCCCATGAATTCCCTGGCAGTTTGTTCCTCCCCCATCTTCATGATGTTCTTCTCTTCCTTTGTCATCCCCATCTCCTGCATCTTGCTGTCATCTGTCTCTCTGCTCCCTCGCTTTCCAGCATTTTCTTAGTCTGGTTTCCTTGCCTTCTATCATCAGCAGAAAGTAGTTTGTGGAAGGCTATACCCAAATTCTCAAAATATTGTTTATAATTGTTTTCATCATAAATGGTTAATTGCCATAGTCAAGCTCTTTCTAAAAAAAGAGGGGTATGATATAAAAATGATAAAAATGATTATCTAATCTACTTTAATTCAAAAAGTAGCTGTTAATCTTAAAATATTTTACATTGGTATGGATTTTTGTTTATTGATACAAATTTAAGGTTAATTTTGTTAAACTGTATGTATATTTCTATTCTTGTTTAAGATATTATGTGGATATATTTACATATTTAATAAAACCTAAATATTGGGGAGAGAGAACCCAGTCAAATCCTTATCAGACAGCTCAAAAAATTCTTAAAACTTAAATATAAAAATAAAGAGCTAAGTCAGCCACACACACCTTTAATCCCAACACAAAAAAGCCAAAAAATAATAATCTATACGCTTAATCCCACAGCCTCAAAGACAAAACTTCTGTTTCTATAAGTTCAAGGCTACACGCCTTTAATCCTAACCTAAATAAAATAAAATATAGTAAAACTTATAACCCCCCCAAAGAAAAACAACTAATAAAAACAACCAAAAACCAAACTAAAAAAGTTGCAAGACAGCTGAGTAAAAATTAACTATAATACTTCTTCTCTCTAATATTCAAATTTTATTAAATATATAATATATATCCACAATATTATCTTGATGCATATTTCTTTAAAATTATAATGTATAATTAAAAATACAGATTAATTTATTATTTATTATAATTAAACTTATAGTCATGTCAGTTAGATTTTTTAGCTATTAAAATATATTTCAATTAGATAGATAATCTTCATATATTTCTTTTTTTTTAATTCCTAGCCACATCTTGTTTTTATGCAAAACTTTACATGTAATGAAACATGAATCTTACGCAAGTATACACTCTCTGAATCTTACAAAAACATCCACCTGAATTACTCAAAGTCCCCTCGGAAATGTGGCCATTGCCAGAATGCCTTTGCTTTGGACAAAGGAACATCATATATTTCAAAGACCTAAGAAATATGGCATTTAAAATAATTTAAAAACATAGACTTTTTTGAAGAGTGAAAAATATGTCTTTTGGAAGCACCAGTCTACTATAAGAGGATTAAGGGCATCTAATAAACTCCATGTGGAGTTTATTTTCTTTGTAGCAAAGGTTTGCCACTGAGCAAAAGATTGTTCTTGCCTTTACTGATTGACAGTATGCTATATAAACTGGACATACAGAACCCACAGGAAAGTGACCTCTGGAATTTTGACAGAACAAGCTGACATGGTTCTTCAGGTTCCTGCTTCTCAGGGAAAACTGCCAAACATTCTGAAGGACACAGGGAGAAGTGACTGATGATCTATGCCAGAATGGGTGGAGCAGTCCTTTAACTTTCCTGTTTCACTAAAAAGTCTGACAGAGACTCCAGTCCTATAGCCTGAAGATGGATGTCTCAACATTACAAAGGAACTTTGGGTGACTGTCCAGGTAGCTGGATGTCTCTGTCATTTCTAGAATTTGGAAGTTGCTGACAATGTACTTCCTGTTTACTCAGGTAATATTATATCCTGTGGTCTTTGATGAGGTTGAAGTTTAGATAGTTATAATTATAGTTTTTCATTAGTTATAATAAGAGGTAAATTATTTATGAAACATTGAACTCACAATGATAAGGTAGATGTAGAATATTTTCTGTAATTTTTGCTAACTACAAATAAACTACATATTGTAATTGCAATTCTTGCTTGATAACTGTTTTGCTATATGTAATTTTACCATGTTAAAACTGAAACCTGTTTTTGATTAGACAAAAAAAGGAGAAATGATATGGGATGTCTTTCTGTATACTGTGAATACCATTGGTTAATAAAGGAACTGTTTTGACCTATGACAAGCCAGCTTAGAGGTAGGCAGGAAATTCAAGCATAAATAAAGGGGATAAAAGGTAGAGTCAGACTGAGACACTATGAGCTGCTGAGCTGCTGCCTAAGGAAGCAAGATGTAAGAAAACACAGGTAAGACATGAAGCATATGGCAATACACAGATTAATAAAAATGGGTTCAGTTAGACTGCAAGAGTTGGTAATAAGCCTGGGCTATATGTCAAGCAATTTGAAATTAAAGTAAACCTTTGTATGATTATTTAGGGCTAAGTGGCTACAGAACTGAAGGTCTGAACCTCAGGTAAGAAGGGCCAGAAATTTCTTGCTACAACATGAGCCTCAGAAACCTGTGTTGTGCAGACTTCTGTGTAAAATCCTAAGAAGATAAAAGAAGTGGATACACCAAATGACACATCCTACTGCAGAGAATTAAGCTATGAGTGTCTAGGTATTCAAAGTAAGAGAGAGAGAGAGACAGAGACAGAGACAGAGACAGAGACACAGAGAGAGACAGAAAGAAAGAGGCAGATGCAGACAGAAAGAGAGACAGTGAAAGACTGAAGTTTTTCAGTCTACAAGTGGACAGCCTGGGATTCAGAGATTGAGCACATCCACAGCTGAGATGGGTGGTGTGAGATGCTTGGAACTAAAAGAGAAAGACCTCAAGTCTGAAGTATTGTGCTAAACACTTCAGTACCATCAATAGTTTTGCAACCACACATTCTTGAAAACCTTAGCTGGGAACCACCCAACTGTGGTCATTTCTGTTAATATCACAGCCATGCATCTACCCAAGGCCACCTCCCCAGACATGTGACCCGCTCTTCTCTCAGCTCGAAAGATTATTATCTCTGCTGCTTATTCACCTTACTTTCTATATTTGAAATCTTCCTAAGTCAAGTTTAGCTTTCTTTAATTATGACTGTCTTGAATTGTGCTCTCACTTGTTCACCTAACCCAGGCAAGGAAATCTTATCCCTATGGTGCTCTGTCCTTCAGAAAATCCACATATAAAATATATCATGTCTTGGAGTCCTCTTATTTCCTGCCTAGAAGTTAAAATTGTAATCTCTGTATTGCTGTTAAAATACAAACTTGGGAACTATGTGAAAATACTCCTTAAAATGCTCAAGTGTTTGGCAAGCTTTCCTCACTCCTGATAATCCTACTGCACAGCTTTATGAGAGAAAATTGTAGTGACTCCATGGCTGCTCTCAGTTATGGACACCAAATGTGGAATAATACTTATTAAGTGTCTCTGGGGTCTAGGAATACAGAAATAATTTCAGTTTAACAAAGGAAATTGAATACAAATTACAATTCCTAAAATAAGCTCTAACATAGACAAACAATAGGAACAGAGCTAATGAGCTTTGCATGTGAACTCGTGATCCAGCTTCCCGAAGCCTAACTCAAGTGACTCAGCATCCCTGCCACACAGTCCTATGCTGATACAAAATTTAGACTCTGCTCAAGGTTGAACCATTTCAAATTTCTTTCTTGGAACATAGTTTCTGTTCTTTCAGATTTTCTCAATGTAATGTCATATCTATAACACCCACTTGCTGGCTATCACAATAATTATAGGACCTCAGTTTCTGCCCTGAACCCTTTTTGCTGATGGTGGCAAACTTCAAGGAATTTTTAACATACCCCTATTAACTTGGTAGGGTAAGTTTCAGAGACAGTCACTACATACAGACCCATCCCAGGGTCACTCTTTCCTACAGTCATGGTTGCTTCTGGAATGTCCTTATTTCTGTGTACTAGGATTTAGATTTCTAAAGCTTTACATTTTAACATCACACTGTATATATCAATTGACTTTAAGAACCCAGAAAATTGGAGAAGAGATGAAGAAAATATCTCTGTACTGTAGAAGTAAAGTATAAATCCTAGGTAAGAATAGTTGTTTGAATAAGAGTGAAATGCGTAGTAAATGATACAATTTCAGGAGCTTAAAATTATTATTATTTTTAACGGATCTGTGAATGAAGAGTAGAGGTAGAAGACAAGATTTTATTGAGAGATTCACCTTAAGACTTAGCTAAAAGTTCAAATTGGGCTTTTGTGGGAAGGGGAAATAAGGCAAGAGACAGGGAAGTGGCCTAAAATCTGATGCTCAAGTAAAAGAGTTCTCAGAATTGGGTGAGGGGAATTTCAGTACCTCCAATTTAACTCATAAATGCAGCTATAGGCTAAATATCTTTAATGCAAAGCACAGGATATTCTGTGTGTTTGCATGAAGTCACAGCTAAAATTTTTTATAAGAATAAACTTTATTCTGTGCACAGAAATGTTTAAAATATTGTCTATATAGTGAGTTCCAGGCCAGCCATTGCTACATGGTGAGACTCTGTCTCAAAAGCAAGCAAAAAAACACAATGTATAAAATTATCTTTAGAATAATGAGTTGAAAGTCAACCAAGAATTTTAAATTTTTATATTTACACTTGGTTTCCATACATGTATACCTTATTATATTTTCAAAACATAATATAAAACCTAAATCTGAAATATTTGTGAACCCCAAGCATTTCAAATAAGAAATGCTCAATACATAGATGCTAAAAACAATTCTTGATGTAGTATAAAGGCAGCTTAGGGGATGTTGTGTATTTTAGAGAGACCCTGAACCTTCCAAACGATGATAAAGGCTTGCCATTGGCTCTTTCTCTAGAAGAGAGCATCAGGTATATTGGTATTTTTAGAGAGGCAACATGAGAATAGGTATGTGTATGAGAATAATAAGCCTCTAACCAGATATTAAATTACTTTCTAACATTCTTGACTTTCACTTAGGAATGTTGCCTGGTGCTGCACATGGTGACATCTTGAATGGCTCATTGATGAAACTCTCAGAATTTTAATTTGTGAACTGAGTAGTGGCATTAATATAACCTTAATATATAGTTCTCATATCACTGTAAAATATATATTATTTTTGCAAGTGATGGCATAAAGGTAATATTGTTATTTAGTGGGAACCAGTAAGAATCAAACACACAGAGATTAGTTTCCTTATCTTTAAAATAAAAGTCGGAGAAGGTGCCTTCTTGTTTCTTCAGATGCGTCAACTCCAAGATTTTATGCTGTATATAAACAAGATCATTAATTCAAATTCATAGAATTTATTTTAATCCATGTATTTTATCAGGTTTCTGTATTTTGTATTATGTTATTTCTGTATGTACCATTATTATTATGGTTGAACAATGGAGTAATTTTAGATAACCAAATAGTCTGGACTCTTGTGATTAAATGTGGTATATAAACACAGATGGATTGTTATTGCCTGTGACTACTTTCAATGAATGAACAACTCAGCACACATAGTCTTAATCAGAATATAGATTTCACTAAATGGTTTTGACATCTTACTTCACCCTAATGCTGTAGACATTCTGAATTAATAACTGCAATAAACATGGTCAACCTATTATATGGGTCAGTTACAAATGTAATGAATATATTATAAGACACATTTTAATGTTAAGACCTCAGTTCTCAACTGATTGTTATTCTTTTTCTCCTATTTCCTGGAGTGAGGGAGATTTTAAATATGCTATCATATAATATATATACACATATATAAATAGAAATTATAGAAATGAATTTAAATATGCTGCCCTCAATGTAATTTTAGTCATCTATACTATAGTTTTGTTTGTTTCATTTTAAATCAATAAATAAAACACATTTGGACACTAATAAATATGATAAAATATTTAATATAGGAGAAAATTAAAAATCTTAGCCAAATATTCAGTGTCCTCCATGATCTATCCAAAACTTTACAACTACTGGTATGTTTAACCTAGTATTCTTAGACTAATAATCTATACTCTGTAAATATTTCTTATGTGCTTGTATTTTCTTATACACAGCACAGTTTTCTATCTTTTATATCATTATTTGTTACCTTGGGTGCCTGAAATACTCTTTCTACCTTCATGAAACTGGATCATCTTCCTCATTTTTGGAAACTTGGCAGATTACCTGCTCCAAGACCAATTTTACAAAACCCTCTCTCAAGGAATCTCAAGGCTTTTCTTAGATACTCTTTGTGTATAAGTAATGATGATTGAAATTATTGAACACATAGTTCTAGTGTCTTAAGAGCTACACCTGGATTTATTTATTATTACTTTTAATCCTAATACCAACATCCCCATCAGACATCTGTAGCTTTTTATGTCATCTTTTAAGACAACAGAGAGAAGGCATATAACTTTTCTGAGTTATCTTGCTTAGGCACAGAAGGACCCATGACAGACTCTTTGCTTCCTGAAGTAGCACCAATTTCTTGTTTTCTTTAGTTTTGCCAGGGCTCAGGGTTTGACTATGTACCATGCCTGGCCTGGAACTTGCTATGTAAACAATGTAGGCCTTGAACCTATAGAGACACAGTTTTCTCTGCTTCCTGTATGCTAGGAATAAAGAGGTAAATAACAACACTCAGCTTTCAGTTCTGTTTTAAGGAAATGACTGATCAATATGTGGATCTGTCTCCCATTTCACAATTTCTTCTTTAAAAGAAATAACAGTGGGTAGAAATGCAGTAAAATTCAAAGACAAGTGTCAATTAGAAAACATGATTTTAATGTATATTTTTAATTAACTATTGCCTGATTTCCTCTTTCCTTTCCTCCCTCCAGTATTTCCCATTCTGTAATCATTATTTTATCTTGAAATATAGCTAACTATATAAATACAGCCTGATTTTTTCATTTAGTGTTACTTGTATGTGAATGTGATTTCAAGATTTATCAGATAACCTACTGGGGACTTATCCTTGGAAAGGCTATATCTCTGGTGTTCAGTATTCCTTAGTTGCCTGTAGTTCTTTGTCTAAGGCAGGACCCTTGAGATTCCAACTGTTCATGTTATCATATCTACTGGTATTGCACTTCTCTGCAGGTCTTGTTTAGGTAGCCATACTGTTGAGGTACTGTGGGTATAACCTCCCTCTCCTTTAGGAGATACATTCTCACAACAGACTTCCTAATCTGTGACTCTTACTATCGTTCTGTCATCCCCCCTCCACACACACACACACACACACACACACACACACACACACACACACACACACACAGAGTGTTCCCTAAGCTCTACAGTTTAGGGAACTGAATACAGAAGTTGTTTGTAGTTGTCTCATCTGAGACTGGACACTCCACAGACACTGTTCTCTGCTTTTTGACCAATTGCTGTAACACTCTTCATCTGTCTTTTGTTTGATTTGCATCTATTGCAAAAAGAAGTTTATTAGATTGGTGGATATAAGAATATATATATTCATATATATATTAAATATATATATATTAAATGCAATGAGGAATCATGCTAGTTTAGTAAAATGTTTAACAGTCAGGTCTTCTCAGGGATCCACAAGTTTATAATCCCTGGGTAGTTGGCTGGGTTTTCAGTATTAGGCATGATTTTCCTCTTATTAAGTAGGCCTTAAGTTCACTTAGGCAGCATTTACTTGTCAGCCAGGTATAAGTGCCACTAAGGTACCCTTAGGATGATCATGTCATGTTAGTCATAAATTTACCTGTTGTGGTAAATAGGTATCATAGGGAGGTAGGACTATTGGCTGCTCTTCTTTCTTGGAAGCTTGGATAGTACCTGTTAGTACAATGAAAGTTAGTCCCCAAGGATGAGGCTTTCCAGACAGATTCAGCTAGAGTTCTCCAGATCTTGTGAGGAGGTGTGATTTTAAAAACTGTGTACTGCAGATGCTGACTGAAGCTTATTTGAGGAGATCACTAATTACAGTGTTGTTTGGATTCTTGTTTTGTTTTATCATTTTTAATACAGTCTGCCATTATAAGCCAGGCTGGTCTGAAAGGCACCTGAAAAAGTGCTCTTCATCTTTAGCCATCAGAGAAATGCAAATCAAAACAACTTTGAGATACCTCCTAACACCTGTTAGATTGGCTAAGAAAAAAGGCACAGATGACAGCCTATGTTGGAGAGGATGCAGAACAAGGGAAACACTCCTCCATTGTTGGTGGGAGTGTAAGCTTGTTAAGCCACTTTGGAATGCAATATGGCAGTTTCTCAGAATCAATCTCCCTAAGGACCCAGCAATACCACTTCTGAGTGTATACCCTAAAGAGGCACAGTCACACTCCAAAGGTATTAGCTCAACTATGTTCATAGCAGCATTATTTGTAATAGCAAGAACCTGGAAACAACCTAGATGCCCCTCAGCTGAAGAATGGATTAACAAACTGTGGTACATCTACACAATGGAATACTACTCAGCAGTAAGAAAAAATGATATCCTAAAATTCGCAGGCAAATGGATGGATTTGGAGAATATCCTCCTGAGCGAGGCATCACAATCTCAGAAAGATAAACAGGGGGTGTACTCACTCATTAGTGGTCTCTAAACAAACAAACAAGAAAAAAAGCCAAGCATGCCCAAGCGGCAAACCACAACCACTGAACAGCTTGGGATCAGAAACACCCTGGACTGACCCTTCGGATCCCACTCCAACTATAGGAACACCTGACTCACTCTTGAGGGAGGGGGGACAAAACTGGAATTGGCCAGGAGTGGAGACTGATTCAAGCATTATTGGGTCAGTGGGACCATAGGACTGTCTGCTCCCTGCCCAGGGAGGGGATGGGGAGTTGTGGAGAAGAAAAATGACCTGATGTGGTGGGAGGGGGAAGGGACCTTGAATAAGGATATACAGGGATGGAAAAAATTCAGAGGGAAAGCTGAACACAAAGTAAATATATGTGTAGCAATCTTATTTGCATTATCACCCTTGATAAGTCATGCTTATGATTTTTATCTTCTTTATAGTTATTGTTAACTTTTCAGCATTTTAAATTCATTTTACTGGGTTTTTTTTGATAAATACAAAATAAATAAAGAAGAAAAAAAATAATCCAGGCTGGTTTGCTGTTAGTCCTCCTGTCTCTGTTTAACTAACTTTGGGATTACTTGCATGTACTAAATAGAATTTTGATAATCAAAGTGAGAATTGAAAATGACATCTTAACAACAACAATATGAAGCAGTTAGTGGGGAAGTAACAGTCACAGAGGAGAAGAAAACAAACATAGAAGTGTAGAGGAATTTCATGACTTCCAAATAGGACAAGTAAAATAAAACAAGGATGCTCTGAAATTAAAAAACAAAAACAAAAAAACTTCAGAAATCTATGAGACTATTTGAATGGGGGGGTATCCTTATATCTCATGTTGTGAAGTCAAGCTTCTCTCCCTACTTGTAGGGTTGTTTGATGAGCTCTGGAGACATTAGAAAGTGACTCCAGAGCTCATCAAACAACCCTGACTGTATGTAAAATAACATTAACAGGCAGGTGTGTGTATGTGTGTGTGTGTGTGAATGATAATGAAAGAGGATGTAAAGAATTTGAGAGTGTGGGGACACAGAACATGCTAAAGAGAAGTGATACCAATGTATGAATGTAATTCTCAATTAAATGAAAAGAAAGAAAGAAAGAAAGAAAGTGACACCTAGCTGGAGAAGGTAGGTCAGTAGAGGTGTCGTTTTCGAACTGTATCCTGTGCTTGGCCCCTTCTCCCTTTTCTGTTCCCTGTCCACCATAAAAATAGGGGACTATGCTACTATGTTTCGTAATTCTTACACCAAGTTCAGACTCGGGTCAGGTCCAGAGTAGTGGAGCCAGACCACCACAAATTGAGACCTCCACCTATGAGCAAAATAAATCTTTCTTCTCTTTTAATCAGTTTCATTTTTTCTTTACAAGATTGTGGTCACAGTGATGAAAAGTCAGAGAAGCAAAACTGAATGAAATGACTGGGTAGATGGAAAAGGATAAAATGAGTGACGAGTTAATGACGAGAAAGTAGGAACGGGAAATTTAGCTTCCAATTCCATACATTTCAGCAGTGAATGAAATTCTGAAAATGAGTTGGAGGATAAGCACAGTTGAAAGGAAGGGAAACTAGTTAGTAATTTTATTAATGGCTAGAAAGAGGAATTAAATAAGGAAAGATGGGTGAGGGGTGAGAAAGATACACTAGCATATCAAGAGTACACAATTTAAGAATAATGTACCGATCAAAACCAAAACAATTTAAACTTTAAATTCTGACTCATAGTTTGAAGAACAGTACAAAATAAACTTGTATATTAATTGTTTGACACATTGACTAGTTCATTCAAGGGGTACTTAGAGGTTTTGGACACAGCAAAGGAGATGCAGAGGGTATAATATAAAGGAATGTGAAACTCTATGCCTTCTCTAGTACCACATCTTCCAAGCATCCCAATCTGCTCACCAAACCAGATGTTCTCCAAACCACACTCTTTTTTTCTCTCTAGGAGGCTTCATTCTATAGGCATATTAGGTTATTAAATCATCAACTAAAAATGAATACTTCATTCCCTAGCTCTTCTCCTCTTGCTCAAATTAAGAAGTGGGATTGAAATTTCCAACTCTCTAATCCTAGGGTTCCTTCTCCTAGCAATGACGTCCCATCTTGAACTTTTCAAGGGTTTTTTTTCCTAAAGTCATTTGATTAACATAGATTCAAGTATGATTTAAAGAATTAGTTATCAGTAACACTTTTATCTTTCTAGCACATTTTCAGGCCGAGGGAACAAAACAAAAATAAATTGCAACAAAAATGCAATTTTTCACTCATATCACTTAGAAAAATATGAGAGCTTTAGGAGCTCTTACCAGGAATAGGACATAGGCCAAAATTTATACACATACATTTTCTACTTTCATTTCTTATATGTAATCAGGTGTGTGTTACTTAATATAACATGCAATCAAAGAACGGAGAATATGCAGATAGAAACTACAACTAACCCTAACCCTAACTTTTAAAAAGGGAGGCTTTGGAAACTTTGTATAAAGATGATATTTTAAAGAAATTTTAAAGAAAATGATAAGTCTATTTGATTATTAGATTAATAACATACTAGACTTTGAAATAGCAGGTGCAAAGGCCCTGTAACCAAAGGGTGCCTAAGGTATCCTTCTATCTCTTTCAGTATCTTACAGACCTAAAAAAATTTTCTAACCTTCCAAGTCATACCAGGTTTTGAGCTGATGGAAGGTTACCTAATTGTGTGCAAATTACCCAGATATTCTCCTAGTCTGTAGTTCTCTAGGTTTCTAGATATATTCATTAGCTTTCTTGTTGCTAGACAAAATGTCTGACAGAAAAGAACTTAAAGTATTGAAGATATATAAAGACTCACTGCTCCAGAGACTATAGTGCAAGATCACTTGGTTCAATATTTCTGGGCCTTCAGTGAAATAACACATCATTATTGTAGTTACATGTGGCAGAAGCAGTGGTCCTCTTGGAAGAAGAGACAATGAGAAAAGATGCCAGGGACATGATGTCCCTAAAGAACAAGACAATCTCTTATGACCTCTGGGTAAATCCCACATCTTGAACTTTCCAGAATATCTCAAATGGCATACCAGCTGGGGACTTCAATTTTAATACATGATCCTTTGCAGGGCAGGGTTGTTGTTCATATACAAGATATATCACCAGGAACAGGACATATACTTCTCATCAGGCAAGACAAAGGCAAGTCAAAAATCCTCCTCTGTTCATGGTTTTTGCAGATCAGCTGGTGCTGTAGAAAAGAAGGAACCAAAGGAAGGTAGATACTAATTAACATATTTTGTTAGATTCAGGCATCTATGAAGAAGAGATTACAGCCTTTTCTGATTCCTGGCTCACACAATACAAAAGCACTAAAAAGAACTCAAGAAAGGTGGAATTGTGTTTTGGATGGGGCTAAAATGTCAGTAATATGTTCTATCACAGAGTAAATATCAGTTATTTTCCTGATTGGAAGGTGTTGTGAAGAAAGCTAAAGCCTAGAGTTGATAGATAATTATACAACAGTGCAACTTTGTTGAAAAAAACAAAACAAAATAAAACTTTTCCTAAGTCAGTTTTGGTAACATTGTAGACCATATTGCCTTCTGTGAATATGAATTATTCTTACAATGAATAAGTGACTGTCTCCCCTAGTTTGTTGAGGTAAAGGAACAGTGTGAAGAGGGTCACTTTTTAAGAATAACAAGCATTATTTTGACTGTTTTCACTACAGAGTCTGTGATGGTCACATTTATAATACAAATACCCTCAGCACCTTCCTGGCTGGATACATATCATATATCTTATCACTTCTTTATCAAAAACGTATTTCTTATTTCTTAGTTTAGATCCAGAGATTCAGAGATGTTAAGAAACTTACCTCTGTTGGTTTTGCACATGAGACCACACACATACACACACACACACAGACACACACACACACTCTACCAAGGCCACAGGAGAGTTTATGAGAGTTCCCAGCCGGGTACAGAAGCAGAAAAGCAGGAGAAGAGGAGAGATAGACCACAATATGGTGGCTCTTTTTAAGAGAGGGCACAGTTTTACATAGTCATGTTTAGGGGCATGCCTCTATACAAGGTGCATCTTGCAGGAGCCATGTTGGTTTCACCATGTGGAGTGCCAGGAATCCTTACACCTAGCACCATGTGGGGTTCACCATGTGGAATATCAGAAATTCTTATATCTCATTGTTTTGTTTATTATAAAAAGAAAACCAGGTTCATGAATTGGGGGGCAGGGGGAAAATGATCTGGGCCAATGGATCTCAAGGCTGCTTCAAGCTGTCTTAAGGGCGAAGTTTGTCTTTTCAGGGAACTGTATCTTTTGGCAGTTGGTTTGTTGGATTTTAGAGAAATGTGTCTCGTGACACAAGGATTTTGGATATTCTACACTTGGTGGTCTACCTGGGAGGTTGGAAGGATAGAGCTGACAGGTTTAAGCAGATAGCAAGGTGAGCAGGGAGGTGGCAAGAGTGGCTGGCAGAGTCTGGATTCAGGTGAAATGTGACTATAAGTTAAAAAATCTCTTTTCTACTAGAGGTACAGGGCAGGTTGGCATAATAGGGACATCTCTGAAAACATAATTAGATGGCAGTGTCTGATGAGGCCGGAATTGTTTGCTTCTCACCGTGACAATGGAGAAGCTAGAATGAAAGAGAGGTGAGACCCCAAAGCTCCTGCAGGACTGAGTGTGTGGCTCCCAGTGTCCACGTCCATGAGGAGATGGACCACCCTGATACCATATTGACTACTCAAGGCTCCCTCATTGTGTTGAGGGTTAGGGAAGCCTTGGCAGCACCAATCACTTAGGGCCAGGCCTTAGGAGATCAGCTGGGAGTGGTTTCTGTGTAATGTCCTCTTGCCATGTGGAGCTTGGGGACACTCACTTAGACCAACATTCCCTTGATGGTACCCAGAACAAGGCCTCAACCATCTCTGTGAGGCTAGACAAGAGCAAGACAGTAGCCAGACTGGCCACACTTAAAGCACAGCAGGTTCTGCTTGCCAAAGTAAGAGGCAAAGGAGCTGGTCAGACAGATTTGCCAGCAGGAGGTATCTTTTAGCGTATTTTTTTTTTAAATCTTTCTTGTGATACACTTTAAAAGCCAGCACTAAGATTTTTGCCTGTGGAGTCTGTCTGTGGTCCCCTCTCAAGGCCTAAGTTTAGCTCTGACGTCAGGATAAAAAAAAAATACACAGAGAAGGGATCTAGTATACTGTGTAAGTGCATTAGTGAAGGCATTTAAAAACCTGATGAACTTTATCTCAATGAGCTGTTAGCGTGTCCTCTTCCTCTCTGGGTCTGTTCCTAAACTTTCCTTCACTCAATAGCCTAATTTTTTACCTGAGAAAGTTTTGACAGAGGAAACAAGGTGAAAACTTTTATTATCTTATCTATTGCAGCTGCTTTTTTTGCAGAAGTAGAACTGGATTAGGACCTTTAGAGTGTGAGAATGAGTGACTGGTAGGGTAAATGTAGCTGCCAGGTTTGGAGTTCTCCGAAAGGAAAATGAAGAGTTGTAGATGAGCATTGAGATTTGAAATTTGGAGGTTCCAGAGAGGATCTGGTCATGTGGCTAGAAACAGAAGAACAGAAAGTCAGAAGGGAAAGTTTAGAGTTGAGATATGAAAAGAAATAGAAAAATTCTTAAGAACAGAGAGCTGGAAGGAAGGTTTAGAACTGACATATGGAAAGACATTGGGTTAAGATCAAGGAGCTGGGAGAGAAGATTTAGAGCTGAGATATGATAAGAGATAGGAAAAACCCTTTCTATCTGCCTGTGTGCTTGCAAAAGTTAGCTCCAATAAAATATTGGGGTCAATGAGCTGTTAGGCGGCTATTTTGAGTAATCTAAGGGGTAATTAGGCCATTTCTTTGTGCAAAACCAGATAAGCTTGGTGGTGTCTAGGTATGGCAAAAAGGCTAAGCAGGTTGACTCTCAGTCCCTCATTTTAGAGGTGAGAATGAAGAGATAGTTTCTGCTGATTCATCCTCTATTATTGAGGCCCAAAGGGGAAGGGAACACACTAAATCTGGACCATCACTCAGCTGAGTGGTTCCCAGGGGCAACAGAGCTACAGCTAAACAACTTGTCAGGTTTTAGAGTAAATGTTGTGGACAATGTCCAAAGCTATGCCAGCTGTCCCTAGATATCCGTCAACATCTGGAACAGGCGTCAGGGTTAAGGTCAAACCAATGCAAGCCATCCCTAAAAACTCTCTAGTTCTCAAGAGCATGCCCAAACCCAATGCTAGCCACTATAACTCTAGTCAGTGTCATAGTGGGCATCCAACGCAGTATTAATGGAATCTCTTCAGCATTCCACGACAGCCGTCCCAGGGCAGAGCTCTGCGAACAAGTCCATGGGCAAGGCTCCAATAACAGAGGAGGGGCAGGAATGAGTGTCAGATAATAAGGAACAGGCCGTGACCAATAAAGATCGTGGCTGGTCCTCCGCAAGACTAGAGGTCTACTATGTGCACCTAAACTCAGGAGAGAGCCTATCAGAGTCACAGTGCCAAACACACACACACACACACACACACACACACACACACACACACACACACACACACACTACCAAGGCCACAGGAGAGTTTATTTAAGAGAGTTTCCAGGCGGACACAGGAGCAGAGAAGCAGGAGAAGAGGAAAGGCAGATCGCAACATGGCACCTGTTTTTTTTTTTAAATTATTCTTTTTATAAATAATTTATTTTTATTTATTTGCCTTGGTGTTTGCCTGGAACTGGGAACTGGAACTACATGTGGGTGCTGGGAATTGACCCCTGGTCCTCCGGAAGAGCAGTCAATGCTCTTAACTGCTGAGCCATCTCTCCAGCCCTGGCACCTCTTTTTAGGAGAGGGAGAGGGTTGGGTATGGGTTTACTTAGCCACATTTAGGGGCATGCCTCTGTACAAGGTGCATCCCACAGGAGCAATGTTGGCTTTACCACATGGAGTGTCAGGAATTCTTACAACTTCATGTCATACAAAAAAACAATTGTCACACTAACCTGGGTATGACACATTTTCATCCAACCAAATG
>PVIH01001832.1:30000-214695 GCA_004025045.1 Sigmodon hispidus
TACTGATGCAATGAGATGGTGGAATATATTTGAGCTATTAGCCGTTTCAATCTCCTGCCCACAAATAATTGATGAGTTTCTATTAAAGATTGACAAGCTAGCAGGGTGCAACGCATTTTTACTAGAAAATGCAGCATGGATAGTGAATATGCATTATTCCTTTTATTCTATTACTTCACGTTAATAGTTTTGGAATTAAGCATTATGTTTCTGTGAACCTATTGATTAGCATTTAGCTTGAAATGTACATGTACCTACTCACAGTTCCTTCTATCATAATAATTTTATAGTATCAGCTTGTTTTTTTATGTAAGCATTTCAAATGCCCAAGGTTTTCATTTGTCTCCTTAATAGCGACTGGAAAGGATGTAATGCTGTGCTGAAAATTCTTAACTTGCTTTCCTAGTAATTAGGACATCAGGTGATGTCACATAGAGACCCATAGGACTTATGAATGGGATAGCCCCTCCTCAGGATCCCAGCAATGAAAATCAGTTTCATTTGCCAGTGTCAATGAAAAGCATTGTCACTTTGTAGGCTGTTTTATGTATCTTGACCACAGAATACTTTGAAAGAATACAAAGAGATCAGACAAGTGTTTTTTACAAATTTTTGATTCAGAAAGCCCAGCACTTACTGAAAGGAAAAATACTATAGGATGGAAGTTTACATCTCAGGGAAATGTGTGAGTTCTCTATGGGGCATCCTGTTATAGGGCAGCTCAATGGGCATGCTGGCACTTTGTGCTGGGCTTCTTCATTTAGGTTTTCCTCTTGATTTGAAAGCAGTGATATCATTGGCATCTCTCTAGGAATTGATTTTAAAACCCTCCTTAACGAACAAAAAAGGGATTTGCAGTATTTTAAATAACAGCTTTTCTCAACTAAACATTCAGAAAATGCATTCTTTCATTATCAAGCTTATTGACTCTGTCTATGAAATGTTGTGGGGACCCGATATAAAACCAGCAGAAAGAAATTGCACAATGCTTTATTTGCTCCCCATTTTATTTTAGCTGCCCCATTATAGCCAGATAGTGAGAAAGGGTCCATGGGTGGGATTCCTTGTGAAGCACTATGTTTTCATAAAAGGGTGGCAAACGCTTCATTTTACCTAGGGCACTTTGCTGCTGTGTTTGCTCTCTTAGGAGATCATACACAAGGACACTGAGTGTGCTGCTGACGTGCTGCCTGTGAGAGGTTCACTAGCATGCACATTGCATTGTAAAGTTACAGATTAGTTAATATGACCAGTGCATATGACTATCAAAATCTTCAGGGCTGAAAACTTAAATGCTAAACTGTGGATATGAGTATATTTTTAAGGAACTGCCAACACTGTTCTGTGATATATGACTGTCTTTGTTATACTCTATTATGTATTTTGGGTTTTGTTGTCATTATAGACCCAAAATCAGTCTTAAAATTGCTTACAAGAAAAATTAGCATTTTTTTAAAAGTCTCAGAAAATTCTGGGAATCTCAAATGTATTTTTTGGTTTTAATCTAATCATATGGTCACCTATAAATGTGGCAAGTGCTATTAAGACCAGAAATAATAGTTTTGGAAGCACATCTGATTTTTTTGAGTACTTAGAAAAATTTTTCTGCAGAAGAATAAATAGGTGGAAATAGTTCACTACCATATGATTTGTTTTATCCGTAGGCATTGCCTGGGGTTACTGGAACATCCCCGGTTTTCAGTATTGGAAAGTGAAATGCACAACAATGAAAATTTTATTAAAATGTATGTTAACCCATTACTGTATGTTCATTTTCAATTCTTTATAAGAAAGCATGATGTATCATTTTGTGTGTGTCATTCCTTTTAAAAAAAGCGATGAGTCAAGTGAAGGAGCATATTTAATGGGGAGATTTTATGGGAAACATTATACAAATGGCAGTGCATGTGATTCCCATTATTAAAATAATTTGTCATTGTACGAAAAAAAGGTATAAATTTCAAGAAAGAGTCTTCTTTAGTTATCTGCCCTTTTTTTAATGACAGTGGCTTTTGTGCAGTAAAGACAGACACGTTCTCAGGCAAAGCCCATTTCAGGCCAGAATTTCTGAAAGCCCTATTAATGTTTCATGCTAATCAAGGAGAGTGGGAAATAGAGCTGACAGGTGCTTTCTACTCTGCTTATTCCTGTCTTCCTGCATTAGACATTACTAGCTAAAACAGGACCAATGGGGTTCTTAGCCAATGCATAGAGTAAAAAGGAAAAAAAAAATGATTCTTGGCTTAAGTTTGCTGTTGTTTTTCATCTTGGATGAGCTGATAACATTCTTGGTCATATGAACACATTGATTATTAATAAATCTGTCCCACTCTAAACTGTAAGCTCAAAAGGGGCCTGCCATTTGGAACTAGCATTCAAGTACAGTGAGTCATGCTAATTTTGAATCTATTGAAAGGTTCATCTGTGTTTGTCATGCTAAAACATAATACCTATATGTTACTTGAGTCTTTGTTTATATCTGAAATTTCAAATGGAAATTTCATCGATGGATAAAATGAAATTAGTGTCCATAATGTTATCTAAGGGCATGGTTTAGATAGGAATAAATATACTTCCTGCTCTCCTCAATAGAATGCTTACTCATAATGATGTATTTCAGAGCACAGTGTCAAAATTAATACATCCCATCACATTGAGACCATGGAAAGATGATTTATTGATTGAAGAAGTTCTGTGGTTTTAATTATTGTTGTTTTGTTGGTGTTACATTTAATTTAAAGAATGCAGTGTTTTATAATTTCTTGCTAAAGTACAAGTGCCATTTTCTTATGGAAAAGTGTTCATAAAATAAGTTATCTCAATAAAAATGTGCTTACAATGGTACCTTAGCACGATTTATGTTTCCACATCTTTTATTCATAAAAATGCTTCTTTTCCCTTAAAATGCATTTAGATATGCCAAAAATTACTACATTCAACTTCAGCTCCTGAGAATCTGTCCTTTTCTGGCACCTACTGTCTGTCATACAAAGATGAGTAGTGGCATGTGGTGGCTTGGGTATATAATGACATGTGACTCTGCAATGTTTTTAAGTAACATGGATAAATTCACAAAAATCTTAACAAAAGAATAAACTATGATTATCTATTGTTGAGCAGTAAAGAATCATTCACTTTCCCTATTTCTTGAAATTGAATTTTTTTTTATTTTCTTAGTTACTTCCTCTCTCTACAAGATCCAACTACTCTAAGATTTTCAGAAGAAAGATAAAGATCTATGCCAAGTAGTCTGATAAAAAACAAATCTGAGGTTATAGAGCCTATAAGCATGCCCAAAGGATTTTAATACTTTCCTTCCCTTTTGCCTCAGTAAGGTATACTTTCTAGCCACATTTGCATATGTAGGCTGAAGCAAAATATGGAAGGAAATGTAGGTGATATGAAGTAATGAAACTCAGTTTTCTCTTCTCAACTTCTTAGGTAATAGCAGGTTTTCACTTTTGTTCAGGTTCTGAGTATATGTCAAGGACCATTGCCATCAACTTTGTCTCCTGAGAGTTGGTTATTTTCTGATACCTAATGTCTTTCATACGAAAGTAAATGAGGACATTTGCCCCCTGTTCTATGATGTTCCCTGAGCCTTAAGTGTTAGGTTGTGTTTTTAGGCATTGGCAAACATGTTCAGTTGATCTCTGTATTTTGACCAGTTGTGGTTTTTGTAATGTTGTCTATCTGTTGCAAAAGCAGCTTTTTTGATGAACTGCAAGAGCCATTTTTTGTGATTATAAATATAGGTTCTTAATGCAGTCAGGAATTAGACTGCTTTGGGAAACAGGCTGTAGTGGCTTCTCTTCCAGGTCCTTGGCCTCTCCAGCCACAGATAGTTGGTTAATTTTACAGAAGAGGGCATTACCTTTTTTCTATTGAAAAGGCCTTACATCTAATTAGATTACTGTTTCTGATTCCCAGAAGGTAAGTGTCACTATTGTACCTTTCAGAATATTTTGCCAGTAAGTCATTTACTGTGGTTGCTGGCATTATAGCTGAACTGGTTTGTTGATCTCTTTTCTCCACTGATAGCCTGTGTGGCTCTTTCTGAACCTCTGAGAGCTAGTCCTCAGTGAAAAGACTTCTAGGTCAGAGTCAGATTCATTTTTCAAAATCCTGTGTCTTAAATGTGTGATGTCCTCAGCAGTAGATTCTTACCTTCTTTTTCTGGAAGGCATTGGAACCATTTTAATTTGGGAGGGGACAATAATGCTTTTCAAGTTCTATCAAAGTCACAATTACTTTATTTTTAACTTTTGTGTTTTTTGAAACTTATGCACATGCATGTAATGAAATCTGATTGTGTTCACTCTTTCATGCACCCCATCCAACTTTTCCCTTGACGTCTCCTCATGCATGAATCTCCCAACTTTTTGTCTTTGTTTCTTTTTCATTTATAAAATAACACATTCAGTTCATTTACTGCTACCCATACGTGTGCCTGGTTATGGAGCCATCCACTGAAACATGAACCGCTAGCCTACTAATGGCCATACCTCAAAATGGAATGGTTCTTTTTTTTTTCCCCAGTTGCTACTTACTTCCTATAGCTCCCTGACTAAGGACTGAGGCTCAGGAACTGCTCACCTGTTCATGCTGAAACTTTGACTGGTGTGAATTAGTACAAGTCTTTAGCAGAGAAGCATGGTTTTGGAGAACTTGTGTCATACCCAGAAGATTCTTCTTCATAGGTTTTTGCCCTGTGTTCCAGCTCTAATGTCCGTTTTGCTTCCCTTTTTCTATGTACCTTTCTCTTTTTTTAAGGCAGGGTGTTGAAAATGATGTCAAAATTTTACATATACTCAAAATGATTCATATGTTGTAGGCAGGTCCACAAATTACATAAAAAGTTAACAACGACTGTACATTTTTTTTAAAAAAAAAACAAAACTCTTTTTGCATATCACTCAATTAGTTATAAAACTATAAGTTAGATCCAAGTTCACATTGTACAGCAATAAGAACTCTGTTCATACAAGAGGCGAAAGAAGTCCTGACAATATGCAGCTTTTCTCCTTCACACCTCTAATTGGTCTTAATCCTTCTCTATCATTTGTGGAAGTCCAAGGGGATCATTTGTTCCTATAAATGGAATACAAAGTTCCTAGTAGTTTTATAAGGACAATGTATAAAAGGCCAGGATGTTTGAAACTATGGATTGAGACTCTGCTTCTAGCACAGTTGTTTCCATACCCAGTAATGTACTTCCTTTTTGGTTTTAAACAATGTAGAACTTCATATATGAGGGGTCATAATCAAATGGCTATACATGAGTAGGTGTGCAAGCATGTGTATATGGATGCAAGTATTTATGGAGGCCTGATGCCAACTTTAGCTGTCGTTCCTCAGTATCATCTGTCTCATTGTACAACCCGGTTTTACACTGGCCTAAAATTCACTGAGTCCACTATGCTGGCTAGCCAATTAATCCCAAGGATTCACCTATTTTAATTCTCCCAATATTGAGATTGCAAGTACATTTCACTATACCTTATATTTTTTGTTTTTTGTTTTGTTTTGTTTTTTTAATCTGCTTTTGGAGTCAAACTCTTATCCTCATAATGTATAGTGAACACTTTATCAACTGAACTATTGCTCCAGCCAAAACTCTGTCTCTCCAATGCTACTAAGAGGCATCACTCTTAACTAGCTGCAAGAGAGGGATTATGAGATGTTACTTTGGATGAAAGGCTTACCAGTGTGTAAGATAATAGCAGATCCACCGGGATCCTTATGCTAATCTATGAGGAAACACACAGAAAGAGACACTTGGTTACTGATATTTTTTTGAAAGACTGACAGTTGGTTTTACTAATGATCTATATTATCTAGAGCCAGAAAACTACAATATTGTTAAATATTCTTTATTCATAAAACTGCTTCATGTGCTCTTTCTGCCCTTTCTCAGTTCAGAGATTGTCACTCAGCAAATACCCAAAAGCAAAATCAGTTTTGGGGCAATAAGAATGTGAATAAGTAAAAAAGAGCATTTCTATATCACAAAGTGTGATCTGGGTTTAAAATAGAAACATCTAATAATGTAACAAAATTAAGATCCTTTGTTGACTTTCAATCATTATGGTGGGATAACATCATTTGCTTCAATATCCTATAAAATTTACAAAACATATCCCATTCCTTGCTCTCACTTAGACTTCTTTGCATCTTTTAGACATTCTTTCAAATTTCCAAATATTCAATTTCTACCTCATTGGAATGAGGGTGATGTAAATAAATTTAAAAGAATTAGTTCTGGCAAAATTTGTTGGTTAATAAGTGGTATCAAAATAATGCTATCGTCAAACTTTGCTTCATTCCCAATACTTTGTAAAAATATACTAAAAATATTTTTGTTTTATCATCACATACCTGTAATTTTATTAATCAATACCTGGAGTCTATATTTAACAAATATTTCATTCAGAACTGAATTTAATGAAGACTATTAGTTGATGTTAACCTGAATTATCCCTCCTTTGATCCAGAGAACTTTGAACTCTTCACAGCCTTTCCATGGAGGATATAAACATTTCCACAGTCCACTGGATTTTCCACTCAAATTTGGAACTTAAAGTTTTAATTTTGTTTTCCAATCTCAGAGTCTTAAAAAAATTTCTGTTGATTGAACTTACAGTAGTAGAGCTACAGTTAGACATTTAATATCTAATTGCAAAATAGTTTCTTAATGGAGGAATATTGCCTGGTTCCCGTCAGAGAAGGCTCATCAGTGTTTCTCAAGCTATTGTAGTAAGAATTAGGTTTATTTGTCTTTGTCTAGCAGAAAGGAAACGGATATGTTTTCTATGATAGCATATCAGCTTTTTTTATAAGGTTTATAGAGAAGAAGAGAACAACTTTTAATGGGCTCACCCTTACAACACCTGTCATTTTTTTTTAAAAGGAAAAGTCACATTCTGAGCATGACTGTCATTTCTAAAGCAAGCAGAGTCCCCTGGCAGCCACAGACTCTCCTGATAAGGACAAATAGACATATAAAGAGTTTGCAGTGTCACACCCAGAAGATATTTCTTACCCAAAATAGAAGGGGGGAAAAAGACACCTCAATCTATTTGTTAGGCACATATTAGATGAGACTATTCAAATTTAGAAGCCATAACAAACATATTTGTGTTTTAAAAATATCAGCAAATTCAGGTTCTGCCACTGTTACACATCTTCAAACAGATTGTGCCTTGAGAGGTCTGAGACTCCTCTGCTAACACTGCAGTGACTGGAAACACACAGCCTGACCAGCTTCTTAGGTCATATGACCATGAAAGACTCTGAATTGCCTTAACTTGTCACTAAGAGGGGTCTCTTAACAAAGAATCCATATAGCATTTTATGAATATTCATTTAGTTGAAATTAGAGCCAATTAGAGGGCAACTTGGATGCTAAAATAAGAAACACATTTTAAGAAAGAGTCTTCAGTTTCATTAGCTGGTTTTAATGCTTCCTAGTAACCTCCCAGTCACCATTTGGACAGACCTCTCTATAGGCAGAAAACAGAGTTGAACTAAGAAGGGAAAGCTTATGCTTATTTCCATGTTGAACTCTAGCAGGAGAATTCATTCCAGTTAGTGAATGGTCTCTTCCTGAGTAGGTCATCAAGATATATGGTATGAGTAAAAAAACTATGGGAAAAATACAAGGCAAAGTGCACTGACCTATACAAAAGGAAGAAGATAAATCTGGAGAGCAGTGTTAGGACATCTCTTTAAGACACTCACATGTGAGAAACTGTTTAAGTAACTGTAATAAATCATTAATGAGTGAGCAGTAAAACTCTGTTTAATCATTAATTAACTGTGTATTAACAGTAGAAAATATTAACAATTCATCCTAATGCACTCAATGACAACTACAGTATTAAGTGCTTGTGGATTCATGTAATTGACTATTTAACTTATTTTCTAATTAAGTTTTAATATAGTTATAATTAAATTATTGGAGTTTTGCTTCTGTTAACCACCTAAATAATATGATGTTAAACATGATTTTTAGCCTAACTTCACTGTGTTCATGTTTTGCTTATTGCTAAAGAGCCCTTTTATACAAATGTAGGTTTTTCTTAAATGGTGAAATTTCTCCAAATGCATTATAATGGAGATTTTACATAATCATTTGCATTTGTGTGTGCATGTAGCCCTTTTATTCATCTGCTTCCAAATATACCAAAATGAGATTTAATCTGAAATTCATTTGACTTGAAGGAAGATAATTCTGGAATTCTTAGATGACTAGTACCTCTAAAATAATTGTCACGTAAATATTATTCCTGCCACAACCCATATGTTGCTTAAAGATATTTTTCAGGTTTAACTAAAGCTTCACACTTATATAGCACTTTAAAAAGTTGTTAACTCACTTATATTTTATAATAAGGGAACAGGACATAAAAATGACAACAGATATTTTACCTTAAAGACAACATATAACTTAAGCAATAATATCCCATTTTTTTTTGTACTTGTGATAAAATACCTTCAAGGAGATTGAATTCACTAGGAAAAAAAAACAGAAAGAGAAAAATAATGAAATGACCCAGAATAACAGTTTGTTACTGTATAGACTAGGAAAGTAATGTAAATTGTGGCCTTAATATTATTTTCTTCTAGTTAATATTATAACAATGATTCTTAATAATTATATTTGTAGGAAACAAAGTGTATTAACTTGTTTATGTGTCAGGAATGTGAGAAATTGACTATCTGCTGTGGAGCCGTATATCCTAGGCTACACTTTACTGAAATAGAATATTAACATTTTTAATCAAATCTTTACAGAAAATAAATATTTCAGTTGACCATCTAAACAATAAAAATCTTTCCAGTCAGGAATCTTGCCTCTGGAGACTCTGGATTTGTTGTGAAGAGAAATAAACAAAACCAGAAGCAAATCCATGCTTGGGTTAACTCTGAGATGACTAAATGTATTGAAATAAAGGACTATATTTACAGAGCCATCAATCCACATCACAAAGACATGGCCCTGTGGCCTTAGTCCCACTTGTCAATCAATCTCCACTATTATTCAGTCAGGTGGTAAGCAGGGAATCCTAGACCAGAGGGTACAATCCTGAATGAATGGATTTGTCTACCCTAACAAGGCTACATTTGATTTAATGACTGCCCAATCACTAACTCTACCCTTACCCCCCACAGGCAACATTTCAGAACTGTCATAGAAAAATACAATTGCTGGGACTTCAAAAGTTTCTTTTCCTCTCTTTTGAAATGAAGTTTTCTATATTTTCATGTATGAACTAGCTGATTTCTATAATATAAAGTTTTCTGAATAAAAGGCAAAAATCGTTAGAGTTGCATAACAACACTATTTTGTTGTAGAGACAAGGTAAAGCTATTTTTCATGGTAGGCATAAAACAGCTTACCTAAATCACTGTCTCTGATTTCTAACCAACACTGCAGTGCCATGATGGAATTTGAGTGAGCTGTTCTCCCTCTCACAGAACAAGAAGACTTGATCTGCGATGTCTCTTCAAAGGACTATACACTTCAGTGGTTGCAATTTCAGTCAGCTCAGTAGTGGTGAATAAAACCAAACTCGTAACTCTAGAGAAAACTCTACTTTGACAACTGACTGTATCTCTGTCTGTGAACTAACCTTGTTAATGGCCCCAAGCAAAGTGCTCATACCAGGATTACCTTCGTGGGGCAGTGGTCCTGAATGTGTCTTAGTCTCCTAAACTAAAAGTTTAGCATAGAGCTTGAGAAACTTCTCATTGCTTAAGAATACTTACTGGTTGTGTGGCAGTTGAGTGGTCCTACGGTGTACAACCACCCCTAACTTCAGTTCCAGGTGATTTGATGCCCTCTTCTGGCCATCAAGCACTCAGAGTGTGCACATAAATAAATACATTCAGGTCAAACACTCACATAAAATAACATAGAAATTAAAGCAATGAACATAGCCAGCCACTTTCTATTAATACATATGTCATCTAAAGTTAGTGTAGAATAATGAGACAAAAAGAAAGCTTTGTAGAGCACTGTTGGTGTTAAATGACTTTTATGTGTTGGGAATACTGACGCAACAGGAAGGGCTATGAAAAAGGCATTTAGCTTTGGATGTCAGGCCACTGGGAAATATTATTGCTGAAAATTTCACTGCAGACTTTTTGTTAGTACTAAGCTAACTTCCTTGAAGGCTAGCAGAATCTCAGACCTTATCCCCATGTTTACATCCCTATAGGTCAGCATTGCCCAGTGGGAAATTATTATGAGCCACATATGTAATTTTAATGTTAATTTTAACACTATGTTTTACTTAGCACAACTCAAAAATGTGTATGCTATTTTTAAAATTATGTCAATAGAAAATATGATATTGACTTTCGGTTATAGTGCTTGGGTTGATGACAGGGCCACTGCTTGGGGTCCAGAGGGGGTTGGAGAAGTACATGATTGGGAATGATCAATTCATGAGGTGCAGGAATCATAGATGGGAGATTAACTGTCAAATGAATAATAACCACACTTGAAATGCTATTGTTTTGAGGTTATTACATATATGGAGATTACTAGCCATCAATGTTTTCTTTAAAAAAAATCTTTTGAGAATTTTTGAAATTATTTTATTATAATTATAATTATTATTATTATGAATAAAGTCACATTTTCTATCCGTGTATATCCTTGTTCAAGGTTCCTTCTCTCTCCCACCCCCACCAGTCACTCTCCTCCACATCTCCCCATCTCCTCCCCAGCAGGAGGTCCCAATGTCCCAATATGGCTTAGTTCAGCATCCACTTCTGGCAGATCCAGTTTCCTCATCCCAACATCAAGACTGAGTCAGGTGTTCCTCTAGGGGGAGTGGGATGTCCAAATTTTTGAAATTATAATTACAACATCCTTCTTTCCCTTTCTTCCCCCTAAACTCTCCCATAAATCCCTTCCCTCCCTTCTCTAAATTCATCACCTCTTTCATGCTCATTATTATTGCACAAATATAGGTATATACATCTATATTTCTATATATAACCTGCTCAGTACATATGTTACTTATATGTATGTTTTTAAGTCTGACTTTTGACACTGGACAATCAACCAATTGGCATGCTCTTCCTTGGTGAAGGTCACTTCTCTTGCTCCCAGTTCTTGCCTGCAGTTCTTAATCTAGGGTTGAGACCTCATGGGATTTTTCCAGTCCAGTTTGACATGTCCACTGGTGTCCTCCTTGTTCAGCTCATGTGTGGGCTGTCATGTTGGTGAGACTTAGTGGGTGAAGTTTTTGATGTTACTAGTACACACAATATCACAGCACACACATTGATGCTCTGGCTCTGACATTCTTTCTCCCACCACTTCCGTTCCCTGAGCCTTAGGTGTATGAGTATTTTATAAATGTATTCATTGGGACTGGACACCAGAACTCTGCATTTTGATTGGTTGTGGCTTTCTGCAATGCTCTTTGTTGCAAAGAGAAGTTTTCTTTAAGAAGGTTGAAAACTATACTTATCTATGGGTATAGGAAAAAGTGTTTATAGATTGTTGTTAGGAACATGCAAGCTTCCAATGGAAGGAGGCAACTAACAGTCCTACTGAGCTATCACCTATGAATCACATCAATGACCATCATGACATAATAACTATAAGGGCACAGTTATGGTACAAATGCCTTAGTGACAACAAACTGCTCTAATTGAATGTGAAATCTGTTCTACATGAGTAAAATTATACTTAGTGTTGGAAACTTAAGTAACTATTCAGCGCTAGAGAAATCATGGTTATTGGAAGTGAATCTACAACCCCCAATTTATTAAAAGATCTTTTAAATGGTGGTTGTAAATCATAAAAAAATACATTTTAGAATACCTTTGACTTAAATTATTGCTTTATCTAAAATAATCTCACCAGCTAATTGCAGCCAATTTCCTGTAGTGGGATTATGCTGGTAATGTAAATATGTGTCCCACCAATGAGTTTCATAAAAGATGATTGGCCAAAGACAAACAGAAAGTGTGGGCGGGGCTACAAGGCTAAGAAAACTCTGAGTACTGGAAGAGCAGATCCATCAGAAAGAGCTGCCACAGACAGGATGAGGAGACACAGCAGGCAAAGAGGAAACCCATCTGCAGCACAGTTGAACAAGATGGATTAGATTGAGAGCAAGCGTTAGCAAATTATATGCCTGGACCCTAGGTCAATCAATGAAAAAATAAATGTAAGCCTGTGTGATTATTTGAGGCTAAGCGGGGCTGAGAGTGGGACCAAAACCTTAGGTCTAGCCCGGAAAGTCCAGGCCAGAACTATTTACAACAATTATCAAAAATATCCATTGCCTAAATCTTGAGGATTTGATGTTAAAAGTACAAAATGTGTTAAGGTTTTTAGGAAAAGTAAACTTGCCTAGGATTTTTATTGACCATAACCTGAAGTTAATTTTAGGTGCATTTCTCATTGCAAGTTGAAAGTATATTTCATGGATTGAATTAAGATGCAAGAACTAGCTAGCAATATGCCTGAGCCATAGGCCAAGCAGCATGTAATTTAAAAAATAAAGTATATTTAAAAAAATGCAATTTACAATTATATATTTTATAACATATGCATATATATTATATACAATTAAGACAATTATAAAAATTGTTGCTTTTGCTTGGTTATGATTTTAGGCCTGGCAATAAATTATATGCTGGTATTTAAAAGTAAAGATATTATAGATAGAACAGGTTTGTATCAGATACAAATGGCCAAACAACATCTTTGATCAGGTGATTTCCTCTTTCAACCAAAGCAGTAAATTTTACAGATGGAAGAAAATATGATAGAAATTTCAAAAACATCTTTGAGAAAAGGAGTGAGAGATGAATTTGATATAAATGCATTGTACAGCATTTTCAAAGAACTGACTACAGGACTGTATGTTCTTTGCAGCTCAAAATTGCAAACTGGGTAGATTTGCATGAATCATTTTAAAAGACATTACATGAAAACATCATAGGGCTAGAGGGGAAGAAATAATTGCTTACTGAAGGAATATTTTATTATGTTAAAAAAGGACAAACTCATTTTAATCAAGTCACAAATTGTTCCTCTCTGTAAAGAAGTTGTTTTTGATCATTTCTTAGAAGTATAAGTAGGAAATGGTCTTTTGAATAGTGGTGTGGAGGTGCTTAGCACAGGTCAATCATTCCATTTATAATCCAAATATATATGAATGACCCAAATAACCCTGTCGTTTTACCACTTTTCTATTTCAGTTACTTGACATCATCATAAATATTGAAGTGTGAGGCTCAGGATCTGGAAAATCAGTTGTTACACTTAAGGTGTTACTTCCACATCATTTTGCTCATCTACTACACTCTGCAGTAACTGTCAGAACTTTCAAATGATGTATCTTAAAATTAAGTTATAGCAAGTTAAAGAGCAACACATATGAAAAGCAGATTTCAGGTCTTCTTTCTACATAGAAGAGTTCTATGGCCAGTCAGAAGGTGCCAAATAGGTACCTATTGTATGATTTTTAAGTTAGTAAACAGTTTTCTTCAGAAGCAGCTATTTTACTTTTATTTCTTTATATTTAGTTCCCTGGTTTGAGACAGTACAGGCCAACGATATTTCCCCAAAGTAAATATAGTAGTTCTCCTTTTCTTAGATTTGGAGGTGTTTTTGTGATTTTTTTCTTTTTCTCTTTCAAAATATACAAGTCATCTTCCACAGCAAAGCATACTTGTCAACGCACGTGTCAGCCAACTTTAAAAAGAATTGTCTGAGAAAAAAAATGAAAAGTAAATTATTTAAGTGGAGTTGTAGAGGAAGCTTGAAAGAATTCTGTTTGGAAGGTTTCTTTGCTTCTCTTTGCCAATGGAAGGCAGGTCTGGATCCCTTGCTACTCAGCTGCTGTCATAACTAGGGCTGACAGTTCACATTGAAAATTCTGTTTTCCTCTTTCCCAGGAAAGCAAGTCAAAGTTAAGCCAACAAACTGTTCTTGGCAAGTGCCGCACAGCTCTTTCCTCTCTTTTAAATTAGCCATTTGGGTTCTTTGCAGCATCTGTGAATGGGCTTCCAGGGCTAGAGACAACAGATTTGTGAGTGTACTAAACACGGAAAAAACAAGAGGAGATTCTCTCTGATGAAATGTGTGGTTATGTGACATCATAATTTTAGATGAAAGGAGAAAACTCTTTTATGGAGGAAGGAGAAAGGAACAATCTGTGTAAAATTACTTATAAAAACCTTTTGAGCTACAGTTGTACTGGATAGTGAGCTTTGGTTGTCAGATATATTACAGCTAATGAGGTTCCATCACAGAGGATGAACGAATCGGGGAAAACCTCTCCATATGATTTAGCTTTTGTGCAGAGACTGATAACAATGTGGCTGCCTTTATTTTACTTTCCAAATTTGTCTCATTGATATAAAGTTTGAAATACTGTAATAAACTTTGCCAAAGTAGTTATTGGAAGTTACTTGCAAAGGAGTAATATAGTCAGGATTTACTTTATGAAAACCTATTAGTAAACCCTAGAAATATAAGTGAATAAGTATGAACAACTGATTCTTTTCATAATGAGTTTTTTAAAAAGAATTGTTTTATTAAAACATAGATATTTCTTTTCTCTATTTTCATTAGTATATACAAATTGTAAAAAAATGGTGGATTTCACTTTAATTATATATGTATACAACTTATCGTGATGCTATTAGCTTTCTTCATCTTCTTCTCTCCCCTCCCTCCAACCTTCTATTGGTCCCTTTCCTCTTCCAAAATGTTGCCCCACCCACTTTCATGTCTTTTTCAGTAAGATTTTTAGTAATGTCCTCTGAATAGTAAATACAAAACTTTTATTTTCTGACTGTTACCTATAACTTTAGAGAATCTTTTATGTGTCACATTACAACAATTTTATTACAATATTAAGTCACTAACATTTACATCATAAGCATGGAGATGTCTTCTAGTTATATTATATATAAAATACAAATCGGCATGAAAACATGGTAAATATATAACATATCTATACAAAGATTTTTGTCTTTCTTTACCACACACATTTATACGTGTTCATCATGGCTATGTGGGGCACTGCTGCTCCACTAACTAACTTATCTGTAGATAGTACAGTATTTGCAAGGCCAGTTCATTAAGGTTAATTTGTTCAAAAATATTAGAATCATTAATTTCTGGCTTGTAGCTAATGGCTGTTCTCAGCCAGCATCTTGCTTCATCATTAGTGTCACTGAGATTATAACTCACACCCAACTGTTTTTACACTATCTAATAGAATCAATTGATGCAATGGTTGACAAGATGTTGTTTTGCATTTTGTCATCACACTAATGTACATGGCTTAAAGGCATTGGCATCCATAATGTGGGGCAGTTTTGTAGGAGACTGGAATAGGCTGAAGCTGCAAGGGCTATTTTCATAAAATATTAATGAAATTGAAAAATACACTGGGGTTGAAGGCTTGTCTGCTAAATGCAAGGTAAAATCTATTCTGCTCTGCTTTCTGATGACTGTAATTAGCAGCCCTAATTAAAAATTCAAACCTTGTGTATATTTGAAAGCATGAATCTTAGCTCGCATTGTGTTTATTTCCTTTACAAAGTATTTTATTTTACAACACTAATTGAACAGGATACTTCCTAGTCCGACAGCCGCAGCTGGCTGGAGCCAGTTTATGTATCCAGTCTCTCAAGACTACTTCCTTTTGTAAGCAATAAAACATCTTTAAAAAACATGTATGTGCTCTCTATGAGCCATTAACTCTGTGCCATCCAGCATAGGCCGGCCTTCTCCACACACATTGTTTTTTTCTCCTACCCCCCCTTCACTTAAATGTGACCTCTTTGAAGACGCTGCTTTTCTCTGATCTTCAATATTTAATGTGGATTTACTTACATTAAATGACCACCTTACTAAAGGAGCGAAGGTCCACTTCTGACATTATTTATGAACCACGTACCCTGTGCAAAAATATGGAAGAAATTGCGCAGGAATACCTATTAGTTCTGGTAGAAAAATCTACTCTTTAACGTTGTTTTCTAAACTTAGCTTCAGACTTGAAGTCAGAGTATTGAAGTCTCACTAGGGAACCCAGGACAGTAACTGAAGTCCTAGATGATAGCATTATGGGAACATCAGGCGAAAGGAGAGGCAGGGCTGGAAATGAGTCAAAGCTAGAATCCACTCCACCTCGACCCCACAACAAAAAGGTCAGAAATAGAAAACAGTCTTTAAAAGTGATAAAAATAAATTTTCTTTAATATAGTGCCAATTGTTGACAACATAAAAGAAAGTGAAGCCATCAGAATGTGGCTCAAAATAATTAAGGAGAAGAAGTAATATATAATTCTTGCTTACTGTCAACTTGGAGTAACATTTTTCAAAGCTATATAATTGCTTGACCTAAGTGTTTTCTCTCATAGAAGTAGGCACCTTGAGAACTCTAAAGTGACTTGCAAAGCCAAGAGCTTCATCATAAACACATCATAAACATTGCCTTCCAATGATTTAAGGCAGGAGCAGAAAATTAATGCAAATTGGTTGTAGATACTGCTGGAATTATTTGTAAAATTTGTACAGCCCAATGACATAGACTTTCATTAAATTAGCTCTCGAGTGCAAAGGTTACATGCAGAGGACAAAGAAGTTTATTCCTTTTATCTCCTAATGAAGTTTTGATCTAATTTTCTTGGAAACACCATTTCTGATATGATATTGAACCCACAAGAGTGAAAAAGTTGATTACACAGTAATAAAATATCACAATTGCTTAGACACCAACTCATTGCTTTGAATGATGAAATGAATAAATAAATTCTATTTGAGGATGAAGGTTAACAGGGTTTCTAAAACACAGTATTCTTCCAACACTGAGAAATAGTTTATTTTGTAGAACTATGAATATTTAGACTATAAAATTATACAGTCTTTGCCTCAGGCTTAGGATCTATAGTCCTTATACACGGAGCTTCTTCACTCAAGAAAATGAAAGTTTTCCTGGAACAAGGCATATTGAACATGAGGCTATTAAGAGGATATGGGGTCTGCTAACATTTAGGCTATTGAATTCTTCAACTGACAAATGGTATACCTGCCTTCTTCACTCCAAATACACATTTATTTAGTCTATTGAATGGATCTGTGCCTTTTCTCTGAAAGTGAAAGGTAGAATCAATAACTTCAGGTGAAGAAGGGAATATGGTAACATGAGTCTGTGGGTGTCTACATTATGTGGAGGGAAGGTGGCTTGAGCAAAGTGGGTGGTGATGAAAGAGGCCACCTTGAATTCTGGGCTTATTCAAAGCGTCTTGCTCCAGCTGACATGCAAAGCAGACAGCAAATCTCAACAGCATATTGTCATTGTCACATATGCTTATGCAGCCTCTCCTGTGATAGAGCAAGAATTTGAGCAGTTTCCGCCCTGCTAATAAAATGAGGCAGAAGCAGAGGCCTTTATGCAAGCTACAAAGCCTGAGGAGATGCTCACTACTCCTGTTGCCCAGGAGTCATGCAGTGTCACCAGCCCAGGCATACAAGGAAACAGAGTTCACTCCCTGCTCTTCCTCCAAATCACCAAGAGTTCTGCCCATAAAAACCTTCTTGTTTCTCTCTCTCTGGTCTCCAGCGGAGCTGTCCTCTGCTTCACAATGATATTTTGTTCTCCCATGCTCTCTGCCAAGGAGCCTCCCTCCCTAGCTCTCAGTGGCCTGAAGCCCTCCCTCCTGAAGAGCTGCTCTTAGTGGCTGGCTGCCTGCCACTCACTCTACTGACCCTGTCTCTGAGCAGTATGTCTAGTTACAGACAGCAGGGATATAGTGACAGCTGGCTTGCTTCTCTGAGCATAGAGGGCTCAGGTCCCAGAACTTCAGGAGATGGGTCACTCTTCTTCCTCCTAGCTGACAGATTACATGATATTTTTTCAGAACAGAAAATTGAAAGATGGTGCTAAGGTATATGGCTAGAGTTACATAAAAATCTAGAAATCCATCACAGAAGAGTAATGAATGGGAGTTAAGGTGGCTACCTAGAATCAAACTTGACCTCCATCTTTGGACATTGACTAGCATTGCCTTTGGGGTCTTCACACTTCCCTCTCTCTCTTAACAGCATAGCCTGTGTCTTGTCTGTCCAAGGCCCAATTACTTCATGTTTCCTTTGAATCAGGATATAATTACTTTTTATAAATAGATGAGAATCTAATTTATATCAAGAAGAACTGAAGGGAGCTCATTTTTTTTATCTCCCTAAACTGTCTATAGTCCAAAAATTAGTCTCTCTTTCTCCTCTCTTTCCCCCTAACTAAAAGCCCTTGTCCAGTGGGTTTTTCCTCAAGTAGAGTTAAAAAGAAAGCCAATGGAGTTTAATCACCTCCCAGAACATGAGCAATCTCATCTGACTGCTGACTTTTCAGACTAAAGAACAATCACATACATGACTCTGGATCTGCCCTCCTTTGTCTTCCCTAAGAATTAACCTCACTAATCATGGGCTTTGGATCTAGATAGAATTAGAAAGTGGCTGTTGGGAGAGTAGATGTTTCTCAAAGCATTAACATGTTTAGTTCAGATCTTGTCTCCTTTGATGATTTATCCATGTTATATGAGAATGGATTTCTAGAAAAAAGGCTTTCTGCTCATAGATAAATATTGACAGAAATGGAGTTCCCAACCAGGTGACAAGGGACAGGAGAATTATCTTGATGGCTTCATATTGGTTTATTTCAACTGCAAATATATTCTTTGTTATTAATATGTTAATGTTTATTTTGAAGCCATTCAAGGAAGCAAACAAATTTTATCTTTGAAGATATTCAGAGCTCAGATGAGTGGTTCATTAATTGAGAAAACTTGCTGTATCCAAGTTTAGTTCTCACTGGAAGCTCACAATTGCCTGTAATTCCAGCTCCAGGGGATTAAAATAACTCTACTAGCTTCTCTTCACATGTATACTCATGTGAACATGTTTGTATATGGACAAATAAACACAATTAAAAATATAAAACAAATCATAAATGAAACATGAATAGAGTATATTTAAATGGGATGGGACATATCTCACAAGAAGAAATGGCTTCTATTAAATATGTAAGAATTTCTTGATATTCCAGGTTTTATTAAATATGTAACATATTACCACATTTTTCAATACCCGACTGTCCCTATAAAATCCTTGAAAGGGCTTCTTGAATAGTAGGAAGGTTAAGAACTCATTCTCATGCTAGTATACACCTGTAATCTAATGTAGGAAGATAAAAACACGTGGTATGTGTTTGAGTGGAGTCTGGTCTACATCATGACTACATAGTGAGAGGTTGTTTCAATAAACAAAATAAGAAGTGGGGGCATTCTCTCTGCATGTCTGTTCTTCTTCCTCTCTTAAATGTGTCTTTTGGACTTACACTGTGAGTCAGGAAAATGTGTATGTAGTGTGTGTGTGTGTGTGTGTGTGTGTGTGTGTGTGTGTGTATGTGTGTGTGTGTGTGCTTGTGCATGTGCATCTCTGTGTGTGTACCTGTTACATTAGTTATTCATTTTCACACCCTGGTTGAAGACATAGTTGGGTTCATGTAGGACTTGAGATGAGAGGTACACAGAAACCACAATATACTAGCTTGTTATTGCTGTAATATTTATTCTGTAAGATATTTTTATTAAGATGCCTAAAATGTCTTTGTTCATGCTAAATAAATGAATAACCCTCAGAGCCTCACTATCAGGCAATGAGATTTGCAAAGATGATAGGGTGCAAAAGAGAAAGCTGAATTCCAACATTGCATTGCAAAGGTGAAGACAGCAATTTCCAACTCCAAAGATCCAGAGATAGGTGAATGTCAAAGTCAGTCTACTACCCTGAATTATGCCTCTTCTTCCTCTCTGCTCCTTCCCCTACATAGTCATATCCAAAGCATTTTCACATGCCAGTTAGGCACCCTGCCATCAAATCTTAATATAAATATATATTCATTCTCTCAGCCTTATCATTGGCCTGATGTGATTAAAGCTTATGCCATAGAGCATGCTGATATAATTAGTAGACACTATTTGAAAGCTGAACTGACACACTGCTGAAGTTAGATTATCCTAAGGTTCCAGTTGTGCAGTTCTGGTTGAATTTATCTTATTGCTGAAGGAGAGTGACACATAGCTAGTATTTCTTAGGCCAGAATATCCACAACATTGAGCAACATGGTGTGAAAATGTGTGTCAGAAGACCATATATAGGAAAAAGCCATGACATACAACATGTTGAAAAAGGACTCTCAGTGTATTCATCTGTGCTTAGTAATCTTATGGCTTGACTTCCCACTATCATCATCCTGCACTGATGTTTCGAAATCCACCTTCTTATAGACAAAGTTTATTTAGATTATCAACTACTGTGATTAACTCTACCAGAAAAATTCTCTGAACATTAGATTTCATGGATATTTGCATTCTAAGATCTATATGTTTTGTAACTTCCTACGCTTATCTTATTCATTTTTTTGCATTCTACTGACCATCCTACCCCCGTTCCTACAGTTTGAAGTGAACAACGAACTGTATCTAGTTGTTTTATCATGATCAAGATTACAGGTTCTTTCTCAGAGAGGACTAAACTTTATATGTCACTGATGGCACTGGACATTCTTCAATGTTAACTGTTAATTTGGTTTAATTTGCTTCATTCTCATGGTAACTCTATTTGACTATAATTCTTCCTTTGATTGTATTTCTTTCTCAAAAACTTTTAAGGTGACCCTATGAGCTCAGAAAATAGTCTCATTTCTTGGTCCCACTTATGTCTTTACTTTCAACTATAATACACTTCTGGCCCATTGAATTCTAGTGCTTTGCTTGGGATTTTTACTTTCTTTTTCCTGGAAGGACCCTCCCTCTATATTTTTTGCCAAAATTAGGTTTCATCCCTGAAAAGATTTTTGAAGGTAGTGGCTGATGAAGGATGGACAGTTTTCCTCACAAGTTTGCTCACAGTATAGTGGATGGGGTTACACCCATGCATATATGAGTGATGTGTATGAACCAATTTCCTCTGAGATAAAGTAATCCATCTTGGAGGAAAGCTCAACATTATGATATAGGATATTCTAAATGGAGGTGAAACACTCCATCCTGTAGAGAAGTCCCTTAAATTCAGAAAAAAAATAGCTCAAAGACCTCAGAAAGTTCTGGGAATTGACCATAAACACAGAAGCCCTCCCTCCCTATGCAGTAAGGAGTGCTGAAACACACTCTCAGACAAATCAAGTCATCTGAAAGAGACAGAAAACAGTTGAAGTATCTAGATGAGGGTCAGACAAGACCAGCTACCTGGAGAAACAGAGATTAACCAAGCTTCCTGAAAAAACAAGAAGAAGGAGGAGGAGGAAGAGGAGAAGAACAAGGAGAAGGAGAAGGAAGAGAAGAAGAAGAAGAAGAAGAAGAAGAAGAAGAAGAAGAAGAAGAAGAAGAAGAAGAAGAAGAAGAAGAGCTACACACACTGTAACTATAGCATGGCCCAGATGCTTGGAAGAGGTTCAGTCAAACAGCTGGATAGAAGACTCACAAAGCAATTGAGCTATTTGTGCAGTGTGCTCTGGGATTCCAGCTTTTGAGTGCTCATCCATGATGGACTGGGTTTTAGGTATATTTTTTTTTCTCCTGCAAGTAAACCTACATCTACATTCTTGAAAGACACCCCAATAAAAGTAGTTAACCAAGTTGGACTTTGGTGGCATCCAGATTTGGTTTGTCATTGGTTTTTTATTTGAAGAGATATATAACACCTCCCCAGAAATCTTTTCATGCAGCAATGAGAATTACTAATTTTACTTGATTACTTAATTTTGTGATTTACTTATCCCAAAAATAAGAATGAGAAGCAACAGTAAAATTGGAAGGAAGATGTGGGTAGAGAACATCATAGCATATTTCCACATGAAGTTACCTAGAATATGCAAATGCACAGGCATCTACATATGCATATACATATGCCTGGATCCATGTACCTGTGACTTCAGCATTGGGGGATTAAAGCAGGCAGATCTCATGAGTGCCTTTACTAGACAGGTAAGCTTCTGCTACACTTCGGAACCCTGTCTTAAGGCAATGAAGAAATAAGGCACATCATGGGAAGGGAAGACACCTGGTATTCTTCTCTGGCATCTATATTTACTCTCATGGGTGCTGTACACCAACACATGAGAATCATATAGAGAAAGATGATGGGACATGATTATAACAGGCCCTTTGTGAGGTAATATTTTTATGTTCTATGCATTATTTAGTCTTTGACCTTCCAGCTGAGGCAATGGATTTGTTGCCTTCTCAGTACAGACTAAGTAACTGTTTGGTGTCCAGGTATATTACTTAATAGTTGGCATTAAAGACCAATTTCTTAATTAAATTGATAAAATGTTTCAAATTTTCTTTTTAATTACCTAATTAAAGAAATAGTAAATCAATATTGTACCACCTTTATGAATAATTCTACAGTATTAAAACAAATTATTTTTTAACTTTGAAGTGCATATATTCTTAACTAGGTGTTAGGGAACTGCAATCTGAATTTTTTTTTAATTTGGTAAGGAGGCATATGCCATAGAGTAAATGTGGAAGTCATAGAAAAACTTGCAGGCATCAATTTATTCCATCTATCACACGAGTTTCTGGTATCAAAGACAGGTCATCAATCTCAGCTGCAAACATTTAAGCCACTGAGCCATCTAGCTGACTCAAGTCATAAGTTTGGATATTTTAATCTAAACAAGGTTTCACTAGAACCCATTGAAATTTATCACTATTTACTTCATCCAATATAAGTACAATTGTGTCACTTTAGGGAAAATTTTAGCTTTGAACCAAATAAGTGGATCATATTTGGAAGTGTCAGATCAACTATTTGTAGACATTTTAAACATGGATAAGACATACCAATATATAAATAAGTCTTGTAGAACAAGTATTTTAGATTCAGAGATTTTTATATCAGTCAACTTATAAATGAGAGAAGGTAAGTAGTCAGATAATATAGAAGAAAAATAGTGTATTTGGAAGAGTGTCATTAATGTAATAATAGCAAAGCATGTTCCCATTCATCTAGTCTGAGTGAACATTTCACTTCAACTTGTATTTCTTTCTTGGTTCAACCAAGACTTGACATTTCAGTAGCTCTTGGACCCTGTGATGCACTGTGATATCTGTCCATCCCTTTTCACTAGAGTGCATTCCCCAACACTGAACACAAAGTGTCACTGTGACTACAGGCTAATAGCCTAAAACCTGAGGAAACCTTGCCAAACTTGAAGTTCCTTTGCTTGCAAGTGAGCACTTTTGCCGAAACTTTTATGATCAATTATCTTTTGGGGGTGAGGTTTGAATGTTAATTATTCTAAATCTTGGTTCTTCATATACTGTGACGTAGCATTTTGCTCCTTTGTTTTCTTTTGACAGCCTAAGAAAGCCAGAAGTGTCTGGAACACTTCAGGTGTTTCGTATGTTCAATACAATGAAGCTAGGAATTGTTCTGGAAAGTTAACAATGACCCAACTGCACACATATCTAGACTGGAATGTTCACCGTGCTTTGTCACTGCCATGGGGAAACAAATGTTATGTTCAGAACACTGAAAGAATACAAATCCTTAAACACACACCAAGAGAGAACACCTGAGCGGAAAGTTAGGCAGGATCTCCAAACCTACCAATATCATCTGAAAAGTTTTTCACTATAGAAAATGTACTTCAGGAAAACACACCTACTTTTAAATGTATTTTCAACTATAAACAGGAAGATTTGATTGTTTTATTTTTTTCAGTACATGAAGATTAATTTTTCCTCATTTTCCCCTTACTTCTGGATGTATCCATTTCTGATATAGACATCAATAAATGACATCACTGTAGACACAAATTTTCTTTCAGTGTTTACTACGGGTGTTTAGCTTGTCCGGCACACCAAATGTTTTGATGATAAATTGGTATCTATCAGTGTCAAATAAAAATGCTAATTAAACATTCTGTACTATTTATAGAAAAGTCTGAAGATGAGGTTTGGGTTTTATATTTTAAGATATTTTGTGAAATGAACTGTGTTGAAACAATAGTGGTACATGTGCCATCTTACACTACTTCATTTATTTATTTATCTCAAGTAAATTTTCATCTCAACCAGACACTATTGACAACTTTCTCCTGCTTCATCACTACCATTCTCTAAAATTATTATTTCTCATGATTACATCAACACCGTGTTTTATCAATTCTTATTGAGATACTGGTTTGCAGCTTTGGCAATGTAGTAAATTAATCTTCATGTTCTAATCAGTATGTGTCTTTGAAAGAAAGATACTAATTAATAAATGTCTACTTAAGCCCTCTTCCATATCTACTATAGTGTTCCTTGGAAATTTATTTAACCTTGCTTTATTTAATTTTCAAAATCTCAGCTACCACAGTAGACAGTGCAATAGTTGCTTTAAAATAATGAATTCATTTTAGAATAACTGTTAGTCATTACAACAGTAACCAAACTTATTATTATCTGTAATAAAATGTAAAGCTTATAGATAATTTGGGGGAAGCTTCTCTTCATTTGTAAACATGGCTTAAAAGTGTGGCTTTACTTTTGGAGAAACATCTCTAGTGGCTCTTACCTGTGTGAAATGTAAAGGAAATGACAGAGATGCAATGGCCATAGTCTTTGCTAAGTTGACAATGGCAGAGTATTATATTAAGTGCTTGATTTTGAATACTAGAGTTCTGAGTGTTAGAAAGATGATAAGTAGCCTCATTTTATAAACCTTTAACTATTTTAAGGTACTTGAGGAATACAATTTAACAATAAAAATTATGTTATTTGCTATCTCTATATAATATATATTGATATATAAATTATGTATATGATATGGTCCAGAAATACAGAGATGCTGGAAATTCCTGGAATAAATAATCCAATGAGGCATTCTTAGAATGACACAGAAGGGGGGCTGGAGAGATGGCTCAGCGGTTAAGAGCGCCGTCTGCTCTTCCAGAGGACCCGGGTTCGATTCCCAGCACCCACATGGCAGCTAACAACTGTCTGTAGTTCCAGTTCCAGGCAAACACCAAGGCAAATAAATAAAATAAATAAAGTTAAAAAAAAAAGAATTTTTTTTTTTAAAAAAAAAAGAATGACACAGAAGACTTATTCATTGAGTGAACGTTTCTGACCATGGTTTCCCATATATTCCATCAAGAAGTACCTTGAGGCCATCTCGTAACTGCCCTGTAACACATCACCTCACATTTGCTCCCCATCATTCTGTGCTTTGTTTCTCCATCCATGATTTTTGCAACCTCAGGATTCTACTTTCTCATAAAACAACATCAAGCTAGTCTCTCTCTTTCTTTCATTTGAGCTATCAAAGCTAAGATAACTATGCTTTTCTTGAATGAGTATACTAAAGGAACAACAAAAAATATTTACCTACAGAGTCTGCATAAGGATATGAATGTTTACTTCACACAAGCAATAAGATTTGTGATTTCTTAAGCTCTTCAAAATATCTTTAACAGTACAAACTACAACTTTAACCAAAAGATATGGAAAATATAAAAATGAAAGTATAGTATAATACTATTAACTTATCACTCCAGATAAATCACTCCATACTGTGCTAACATATGTAAAAATTTTTAAGAGGCTGATTGCATTTTTGCTTTTAAATACCCCATCAATCCTTGCATATCTGTTGTCAGTTTTTGTAATTAAATTAAGTTTATTTTTAAAATTTTCATATCTATGTACTGTATTTACACAATTTACCCCTTCTTCCCTTCCTCCCAACACTTCCCTTAACTTCAACCTCCATTTCTTCTCAAATCATGGCCTCTTTTTCTTTAATTATTATTGTTACACACATGTACACACATATTTGCATACAATATAGTGAATCCATTTAGTGTTGTTCATATATGCATGTTTTATTTTACTTTTTTCTTTTTTTACTACTGTTACAAAATGAGACTTTATTCTACAAAACAAAATATCTAAAATTTTTATCTAGAAGCATATTAATAATCTCCAGTTCTTTTGCTCTTAATATGCAGCACTGTGTGAGAGTACCGATGATATTCATCTACCATCAAAGTATGAAGCTGACTTTCCCTCTAATTCTGTTCAGACTATATTATTGCTACAATACCATCCTCCAAATTCTTCATGTTTATTCTTTTAACTTTCTTATCTCTTCTACATCCTCTCCCATAACCCATCAAAAGTACTGCTAATGAGTTTCCAATCTTCTCTTTTAGTGTCTCCTGTTTCCTTCAAAGTTTTCTTAGAACATATTGCTCTTCATTTTAGCTCAAATACTTTACATGAGATTTCAAGATTCCCTTCTTCCTTTTTTTGTGAACTTGATGTCTGCATTCATAACATGTTCCTTTGCACATGCTGAGTGCCTTAGCCACTATTTCTATTTCTATGGTAAAACAACATGACCAAAACAATATATAAAAGGAAACATTTCACTAGGGGCTTGCTTACAATCTAAGAAGGTTTAACTATGACTGTCTTAGTGGGGAGCATTGCAGCAGGCAAGCATGATGCTGTATCAGTTGCTAAGAGCTTATTTATGATTCATAATTTGTAGGCAGAGAGAATGCATAAGCTATTGAAGCCTCAAAGCACAACTCGAGAGACAGATCACATCCAGGAAAGCCTACTCTACTAAAACCACATCTTTTAATCCTTCCTAAACTGTCCCACTTAGTGGGGACCAAGTTCTGTGGCATAATGCTATTGTGCACTATAAAAAAGTTGTCACTTGAACTGTTTGGCTAGTAGCCAGGCATGAAGTACAGGCAGTGTAACCAGACTAGGAGAATTAAAGAGCAGAATCAGGTGTTGCCAGCCAGATGCAGTGGAAGCAAAATGAGAATGCTGTACTAAGAAGAGGTACCAAGCTACATAGTTAAACATAGGTAAGAAATATGGGGTAATTTAAGTATAAGAGCTAGCTAGTAAAACAAAACGTTTATAAGTAATATTAATCCTCCAAGTCGATTTTTTTGGGGGGAAATGGCTACCAGATATTTTGGAACAGGCAGAGAGAAACTTCCGGCTACAAACAATCATTAACACATATGATCCTACAGGGCATTCTCATTCAAATCACCTCAATGAGTGTGATGAATATCCAGTTCACCACAATCCATCATGAGGAATTTTTCAATTCAGTCAACTGCACCGTCCTCTCTAAGTATAGAATACAACAAAAATAAATTGAACAAGCTTTCCTACATAAGAGCCAATGAAAGCAAAGCATATGACTCTCTCCCAAAACCTGGCAAAAATTTTAATTTCTCAGACTACATTTATTTCACACAAGGCAAGTATGCCTGCGATCAAACCAAAATTTCTAAATATAAATTTGACCAAGAACAAGGAAGTCCTGTTTCTAGAAGTGTGATGGCCAAAGTAACATTCCACTATGTTTGTTTTCCAGGTGTGTTTTATGATTCAATTTAAGATAGCTAAAGCATGTGTTATGCAAGCCAGTATATTTTTGAGAATGAATAGGGCTTGAGATGAGAGGAATAAGTTATAGTTGTTTGAGATAATAGGGGTATTTAGTAACCCTGGTCTGAGTAGTTTGACTAGCATCAGCTCATACAATCACTTTATTGGTTCTTCACAGTCTCCAAATGCTCAGTCAGAGACTTCTAGTGTTAAGGATTCTAGACAAAAGAAAAAAGAGGTCATATAGTTCAGACCTGGATACAGTACCTAAGAGTGGCAACCATGGTATATCCTGAATTTACTTGATAGGTAAGATTAGTCAAATCACTTACCTTGTCTGTATCCACTCTCTTATCTGTAAATGAGATTAGATGTGGAGAAGCCCATAGTGCTCTAATAATTAAGATTGAATACTCTGAAAATAGGTCTTGGAGCATGAGAAGAGGGAATGAGAATTTAATGAAGGGGCAATGGGAGGGCATTAGAATAGCTAAGATATGAAAGTGAGGGTATAAGAAGTGTTGAACTGATGATGGGGACCAACAAAAATATAGGATGTGTGAAGTTTCTATCATGAAATATGTTGCTTTGTTTGCTAATTTAAAAATAAAATGAAAATGAATTTTAAAAACTAACAAATAAACTCTTTCACTTGAAAAAGCTCAGCCAGAAGCTTTCTCTCTACCTGCCTTGAAGAGGTAAAAGAATGGAGACTTTGCTATGACTTCTACATTTTATAAAATAGCAAAACAAATTTCTGAATTTCCAATAATACTTATGACCAAATGGGGTTAGGAATGGAGTTTACATCCACAGAGACTTATTTAATCATTCCCTTTGTTCTTTCTTCATGGAAGAATGTGGAATAGTCTTTATTAGTTTTGCATTTGTATGGGAGTCCCAGAAAATACTTTGAACAAAGAGAGAGCAACTGTAGACCTGAGATATAAAAACTTAAAGCTCAGGGGAGACTCTAAGATACAGAGGTTCACAAAGATATGCAACCCTACCCAATGACCTTGTTTTTCTCTAGTGGAAATCACCAGGCATCTCTTTGCTGCTGTGAATACTTTGATTTCTCTCTTGCTGAGCACTTAAGTGGGTACAGGTGAAAATTTCTTCTGGGTTTTTTGCCCCTTCCCGGCCACAGTGAACTAGCAGCATTGACAAGCTTACTATTCTCTCTACTCCTCACAGGCTGACCTGGAGAAGTCACCTTCAGCCTTCTAGGGGTCAAGCTGCTCCCAGAGCTGTCAGAGGGTCTGGACTAGCAAGTAGTGGACAAATAAAAGACACTTGAAAACTCCACACAATACCATGAGACTCCCAAAGTCTTTTGCCTATGGGAGGTCAGTGTTATTTCTAGTATCAAGCCTGACATCAACCCAAGAAAAACATAATATAACCTTGTAGATAGCAAATACAAGATAGAAACATGAGGATGTCTAATAAAGAATGACAGGGCCTGGAGGACAGAGACTCCTCACTTTTCTCCACAGTTCATGAGCCATTTGCTATCATGTGGAGCTTATTAATGTTTACAACTAGAATTATGATTGACTCTTGTCTCTTTGTATATGGGTGCAGAAGAATTCAATTTCTACTTTAAAAATAATAACTATTACTTTTACAAAGGGAATTTAATAATACCCAAAGTAATAATTTACTTTCTCTGTACTAGGCCAAGTTTAGAGTTCTATTTTTTGTGTGGGGTGAGGTATCACTATATACTTATTGGATTGGTTAAATAAATTAAGGGAAAAATGGCACAGGAATTATGCAATCTTTTACCTTTAAGTTATATTATATTTGAATTAGAAAATATTCAAAATTTTGTCACTTTTGTATCAGTTAATGATCATACTTTTTGTGACACCATAGACCAAGGATAATGATTGATGAACAGGAGCTCCAAAATTTAGATATGCATCTTTATTTTCCAATAGAGAATGAAAGTCCACAGAGCTCAGGTCATACCCAGTCTGAGATCCAGAAGAAAATTGCAAAGCAAATGTTACCTTATTTCTAGATTAGTGTGCTTTATATAATACAAAGATAATGTTTTATAAAGAGCACTCTTATATTTGAAATGTGTGCTATCCAAAAGATAGAAACAGTGTGATGATTACCAGAGTTCAAGGATAATAAGGCACACAAGTGAGTGAGAAAGTTTAATCAGTGGAAATTAGGTTCTTATTAAATGGATGATAGAAGTTCTGGTTACTGCACAGTAGAATGAATAGATAGTTAGAAGAAGGTACTAAGTATCTGAGGAAGCAAGAGAAAAAATTTTGAATGTTTCTACCATAGGAAAAAACAAGTATCTGAGCAAATGTAAATGTTAAAACTTGTTTGAACATTATACAAGGTATGCATGTACTAAAATATGTCATAGTGCCCAAGTAATATGCACAACCTTTATTATATGTATCAGTCAAAATAAATTTAGCTTCTTAAAATAATGAACAAAAATATTCCATGTTATGTGAAAACACAAAAGTATGTTTACTCCCTTACTTATTGCAACAAAACTAGCAAATCAGTCTGATAGAGACACATCCCAAGACAATAATTGGATGGAATAGATGAACAGGCTACCTCTTTTCTCTCGCCACTCCAGTGACAATCCATTATACCCATTTCTGAAGTACAAGACTTTCTCCAGGATCCTTGCTCCTTCCTCCCTTTCCCATCAATCTTATCACCATTCTTTCTGAGGTCTGCTACAACCAGAAGGAATTTATTTCTGCTGTTTTTAAATTACTTTTAAATAAAGACTAGGCTTTTGGTAAAATTATATTTCAACTATTGCTGTGTTTGGGAAATATATCTGTTGCTTTTTTTTATAGATGATCCATTGAGCATTCAAAATATATATCTAGAAATTTAAGATGTGCTTGACATTTTTATGTCTGTTGGGTTTCACATGTACTCCCGGAAGGTTCCTGCAGAGGAGAGTGCATTTCTTCACTCTGAAACACATTTGGGAATAGAGAGCTGCTGATTGCCACAAGGAATAAACTTGAAAGTAAGAGATCTGAGAGAGAGAAGAGCAAGGAGCTAGTCCTTGACTTCAGACTTACTATCCTCCTATGATACTACATAAACTGAAACTGGGAATGAGTGAGGAAATGTGCAGGGTTTATTATGATGAAGAATCTGACTTCTGAAACTAACAGGATTGAAAGCTGGAAATTCCCCATGCTGTGGGAAATGATGAGTGAGCTCTCTAAGTGCGAGTGATGTAGGCAACAGTTCTTATGAGCAAGTGGGCAGGTGAAGGAGGCTGGGGCCACTTGGGAAGGTAGGAGAAAGGGTACAATGTGGTCTTGTCACATCCAGGGAAGAACTCCTTGTGGACTCTTCTCAATAGTGTAAAAAGTGGAAGAAGGCCCTATGATACAATTCAATCGGTATGGAAGACTTGATACAATAATAACTAAACATGTTACCAATAGCACACAAACTTTGAAGTGGCTTTTTAAAAGATATGTTTATTAATTTATCATTTTGAATGTTCAGAAGCTGCCAATATCTGTTAAGTCTGTTAAAGGTCACTGTAATCCTATTGTACACTAAGTAAAAGCAATTATCTGCTCATATTATAGTAAAATGTCAACAACTTTAAAATGAAGTATAATTCAAAAAGAATAGTTCTAGACTTGCATTGAAGATATGCTCCTCATAATATATACCATAATAAAAGTTGTCTTGGTAAATTTATTATGGCTTTTAATTAACTGTCCCTTATATATATAGTCTATGCTGAAACACTTTTTGTGTGACTCAGAAAATAAAAAGAATATTATTTAGTTATGAAAGATTATGATACATTACTGTTTTTTAGATTAAAATATGCTTATTGTAACATATACAAGAATAAGCAGGTAAACTTGCCAACATTTGTTCTTTTTTTCAGAGTTACCTATAATACAATTTTGCTCACAGTATTACAAGATTTTAGCATGATATGACAAGGCAGAATGATACTGAACTTACCAATGAAACTTGTTCACAGATGCTGGTTTACTTGAAATATCCGAGCATTGAATGTGCCTATAATCTTGAATATTTGGCCACTTTTACATTATATTGTAGGCAAATTTGGCCTGATCTTCCTCAGTAGACAAAATGGCCCAACAATAAATGAGACAGGATTGTCTAGCCATGACAACAAATGACAGTTCATAATACATACCACAAAGTTTCTGTGCTCATTAGGTCCTTGCCTTCAATAACACATGGATCTTGTCTGAATACAAATGTTTCCCTAGACATTTGATAAAGTCTAAAGAGCAAAACTATTTTTAAAAATCAGATGTAGAGACCATGTATTGTTTAGAACTTTGATGTGTGTGTGTGTGGGGGGAGGGAAGTCTGTTGAAGGAAATTGTGAGTCTTTGACTACTATGTTAATGTGTTTTATCTTCGATAGTCATATTACAATGATTTAAATAATTCAACAAGCCTAAATTTTATAGAAGGCCATAAGAAATATGCCATAAAAGAGTAACAAGAAAATCATTAAAATAAACAAGCAGTTGAAACTGTATGGGAGATCACAAAATCTATGTAGGATTCCTGCAATGTGGTCAAGAAAGCCATCTTTACGTATCACATAAACAATACAACTCTTGCTCTTGATTTATGAGAAAACAAGGAGAAAAAAAAACTTGGATGCTTGTTGTCAATGCATAGCCTACAAGTCACCCGCTATAAATTTACTTTGTAATAGTGTAATTAGCAGTAGCATGGCCAGATTTGCTAAATGTTCTTCCTCATGTTGGAAGCTTGACAATTGAATGCCACAGAATATCAATACCAGTCTTTTACAGCCCCTTGCCAGAGGGGCCTCAGGTTATGTTGAGCTGGCGAGGTAACTGCATTAGAGAATTGAGTTTGATCTTTTTCAGAAGACAAATATACTATCTTTGAAGCCACTTATACAGGAAAAAAATTGTCTTTAAATACTAGTGTACAAAACCAACTAGAACATGTTAATACTAGGAGTAACATGACACTGAAAAATATAAGGAATATTTAGACTCAGAAAATAAATAGTATCTGAGAACAGCAAACTCCTTACACTTGCTGTGCTTTGAGAAATAAGTGTATAGGGTTGTGCAGTGTAAGAGTCAAACAATACAGAGTGTTGTCACAGGTGGTGACAGCAGTAAGGTAAAGGCAGATATGTTTGGAGTTCTTGTTTTGTTTTGTTTTTTTAGCTGAGTATGGATGTGTCTAGAGTTTGGGAAAACTCTGTGTTGTGAAACTAAAGCAAGAGTTAAAGTTGAAAGATTTGTTTCCACAAAAATAAAAAAACAAACAGGAAAAGTTTGCTTGAAGAGTGCTAACAACTCAAGTTTACACTCTAAAAAAAAAACCTACCTCAGATGAAAAACCTAATTTACTTGGTTATTTTTACTGAAACACTGAGGCTTCACATAACATTTTTAATGAGCCTGAGAGATGGCTTGGTGTTTAAGAGCAATTGTTGCTCTTGCAGAGGGCCCAGCCTTGGTTGCCAGCACCCACATGGCAACTTGGAAATGTCTGTGACTCCAGTTCCAAGTGACAACTTCTTCTGAACTTTGTAGCACCAAGCACACATGGTTCAAATGCATAAATGCAGGCAAAATGCTCACATGTAAAATAAAGTGACTCAATCTAAAAAACATTTTAAAGACCTATCTACCATGACATTGTGTATTTACATATTAAATTAAGAAGTGTGTGTGTGTGTGTGTGTGTGTGTGTGTGTGTGTGTGTGTGTGTGTGTGTAGCATTAAGTTTCTAGCCCAGCCTTTCCAGGCTAGCCCTGAGCTTTGGGTTTGCAGTCCCACAGAATCACAGAATCACACAGAAACTTACATTAATTACACTCTGATTGCTGATTGACCTGGGGCCCAGGCATATAACTTGCTTACTCATTACTCTTAAACTAACCCATGATTCTTATTTTGTTCACTCATGTGGCCTGGACCTTTTCTCAGAGCAGCATTTCAACTTCTTTGCTCTGCATCTGCCGGCATCTCATCGTGTTGTCTCTATGGTGTCTCTCTTGCTTCTTACTGGCTTCTATCCTGTTCTTCCTGTTCCCAGAATTTTCTTAATCTGGTAGCCCCCCACACACTTCCTGTCTGCCTTTTGCCAGTCAACATTTTTATTAAAATATTTACAGTGTAACAACATAATCCCACTACGTGTGTGTGTGTGTGTGTGTGTGTGTATGTGTGTGTATGAGAGAGAGAGAGAGAAAGAGAGAGAGAGAGAGAGGAGGGGAAGAGAGAAAAAGAGGGAGATATTGAAACTAGGGTCTCATGCATGCTAGGCAAGTAGCCAATATCCATAGGCAAGGCAATAGAAGTTGTGAATTTAAAAAAAAAAATCAGTAAGAAACCACTTTAACAAGAAGAGAAGTATAGCTGAGCATAATTTCTGAATGAATTCTACTTTATGTCAAACCGAATAGATTCAGTCTTATGAATATCACACATTTATCTTTAGTCATGACGGCTGAGAGGTGAATCTTAAGCTGTATTACCTAGCAGTGACTATGTGACAGCTGTGCATGTCTGACTCTCTTTCTGACTTCTCCTTCTTTCCTTCCGTTTTTCTAGAACTTGTGAGTTGCAGTTTTAAAGACAAACACAGGGCATGAGTCCCCAGGGATGCTCTGCAGATGGCACTGGGATATTCCTGGAGCAATGGCTATCTTATCTACAAATGTGTGATGGCTATAGCTTGGCATTGAACTCTGACAATACTTCTGCTGTTGTAGGAGTGACAAAATAAATGTCTTTTTGGAAACATATGTCTTCTCCATATATGCAGGTTTTAGGTTTAGGGTCATGTTTCTTTTTAAATTTCTTTACTAGTATAATGTTGTGTGTGTGTGTGTGTGTGTGTGTGTGTGTGTGTGTGTGTGTGCATGCCTATGCTTGTTTGTGTACTTGAAGACCAGAAGTCATTTAAAGGATCTTATTCAATTTATTCTCCACCTTGTTCTTTAAGACATCTCATACTGGACCTGGAGCTTATAGACTAGATATATTGGGTGGCCATTGAGCCCAAGGAGTCATTTTTATCTTCCTAGGGTTGAAACTGCAAGAGTCAGTCTCAGTTTCTGGCTGTTCACGTAGATGCCAGGAATCCAAACTCAGGTCTTCATGTTATTTTGTGAATAATATAACTATGCTTCCCTCTTCCAATCCCTTAAAAAATAATTTAAAAAATATAGGTAGGCAGCAGTAGAGATATCTCAGTAGTTAAGAATACTTGCAACTATTGCAGAGGACCTTGGTTCCATTCTCAACATCAACATGGCCTTTCACAACCTCTTATAAATGCTATTCCAGAGAATCCAATACCTTCTTCATCTTGTGCATCAGTATATGCACATGATGCACATAAATTCATTCAGGCAAACACATACATATGAATTAAGTAAATAAACCTCTTAAATAGAATAACTAGGTTGTTTCTTATTATAAATACATTTACATGAAAGCTATATGGGTATTTGAATTTTTAATTAAAGTATTCAATAAATATAACTTTACATTTTGAGCCTTTACCTGTGTTTTGTTATCTGTTCAGGATCTTGTAATCATTAACATATAAGTGAAAAGAAAGAAGGTGTAGATATGAAGTTCACCATTTAACTACCTGGCAAGGACAGAACACACTTCATTTCCATTAGATAGAACAAGTTGGGAAATACTGGGTAGTGTAACTTCTGGCTTGACAATGATGTCTCAGACACCAACTAGACACTTAAAAAGAGGAAGAATGAATCTCTGATAAACTATTAGACCTTTCTATGAAATGCCAAAATACAAACTTTATTCTTTAAAGTGAAATTGAAAGTGTTAATTCATATTTAATAATAAAATTATAATAAGAACAAGACAAAAATGATCCCAATAGAAACCTAACCTTTAAACAGTTTAGCATTTAGTCCAGTAGCTCTCAAGTTTTCTAATGCTGTGACACTTTTAATATAGTTCATGTTGTGATGACCCCAATCATAAAATTATTTCTATTGTTACTTTATAACTGTAACTTTGTCAGTATTGTGAATCATGGTGTAAATATCTGATAAGCAAGGTATCTGATATGTGACCCCTGCAGAAGGATTATTTGATCCTCTTCCCCCACCAATGTAGTTACCAGCCATGGTTGAGAACCACTGATTTAAAGGAAAGTGGCATATATAACACAGGTATATTTTTCAAGGCAGCACAGAGAAATGGAAAGGGATGTTGTAGTAGGTTTTTCCCATGCCCATTTGGGCCGGAGGTTTGAAACCTGGTCCACGGCAGCTTTTATTCCTCAAAGAAATGAATCAGACACTTATATTACCTCATACTGTTTGGCCCATATCTTTTTTTAAAAAAAAAATTATTTATTTATTTATTTATTTATTTATTTATTTATTTATTTGCCTTGGTGTTTGCCTGGAACTGGAACTACAGACAGTTGTTAGTTGCCATATGGGTGCTAGAAATCGAACCCGGGTCCTCTGGAAGAGCAGACGGTGCTCTTAACCACTGAGCCATCTCTCCAGCCCCTGGTCCATATCTTAAACACATTACTAGCTAGCTCCTTCATCTTAATTCAACCCATTTCCACTAATCTACCCACCACGTGGCTATCAGCCCATGGCTCACCTGAATTCCTACATGCTTCTCCTTCAGGGGATGGATGGAGACTGGCTAACTCCACCCTTCTTCCTACCTGCTTGTGCTCTGATTCTCCACCCTCTTCTGCGGTGCTCTACATAGGCCAAAACTTTCCTTTATTTACAGCATACAGAACATTCCACCATATTTCCTTTTTTCTGTCTAATTAAAAAGGAAGATTTCAATTTCCATATATCAAGATTACAACAGAACAGCTCTCCTGCAGGAATTGCATTCATAATATCCAGACTATTTGTATTCACAAAATTAAAGAGAATATTCCATTATCTACCTTATCCTTGTGAATCTAAAGTTTCATATCTAATATACCTTTTAAACTAAAAAGAACTATACCTATAATTATTAAACCTTCAACCACATCAAAGACCACAGAAGGGTATGGTATTATCTAAATAAACAGGAAGAGCAAGCAACTTCCAAAGTCTACAAAATGACAGAGATGACACTTGTCTGCCTGGAGAGTCACCCAAAATTCCTCTGTAACTTTGGGGCATCTATCTTCAGCCTTTATGGCCCAAAGTCTCTGGCAAACCTTTCAGTGATGCAGGAAATCTGACACAGTCCATCAGTTGCTTCTTCTTGCGTCCTGAAGAATGTCTGGCAATGTTTTCTGCAAAGCAGGAACCTGAAGGACCATCTTGGCTTGTTTTGCTAACATTCAGAGGTCACTTTCCTATGGAACCTGCATGTCCATTTTATACAGCATACTATCAATCAGTCAATACCAGAACAGTTTCTTGTCCAGTGGCTAACTGTTGCCACAAAGTAAATTCCACATGAAGTTTCTTCAATGCCCATCATTTTCCTAAAATACATTGGTGCTGCCAGGAACAGACCTGTCTCACTGTCCAGAAAAGTCTAAGTTCTTAAAATAATTTAAATGCCATATTCTGCATGTCTTTGAAGTGTTTGAAGACTACTTATTTAATTGAAGTATATCTTTGTATACCTACAAAAACCTAACTAACATGACTATAGGTTTGGTTATCATAGATGACTATTAAACTGCATTTCTCAATTACACATTACAATTTTATGAGTTACATCAGCATCATACCTTAATCAAGAGCAGAAAAATACAAACAGCATAACAAAATTAACCTTAAGTTTATATCAATGAATCAAAATCCACTTATCTTTTCTAATCATTTCTATATCATATCCTCCTCCCACCTTTTTTTAAAAGATTGACTATGACCATTAACTATTTATAATGAAAACAAACATTAATAAGCAATATTTTTGGAAAATTGGAAGTAGCTTTCTTTCTTTTACCGCTTCATACTGACAAAGGACATTGTTAATCTCATGGGGTCTTGATGCTGGATCACCTCAACTGGCCATCTTGGAAGCTGATCTTCTCATCAGAGAATTTCAGGTGGCCTTGGCAAATGAAACCACATTTGCCTAGAACCAATCCACAGGTTTTGATCTTCTGTGGAGGCAAAAGCAGAAACTCTTTTCCTAAGTAACATATTCTTATAAACAGATTTCGAAGTCAGGATATCTTTAAAGTATATGCATTTGTTTAACTTAGCAGCCTTAGCAATCAATTATCTTTCTGCAATTAGCTCATTAAAAGTTAAAAAATTAAAAGAACACACAACAAACATAATCCAGACTTTTTGTTTATCTGCCATCTTCATGTGGCCTTTTTATCTTTATTTCCTTATTTCTCTTTCTTAAAGGGTTTCTTTACCCATTTTTTTTCTCTCTGAAGCTTATGAGTATTTTACATACATTGTACCCTGTTTAGAGGTTTTGTGAGTCTAAATCTGTCTTATTGAGAATTCTTAATCATTTTCTAACCCAAAGAGCTTTTAAATGTCGGTATCACTTTAATTGCTGACTCTGCCCCTTTTGGCAGCTTTTCAATATGGCAGAGGAGCCTGCAAATCTCTGCCACTGCCGGGGAAACAGAGTGGACTCAGGAAATGCTGCTACCAGAAAAACCTTTTTTAACTCTATTTCCTTTCTGTTCAATATAAGCAAAAACCTTAAATCAATCACACTTATGCCAAGCCTTTCCCGAAATGTATGAGTTTAAGCTGTGTGCCACAGACATGCCATTTTTAAATTCCTGCCTGAACACCACACTGTCTCTGTACCATAAATCAATTCAAATATGCAATTCAGAAAGCCGCTTTTGGCTCTGTTTCAGTGATCTAGAACGCTCTTTAAGCTTTTTAAACTTTCTCAGGCTTTATGTGGGTGTTCAGCCCAATGTTGGGAAACCATCTGCTGTAGGAAGTTTCCTGGCCCGTTTGGTGCTGGAGTTTGTAACCTGGTGTGCGCACAGCAGAGGTTTTTTAACCTGGTTTGTGGAGGCTTTTACTCCCCAAAGAATTGAATCAGACACTTATATTACCTCATACTGTTTGGCCCATATCTTAAGTCATTACTAGCTAGCTCCTTCATCTTAATTCAACCCATTTCCAGTAATCTACCTACCACATGGCTCGCAGCCCATGGCTCACCTGAATTCCTACATGCTTCTTCTTCGGGGGATGGATGGAGACTGGCTAACTCAACCCTTCTTCCTATCTGCTTGTGCTCTGATTCTCCACCCACTTCTACGGTGCTCTACATAGGCCAAAACATTCCTTTATTTACAGCATACAGAACATTCCACCACAAAGGGAAAACATAATATCACATAACTCACTTGGATTGGGTTTGAAAAGTTGAATTCATTTCAGGCTTTCATGATACCAAAAGCTAATTTCTGTCCACTATCTTTTAATCCCAAAATAATTTTCTTTTTCATCTACAAATCGGTCTACACATACTATGCAAAACACAAATACATAACCATTGTCTAATAAATCTCCATATTTTGTGAGTCAATAGCAACTTAGGAGCATTTTAAGTGATGCTGGATCTAAGCCAATGAGATATCTTCCTCATTGGTGCACTGAGCAAAATTTCTTAGATGGTTTTGAGACACTCAATGGTTTCATATGAGTAGTTATAAGCAAAATCTTTAAAAACCAAGAACATGAGCATTTCAAAACCTTTACTTCCAGTTACTGTTATATAGATGGCTCTTTTGTGAGTAGTGGGCTTGAAACCACAGCCTTGTTCACATTAGCTTTAAATAGATGTTTGTTGAAATGGATTGGGTAATGTTTATGGACTCTTTCCTGGATGGTAGGATACAGTAAGTGTGGGGACCACAGGGATGTGTGTGAGCTTCTAGCTCCACATCTTCTTTAATATGTTGGAAGAGGATGCACATCTCAAAGCATACTCATAAAAATTTAAAATCATCCTAGCTTGGGAGGAAAACCAAACACTAGGGACATCAGAAATATAATCCAAGAAATTAGAGCTGTCTATATAAAAAGCAACTTGGCCTTCAAAAATGTAAATGATTACATGCAAAAAAAAATGAAATGAGTTTTTTCCAGGAAAGGGAATAAAAGAATTTTGAAGTCCAAGGGTGGTAATAATTTACAAATTAGATCTGTGTTTAATTTGAGATAGATGTAAACAAAGCCAGGGCTGTTTTGGCCTGTAGTTGGACAGCTTTGTATAATAAATTGGCTAGCAAATTAGGCAGGGATTGTTTGGAGGATAGTGAAGATTTTATAAATTTGAGTTTCTAAATTTAATCAGTGGCACTGGAAATAAGAACTAAAATAAATTTGAAAAAGAAACCAGTATATAACATGGATAAAAAAATAATAAATTTCTATAGCATAATATATATTAGGTTATTAAGCACGTTACTAACACATTGCATTAAGTATTCAAGGTATTGTCTGTATTGCCTGATTTCATTTCAGAATCACCTTTAAGGTGAATATTCAGCTTGTTTATCATGATGGGATATTCAAAGGGTTCACAGGGTCTGCTTGCCAGTCTAGCCTGACAATGTCAAATTACCTGCTAAATTCCACATTTAAAGAAGGAAAAAAAAATCAGAATTCATTGTTATATAAGAATGTCAGAAATATCTTTCTTATCTAGTCTTATCCATTGTAAAAGGGGATTACTAGTAGAAGATGATACTTACTTGCCTTAGAGGACCTCCACACGCTCTGCCCCATACTATTAAAATAACATTTAAGTGTGTCCACCTCGTTCTTCTTGTTTCTCATCTCAAATGTAAACAGCTTCTACTTACCTCACCACTGCTGACATTCAGAGAATGGAGCATAAAATACATGCTCCAACATCAAGCCAGGCTTCTTATTTCTCTCTGTTGGCTGTATGATCGAGCAGAAGTGGGTTCTTCTACTTAAAGGTGCATTGTTCTGCAATAAAAGAAGTTAGCTGTCTCTTAAAGCTGGTTACAAGGGTGATATGTGACATTGTTTGAGACATAGTGAGTGGCTGGTGAATAGGAATTAATGATAGAGTAATGAGAATCATACATAGACCCACTGACATAAATGGTTACACTGTGAGAAATATTGCTTCTGTCTTGTACAATCTGGTAATGAGGTAGCCAGTCCCCTCCTGTCAAATTTACATTATTATGCTGTCCAAGTTATATTTCTAAACAAAAATCCACTGTCACAAAAGACTTCCTTTGCTTAAAATTGGGCAATTACTGGCTCCCAAGAAAGGGAAATCAGTCTTCTCCAGGAAAGATCCTTTTGATAGGTTATCTAGTTTCAAATGGTCAGCTCAAAATATATACATGTACAAGCAACATTAAATGGACTCAATAGGCCATATTTATAAATACATGTCTGTATGTCTAAAAGTCTCAAAAACAAATAAACCTTTAAATATAAATATACCTGAAAATATATTATTATATATGTAAACTAAAGAAGAAGTCATGAATTTGAGATTGGGTTACGGGAGGATTACACAAAAGTTGGGAGAAGGAAGGGAGGATGAAAATTAAATTAAAAATGTATGAAATTCTAAGAGTATGCAATACAAAAATCCTAGGATAGATTGTCATTGCCCTAGGATGAACATCATGCTCTTTAAGGTAGAATTAAGGGTCCAGTCCATCATACTGTAGCATCATTATACCCACCTTTACTCAATTACTCTCATCCATCTTTCTCCAATGCTAGGCTCTTTCTCCTGGGTTTACAATAGCTTTCTTCTTCCCTTACATTGCTCAAAGTAAGTAATTGCCACTTAGCAAAGCATCCTTTTATGATCATTCTTCTGGCTGGGCTATATTTCTTTCCTTTGACCTTCTTTGACATCTGTTTATTTTTCCATTATGACATTTATTACATAATTTATCTTTGCATATATAATGCACGTCTTCCTAACCAACTTGTAAGTTTCATGACTGAGTAGAGTGGAAATGGTGTAAATACTGAAATATGTGAAATTCATCCAAAATAAAAATAAAATAAAAGTAAATATGAGAATGATTGAAACATGATGTTCAGACCCCGCAGCTGCGCCTTAAGATCTGGGTTCATCTCCAGCTCGAGCAGTGCTTGAGAGATGCTGGATTCGATCTCGGCCAGTTTCTCGCCATTGGGTTTTACAGTCTTGGTGCTTGAGCTGAACATGACTGTTCCTTACGTAGTGTCAGCTTAGAAAGAGCTCATCTGACATATTATTTATTACATAAATTGACTACTGATGGTTGATGTCAACCTTTCAAAAAATGAACTCATTGTGCTGAAAATGTATCTGAGAAGACAAAGCAACAGTTTAAAATCCCACAAAGATTCAGAACGACTGTCATTAAATTTTAAAAAAATACACTGATCAGAAAGGAGGTTGATGTATGTGCAGCTAAACTGAGGACCTGAATAAAGTTCTCCACTGAGTACAAAGAAGTGAAGGAACCTGTAGGAGTCCTGGTTTGACCCACAGTGCCATAGTCCTCTGTTGACCTCTGACTACAAGACAAATGTGAAGATTCCAACCTGCTCTGAAGGTTTTATATATGAAAAGCATCTATGATCCATAACACAGCTAAGTGTGAGGCATAGAAAGTTCACAGTAGGTTTGGAATTCTGAGTAAATAGACAGTAGCCCCTCCAGGAGCTAGAATTCATAATGTGCATCCATTGTTCTTAAATGGTTTCTTCTGGTCTTCAGCATATGGCCTGAGTAGGGACAGTTGAAAGGATCATGCTCCATTTTATTATGTGTCTTTTCCAAGATCACAGATCTGTGCATCTTTTCTCACTGCTTCCTGGATCAGTTGGTTTTTTTATTATCATACACAGAGCCTTTCATAGGCCATAATTATTTTCTACCACCTCTTAAGCTTTAAGGTAACTATGTTGTTACATTGTAAATAATTGTCCCTCCTACTTGTTTAATAAAAATGCTGATTGGCCAAAGGCAGACAAGAAGTGTGGGCAAGGCTACCAGACTAAAAAAACCCTGGGAACAGGAAGTACAGAACATAGATGCCACAGAGAAGCCAGAGAGACATCAGAGAGACGCCAGCGGACACAGGAAAGAAGTTGAAATGCTGCTCTAAGAAAAGGTAATGAGCTTCATGGCTAAACAAGATAAGAAGCATGGGTTAATTTAAAAATAAAGAGTTAGCAAGTTATATACCTGAACCCTAGGTCGGTCAGCAACCAGAGTGTAATTAATATAACTGTCTCTGTGATTCTGTGATTCTGTGACACTGCAGGTCTGTGTATCTGTAATCTGCAGGCCTATGGGTCAGTGGATCAGAACTTCAGGGATAGGTCAGAAACCTAATACTACATAGGACCAATGCCTTCAGATGCTGCTGTATCCCTCCATAGTCCATGCTAGCTTTGTCATGGGTCTCAGTCTCTTGTGTGTATAATTCCATCAGACATCTTACAACATGGCTGGCTGTTGGCTTTCCAGTAAGTAGGGTAGAAGAGAACAAATAAGAAGCCATGCTTTCATTCATAATGTTAAATCAAGTAAAACACTCATAATGCCTTTTGCTCTCTTCTCCTCCCCTTTAGGCCAGCTCTTTTTTTCTTTTTCAAAACAAATTTATTTATTTTTTTCATTATTATGAATAAAGTAGTCACATTTTCTATCCTTGTATTTTCTTATTCAAGGTCCCTTCCCCATCCCACCACATCAGATCATTCTTTCTTCTCCACATCTCCCCTTTCCCCCTATGGGCAGGCAGTCCCAAGGTCCCACAGTCCCAATATTGCTTAGTTCACCCTCCACTCCTGGCAAATACAGTTTCCTCCCCCCCCCCCCGCAACATCAAGACTGAGTCAGGAGTTCCTCTACGGGGAGTGGGATCTAAGGAGTCAGTCCAAGGTGTTTCTGATCCCAAGCTGTTCCGTGGTTGCAGTTTGCTGCTTGGGCATGCTTTGATTTTTGTTTTTTTGTTTAGAGTTCACTAATGAATGAGTACATCCTCTGCTTATCTTACTGGGATTGTCATACCTCGCTCAGGAGGATATTCTTCAAATCCATCTATTGTGGTATGAATTTGTCGTGAGATATGTTTTAAGTGAGGTTTATTTTGTGAGAATTATTTATAAAACAGAGAAGGTTTTAAGAGAAGGTTAAGGGATGAAGTTGTAACGTGTTATATCACCGAACTCTCCCGCCGCTGGCCCGGCACTGTTTATTGCCAGAAGCCGCGTTCTCAGTCTGAAAACCCACGCAACCAGTCCGGAACTCTAGTGAGAGAATGTCGGCTTTTTGTTTTGGTCTTTTTTTTTTTTTTTTTTTTGGAGGTCTATTTTTGAGATATTTTTTAGTCTACTATGTCTTTTTTGTCTCTAGCTTTCTGACGCGATCTATTCACATGATTTCCCGCTACATCCATCCATTTGCCTGCAAATTTTAGGATATCATTTTTTTTCTTACTGCTGAGTAGTCCTCCATTATATAGATGTACCACAGTTCGTTTATCCATTTTTCAGTTGAGGGGCATCGAGGTTGTTTCCAGGTTCTTGCTATGATGAATAATGCTGCTAAGAACATAATTGAGCTAATGCCATTAGAGTGCAAATGTGTATTTTTAGGGTATATATCCAGAAGTGGTATTGCTGGATCCTTGGGGAGATTGACTTCCAGTTTTCTGAGAAACCACCATACTGCATTCCAGAGTGACTGAACAAGCTGACACTCCCACCAACAATGGAGGAGTGTTCCTCTTGCTCTGCATCCTCTCCAGCATAGGCTGTCCTCTGTGTCTTTTATCTTAGCCAATCTGACAGGTGTCAGGTGGTATCTCAAAGTTGTTTTGATTTGCATTCCTCTGATGGCTAAAGATGATGAGGACATTTGTAAATGCCTTTCAGCCATTTGTAATTCTTCTGTTGAGAATTCCCTTTTTAGTTCAGAGCCTCATTTTTAAATTGGGTTATTCAAGGTTTTGGGCTCTAGATTCTTGAGCTCTTTATATATCTTAGAGATCAGTCCTCTATCACTTGTAGGGTTGGTGACAAGCTTTTCCCATTCTGTAGGCTGTCATTTTGTCCTATTGACTGTGTCCTTAGCTTTACAGAATCTTCTCAGTTTCAGGAGGTCCCACTTATTAATTATTGTTCTTAGTGTCTGTGCCACGGGTGTTATATTTATGAAGTGGTCACCTGTGCCAATTCATTGGAGGGTATTTCCCACTTTCTTTCTATCAAGTTCAGAGTGGCTGGGTCTACGTTGAGGTCTTTGATCCACTTGGGTTTGAGTTTTGTGCAGGGTGATAGGCTTGGATCTATTTGCATTTTTCTACACACTACCAACCAGCTATGCCAACACCATTTATTAAAGATACTACCTTTTTTCCATTGAATATTTTGGGCCTCTTTGTCAAAGATCAGGTGTTTATAGGTTTTTGGGTTAATGTCTGGGTCCTCAATTTGATTCCATTGATCCACAAGTCTGTTTTGATGCCAGTACCAGGCTGTTTTTATTACTGTAGCTCTATAGGATAACTTGAAGTCAGGGATGATGATGCCTCCTGAGGTTCTTTTGTTGAATAATATTGTTTTGGCAATCCTGGCTTTCCTGTTATTCCAAGTGAAGTTAAATATTGTTTTTTTAAGGTCCATAAAATATTGTGTTGAGATTTTGATGGGCAGTACATTGAGTCTGTAGATTGCTTTTGATAGAATTGCCCTTTTTACTGTGTTGATCCTACCTATCCAGGAACATGAGAGATCTTTCCATTTTCTGATATCCTTTTCAATTTCTTTCTTCAGTGATTTAAAATTTTTGTCAAATAGGTCTGTTACTTCTTTGGTTATAGTTACTCCAAGGTATTTAATACTATTTGCAGCTATTATAAATGGTGATGTTTCCCTTATTTCTTTTTCAGCCCTTTTATCTTCAGTGTATAGGAGGTCTACTGATTTCTTTCAGTTAATCTTGTATTCTGCTACATTTCTGAAGGTGTTTATCAGCTGTAGAAGTTCCCAGGTAGAATTTTGTAGGTCACTTATGTATACAATCATATCATCTGCAAAGAGAGAGTTTCACTTTTTCCTTTCCAATTTGTATCCCCTTAATCTTCTTTCATTCTCTTATTGCTTTAGCTAAATCTTTGAGAACTATATTGAATAGATAAGAGGAGAGAGGACATCCTTGTCTAGTTCCTGATTTTAGTGGGATTGCTTTGAATTTTTCTTCATTAAGTTTGATGGTGGCTGTCAGCTTCTTGTAAATCGCCTTTACAAGAGGTATTTCTTTACATTGAGGTATTCTTTCTGTATTCCTGATCTCTCCAGGGTTTTTTCATAGAGGAGTGTTGGATTTTGTTAAAGGCTTTTTCTGCATCTAAAGATATGATCATGTGTTTTTTTTTCCTTCAGTTTGTTCCTATGATGGATGACATATATGGTTTTTTATATGTTGAACTATCACTGCATTTCTGGGATGAAGCCTACTTGGTCATGGTAGATGGTATTTTTTATATATTGTTGTATACAGTTTCCAAAATTTTATTGAGAATTTTAGCATCAATATTCATGAAAGAAATTAGTCTGTAATTCTTCTTCTTTGTTGTGTCTTTGAGTGGCTTGTGTATTAGGGTGATTAAGGCCAGCTCTTTCTTAAAACTATACTTTCTAGAAGGAAAGTAAGAAAGACTTTGTTTATAAACTTTTAAAGCATAAGAATACATCTTGCGTTTTGTTTTTAGAAATACTACAACAATGCCATTGTGTGTACTAACTAATCTTTTAAAAATTAATAGGCTAGTTTTTTTGGTTTTTTAGCTTCTCATATTATAAAATGATTAGATGATAGGCCTTATAACATTCGAATGATTGAATTCTTATTCTGAAATCTGATTGCATTATGATATTCACATTCACAATAACAAAAGGTTTTGTTATACAGTTAAATTTCAATATTCATTTTGTCTGTTGTTCCCTACTGGAGATAATCCTTATAAAGTCAATTGGAACAAAAAATAACAGTAAATTTGTTTTCAAAATAATTGCATTTGTTTTAAAAAAATAATTACTCTAAAAGGCAATTTTTTCAATTTATGAATGAAAAGCTAATTATCAATAATTTTATAGTTTACTACTTAGACTTATAAAGAAAATTATTAAAGAGGTGTTTTAATGCAATGGACTTACAGAATTTTTATATTCACTTGAATTTAAATCTACTAATGACAGAATTCAATTATATTTTAGGAGATTGTATCGATATACTGTATTTGTCAGAAATAAGATGTGGTACTGACTTGTAGAAGAACAGATCAAAATCAGACTCACGAGAGTGTGATAGGAAGTTTGAGACAGAGATGTCTGTGGGCTGAAGGGGAGCTGACTGGAGGTAGATTGTGTATTAAGAGAAAAGACAACTCAGATCCGGGGAAGCATGGAAGTCAAATTTCTAAGAGTAGGTCATATGGAGAGTAGATTATAGTTGATATTCTGAGAAATGTTAGGTGAAATATGTTGGCTCAAGTGTCACTGATTGGTTTTATCTCATTTCTCCCCACTTGATTAAGTTCTAATTACTAATCTTTATTCATGGAGCAGTCAATTTTTGTTAGGTATTTGCTTCAAGTTTAGACTTTTTGAAAGTTAAAGCTCCTTTAAAAACCTCCTAGTTTTTGAACTTTTAACACTCATGTGGGGTTGAACCTTAAAATGTTATCTTTTTATTTTTTGAGTATTTCAAACACGTGTATAATGTGTGTTGGTCAAATCTATTCTCCCACTGCCTCCAGTTCCTCCCCAATCACATCTTCCCCCTTTCTCTCCCAACTCCACAAGCTTTGTTTTAAACCCACTGAATCAATTTTGTTCATACCAGGTATAGTATGGACCTTGTAAATACAATGGCAAATGAGATAGTCAGGGACTTGGGTAGCTTATTGTTTGGTAAAAGTAATATTTATCATGCTTACAGACAATTAATTAGATTTCAATAATTAATTTAATCTGATTTTTATATTGTAAATTAAAGTATGTCACAGAAATCCTTCAAGTGATCATTTTTCTAGGCTTCTGTTGTTCCAGCCCTCTGACTTCTTCTGATTTGTAATTTCTGGGTCACTTTTTCAATTTTTTTTAATGCAGGTTTAATACTCAAACAGTTATTGTTGGCCTTTGTCATATCTTTATCTACTATTCCATAACATCATACACTCACATGCTTTCAGATCTGACATCTGTCCTCCATTACTGACACACATTCCAACAGCCTCAGTATTTTTCTCTGGATAGTCAATGGACCCAAGTTCAAATATTTTGAAAATGTAACCCATTGTCTTTCAAATATGCTTATTCTTCTTACATTTCTTTCTCCCTCAAAAGATCTGTTGTGTGGTTTTGAGCAGAGTTTACTATTTTAAGATACTGAATATATAGGAAGAGATTTCTCTATCACATGTTAGAAATCATGGAATGGCCCATTCTGTCAGAAATACACACACACACACACACACACACACACACACACACAATCACATACACACAATTACACAAACGCATTCACTTACCCATAAAAATCATAGTCACTCACAGTCATATATAAACTCACATCCACATTCATACAGACATACTACATGCTAACATACTTAACACTAACTCACACACTTTCACACACTAACATACACACACATTCACACAGCAATTACATACATGCACATGTAAACACTAACACATTTATATGTTCATACTCACAAACTTACACTTAGCAAACACTCATACACACAGAAAACTCCCCACATACCACCACTTACACACAAACACACACACACTCATCAATACTCAATAACAAAATAATTTTTAAGTAGAGGAAAAAATGCAAATAAGTTTAAATCTTGCAAATTTGTTATGAATAGAAAAAACTTAGAGACAAGTAATAAAATGAGCACATACTGACATGGATTATAGCGGAGGCCAGGAAAGAAAGCAGGGGATGCATGGAGGAACAGTAGAGGGCTTCTTACATTTTGGTTTTTATTTTTAATCGAAACAAAGGGGCCACTTCGAAGCTACTTTTAAAATGAATGATTCATTTGCCATGTTGTCCAATATTCTGAAGCAAAGGTTCCTGTAAATTTCCTGCTTCTCCAGGTGAGAATAAAGATAATAGTGACAGAGTTACCTGGTTCTGTCAGCTAATCCTGTGGGTGGTTTCCCCTTCATTTCTACAACATCACAGCATCACATAATGCTTTCAATTATTTCTAGTGATGTGAAGCTCTGAAGTATGACTCTCTAATTGGACTTGACTAAACACCTTAATTTTCAAAACAAAAACATGGTTAACCAAGGTCAATAGGTATGTTTGCAATTTGGATGCCAGTGGTGACTGAGACAAAAATATTTTTTTAAAAGAATCACTTAGTTCAACATGTGTTTCAAACTTCTAAGGAGCTTAAAGTTCTTGTTCAAATAAAAAGAAGCTGAATAATCTGAGCAGAGTTTAATCCTTCCTGGAGCTGACATTTTGAAGTGATGAAGCACAGCAGAAAGTCTGGGAGTGGGATCTGGATGAAATTTTATCCTCGGGTCTTGTGTGATGGACTTCTTAGCAGGAGGAAAATGAATGGTCTCAATATAGAAGGCACTGGAGCTTCTGTGACTCCTGGTGCTGGGAAAGCTGCTGTATCCACATTTTCTACTCCTTTTCTTCAGCATAATGTGAGGCAGGGGGTCAGGGGACACGCTTGTGGCCTCTAATGGCCAGATAATGGAACACAATAAAAGTTATGTGTCCCCAGCCGGAGGTGAAGACATATAATGGTTGACAAGATCCATTATCTAACTATTAGAACCCAGAATGAAGGGAGAGAATTATTAAATCAAAGGGGGAATGAATTAACTTTAACTTATTCAAGTTAAATGCAGTATGCATTGTCTTACCTTTATATTTAAATGCTAATAATACCAATTACAGCTGTAGTTATATTGGTATTGAACACTTACAGTGCACTGATTGGCTGCATGGAGAAGGAGATCTAGAGTAAAACTCCTCAGATTCAAAACCTGGCTTCAGTAATTGTTTTGAGTAAATTAACCTCTGCAAGTCTCTATGTTTAGATATGCAAAGTAATGATAGCTGGTCACAAGTACATGTAGTTACTGAGTGTGGCATATATTATGCCTCAGGTAAATGGGCGTAATTATTAGTGTTGTTGCTACAATGACGTCATTGTTGACATTCATCGGCAGCATCTTACTCAAATTTCTGATAAGTGTTTTTCAATGAATAAAGAGAGTAAAGTACAGATAAGAATCAAGAAGATTATTGACAGAATTAAAAAGATTCATTAGCCTATTAAAAGAGATTTTTAAATATTTTGTGTATTCTTAGAGTGAACTTCAGTAGGTAGGGAGGTTGGCAGGCTCTGGGAGTTGTTGAGGGAAAGAAAGAATATTATTAAAAATATTTTATAATGTTAGAAAATATATTTATATACTTTTGAGGGAAAAAATAACCCAGTGTTTTAAAAATCACCCTAGATTGAAGATTCTAAATGTTTCTAGTAAACTAAATTTTATGCATAATCTTACTTATCAAGTAAGGCAGGGTAATTATTGGGCAAAGTATTTTAAATCATATTTTAATTTTAATAATCTTTATTTTTTCTCTTTGCAGTATTATTTTTTGCTTCCATGTATCTTTATTTTTTTAATTTATTTTTATTTTATTATGAACAAAGAAGTCACACTTTCTATTCTTGTATATCATTAAAGATTAGAAAAATTAAATATGAAGTTGACACGTGTATAACAACCACCTTGTCTGCTTTTTATTGCATCTTGAAAGATATCTGTTTTCAAAACACATTTTATAGAGAACAAAGTCAGTCACAAAAGTGGAAAGTTGAAGTCTGAGTGTCTGGGATCAATAAGTTCATTTTCAGCCATTTCACTTGGCCTCTGGGGACCCCTGGAATCTGTGTTTTATTTCCATGGACATAATAGTATTGTGATATACATATCTTCTTTGGCCAGAACACACTCCAAAGGGATCTATATCAAGCCCCTTCTCCATGCATTTGAGTATGACTCATATCAGTTTAGTATGCACGGTCCATATGCATACATGACACAATCAGTCCATTTCAACTATTCTTAGACTTTGGGCTATTGAAATACTAAAAGTAGACTTATAGGCCTAGGAGAGAAAAATTTAAATTGCTATTATTATTATTCCTCGTGTTTCCAACAGAAGATTTAACAGAATTAAAAATACATACTGTAAAAGTCTTAAATTCCAATAATCTCCTTATGTTTCCTACCCATGTAGATAGACACAAATTAATTCACCTGCCTTTGTATTTACTTTCTTAATTAAAAAGAATTTAGTACATCTTATTTATGTCTGTGTGTATAAATACATGTGTGTACATGTGTGAGTGTGTGGGAGAATGTGAGAGGGAGATGGGGGGGAAGAGAGAGAGAGAGAGAGAGAGAGAGAGAGAGAGAGAGAGAGAGACATGCGTACACAGGTCATTTCACCTGTGTAAAGGCAAGGGGACAATTTGGTGGTTAGTTCTCTCTTTCCACCATGTGGTCCTGTCAGATTGAACTCATGTCAGTCTCTTGTTCCATTCCAGGCTGAGCTGTCTTGATGGCCCGGTATTAGCTTTCTTATCTGTAAAGTAGGTATACAGATATTACTAGCCTTGCAGTGACATTGTATGTGGATCAAGGACTGACCTCTGTATAAATCATTGCAACAAGGCTTAGAGTATAAAAGCAATATATATTTGTGTTCTTGATTGTTATCATGTAACCATCTTTGGATGAAGAAGAAAGTATCCTCGTGCCAATCTTTTAATCTGATTAGTGACTTTTAGACTTATAGAAGCCATTGAATCCTGGAGGTGTTTTCTTTCTTACCAGTTTGAGGAGATGTTTTCCATGATAAAAATATAAAATCAAACATGCACAAACACTTTTTAAATTATTGAGCTATAGCTACAAGTCACCTTCAAACACACAGAAATTCACAAATATTTACAAAATCTTTGTGCTTCTTATAGTTTAAAATATCTTTGTAGTTGATCCAATGTAAGTATAGAAGCAAAATGCTTAAGAGAAATTCATGGAAAAATTTAAAATTATTATGCATGTGACACGTGGCCTAAGAAGAAAACATGGCAGACAATTCTTTCTGAGGGATTTTATAGATCTAGTTATAACTTTGTTCAACTCTAAAATTTTCTCAGAAATTTTTTTTTGGTTCAGTGTTAATATGAACTATAATTCTGGTTCAAGGAAAGAAGTGGCCCAGAGAGGTTAAGGGAAGGTTATTTAATATTAATGAATTTTTGTTTTCTTTGAATTTCTTTTTGAAAATCTGGCAGTTTTTCAATGTTCTGATCTGAGTTTCTACTGTTTTAATTGTTGGACTGTTGCAGTAATAGGTAATTCTCACATTTGTACCCAACAACAGTTTATTTTACCCTTATTTTCCAGAAACAGAAGGATCAAAATTTGTGTGGATGGCTATGTGCTTAGCAATCCTGAATAGTGGAAAGTGATCATTCTGTTCAGGAAAGCATGCCACAAATACAATTAGCTAGGATTTAAGGATTGGAACGTAAAGGTGTATTTTTGTTTTTCTTGAACTGTAATTGATTTATCAATATATTTAATCCACCAAATGCTTCAGAGTTTATGCTTTATTTAGTTTTTGTGTTAGAATGTTGATTAAAAACTATGACATTTGTGAGTAAAAGTAGACAGTGTTAATAAAGACTGTCAATTAATCTCAAGATTATACACAGCCCTCACCCCCTCTCACATAGAGTAGTTCCATGTTGTCTGGTTACCAGGCAATGACTTAGAAGCTCTTCTGCTGTGTACTAGTATGGTGTAAGTTCTTCATGTTAAGCCAGAAACTTCATGAGGTCACTGAAATGCATGAGTAATTTATCTGTGCCTTTTGAGAAAATGACCATGCTTTTTATGTGGATGATATTTGAGTATGTTCACATGCATGCACATATATGTGGATATATGTGCATGTAACATGTGTGCATATACATGTAGAAGCTAGAGGTCAACCTATGGTGTCATTTCTCAGGACTCTGTCCATCCTATTTCTTGAAACAGGATTCTTCTCACTGGCCTTGACCTCACTCATTTTGATAGAATACCTGACAATGAACTCCTAGGGTGTGCTTCTCAGTGCTGGGAATCCACATATGTGACATGACACTTTCATTTTTTTTAAAAAAAATGATTATTCTGACTGAATTAAGGTCTTTGTTATTGCATCAAAAATACTTCACTGACTGAGGTATCTCCTCAGTTATTCAGTGGATTATATAAAAGCAAAACTAATTTAATGTCATCAAAATTTAGCAGTAATCAGCAACTATTATACACAAAATAGTACTGTGTCTAAAGCATTTTATTGCATGAATTCTATTTAGTATTATAATAAACAAACAAACCCTGAGCCAGATATCATAGGAAAGCTGGGACATTAGAGAGATAGGCATCAATCTACAGCCATTTCTCATGCAGCCAACTTCAAAGGTCAAATGGGGTACATCTTATTTTCATGAGTCCTCAGACTGACTGGTCATGCAGGCAGAATGGCCAACCTTCTGCCTTCTCCTGCCTTTTATTTCTTTTCCTATCAAGCTATCTTCCTTGCTGATTCAGCTCTCCTAGAGCTAGGATTAAAGTTACTACTGCCTGGCTGTTAGGCCTTAAACTCAAAGAGATCCAGAAGGATCTCTGTCTCCCAACTAATGGGAATTAAAGGTGTAGGTTACCACTCCCTGACCTTCTTGACTTGGCTGTGGGTGATTATGTCCTCTGATATTCCATCCTAATGTTATTAAATATACAGCATATCACCACAGAGTTTTAGATGGTATTAGGCAGGCATGATTTATGCACGTAATTGTCAATTCTAGCTAAAAAATAGTTATCACCTAGAAATAAACAGTAAACTCTAAATAACATAGTTATTAAATACCAGCTATGTACTTAGCAAATAAGTCATGGTGAATGTAAAATTGAATTCTAACACCATTTTTTACTCATTATTTTAATTTCATATGACATATTTTAATTGTACTCTTTCCTTTCTTCCAACTCCTCCTAGATACTCCCCACCTTCCTACTCAACTAACTTCATGTTTTTTTCTTTAAAAAAAAATCTAAACAAACAAAACAAAAACAAAAAAATGTGCACAGAAAATATGAGGTTTATTTTATATTTATAATTATTCATGAATATGGGGACTACCCTGCAATGTGACTGATAAAACCAGTATCCCTTTGTGGAAAAAGAATTGCATTTTTCCTCTTCAAGTATCCGTTGTGAAGAACTTCTTAGATACTTACGAAACTTTGTGTGTCCACTTCCCATTCTCTGTGCTGGAATCTTGTCTGGCTTGAGCTTGTGCAATTCTTGTGCATGCTGTCACCATCTCTGTGAATTCATATGTGCATCAGTACTGTTGTATCTAGACGACATTATTTCCTTGAAGTCATCCACCACATCTGGCTTTTACAATCTTTTTATATCCTCTTCCACATGGATTTTCCTGAGCCTAGGTGAGATAATAATGATATCTTATTTAGAACTGAATGCTCCAAAATCTTATACTTTGCACATTGTTCAGTTGTAGGTCTTTATGTAAATTCTAATCTACTGCAAGAAAACTCTTCTATGATGAGGGCTTAGTGATGCAGTGATCAAAGGGTACAGCAGTGTCATAATGAGTCACCGTATTGCTATGTTCTTTAGCAAAATAATAGTAGCAGGCTTTCCCCTGGGGTCCATGACCTATCTAGTCTCAGGTTCTTGGCCCCGTTAGCATTGTCAGGTATGAGTTTTATGTCAAGGTGGCCTTAAATCTAGTCAGAAAGTAGTTGGTTACTCCTATATCATTTATGTCACTATTGCACAAGTATATCTTGCAGGCAAGTCACTGTTTAAGGTTGTAAGGTTCATAGCTGGGTGATATTGATGACTATTTTTCTCCTTTGGTAGCCTGAAGAGTATCTTCAGCTGAGTCATATGTAAGTCATATTACTTACAAAGTAGTAAGGGAAGCAGAAATTAAACAAATTGAAAGTTAGAAAAAAGATTAGCAATACCTAAGACAAAATTAGTATCACAATTTAGCATCACTGTGGTGGGATATTAAACAAGGAACATAGGAGATATATACCCTTCTGGAGAATAAAGAATAGAATTTGCATATGGGCCCCAAAAGACACGAGAGCAGGTGAACTGATCTCACTCCTTGCTAGCTGCAGCACAAGAGAGTGGCCCTACACCTCACCTGGACAGCACAGTAGAACTTACCTTGGCTGCATGAATGGGCAAGAGCCAGTTTATAGGATATAAGAGTAGCCCCGCTCTCTTCCTGAGAAGCATGGGAAGAGCTAACCCTTGAAGTGTGGCTGATGGAAAGCTGGCTCCACCTCTCACGGGCTGCAGCATTCACTCAGCAAAGCAGCTTCACTCCTGCCAGAAAACTTTCATTGGCTACACAGTAAAGCTGGCCCTGGTCGGGTAGGCATGGGAGAGTCCCCCGAGGGCGTGAGGGCCAGAAAGTGAGAGAGATGGCCCTGCCTCTTGCTCACCCAGGCCGTTGCTGGCCCCACTCTTCACCAAGGTGGTGCTGCAGAGGAGGTTTGGTGGCTTCAGTGTGGGAGAGCTGAACCTTATGGCCTGAGCCATGTGTGCAGGAGAGCAGATCCCACCTGTTGCCTAAGACAGGAGATCCGACTTCACCCTTCATCTGGGCAAAGCAGGAGAGCTGGCCCTAGTGGTGTAGATACAGGAGAGTGGTTGGGCTGACCAATTCAACTACCACTCAGGTCCAGATCCAGGGCTTTGAGTTGACCCCAACATCTACTCCATCTAACAACTGCTGAAGTGTGTGAAGGGGCTGGTCCTTCAGAATCAAATCCACAGTATCTCCAAGACACAAGGCACTAACAGGATATCTAAGAGGAGTCCCAGTGAGGGTCCAGTATCAATAGTGTAGCAGAAACCATAGGCTCAAATCAGACCAAAAATTGATTGTAACGAACACTTGTGAGTAAATCAGCTTTGGGCACACCACAGTTAACATGACAAGATTTTATTATTATTATTATTATTATTATTATTATTATTATTATCATTATCATTATTATTATTAACATTTTTGTTTTATTTTCATGAGAAGATTGCAAAAGCAGTAGGTAGATGTGAAGGCATAGGGAGATGAGTAGAATTGGGGTACCTGAAGTGAAACACACAAAGAATACATAAAAAGATTTTTTAATGTACTCTAAAGAAGTGAGAGTTGAGGTAATGCTTGAGAAATGGAGCAAAGGATGTTTAGACTGAGCAGTAAGAGCTGACAGGTCCAGGAAGGTCATGATAAGTCAATATAAAACATAGGAAAACTGAAAAATATTTTTTTTTCTGAATAACCAAAACCCAGGACTCTGGGTGGGGCGAGAAATGGAATAAAATAAAAAAGATAAAAGAAAATGGTAAGAAATAAACAAAACTGCACGGGAATTTAATCATGAAGAACATTTTATGAAGTTAAAATTTACTCTTTTAAGTAATGAAATTTATCAAAGGATTTTAATCAGAGGATAACAGAATCAAATTAGGATTTTAAGAAGACTATTCTGGCTTCAATAAGGAAGATGGATTGTCTCAGGCTCAGGTAGAGATGGAGAATGGTTAAGTGACTGCACTGATCTAAACAAACTGATGTAGGGATGATGGCAATGCCAGGCAAAAAGGAGGAAATGAGTGATACCTTCAGTCCATATACACTGAGAGCCTGACAGGTGACAGATTGTATGCCATGTAGTTGACCTAATCACTATACAAAGAAGTCAAGCACAAGTTGGACTTAGTGTGTTATGCTTTTTAAAAGGCAAAGGTATAAAGTTGGGAAAGTACTATTGGAGGCAAGCTAAAGAAGCAGGGGGAAAATGGGAGTTCATATGATCATATTTAGTTTTATGCATGTATTAAATTCATATGTGAATGTATGAGTAAAGGGAAAAGAAGATCCTAGAAATCCATAAGCAGTTAATGGTGACAATGCCATAAAATACTGGCCACTCAGGATGACATGTTGAGGAGCTCAGTGGATCACACACAAAGGAAGACATAAAAGTATGAGGAGGATTTGGTGTGAAGATGTGTTTCGGTGGGAGAGAGATACAGGAGGGAAATAGGCAAGAAATGACTAAAATTCATTGTATAAGTATATGAAACTGATCAACAATAAAAATTGATGATAATAAAAGGGAGGTAATAAAGGAGCAAGAAATCACTGCACCTTTTTATGTGTAAATAAAAACTAAAATATGATTACACAAAGGAAGCTTTCAGAAAAAGTTTTATTTGTATTATTTATAATTTTCAAAGATTACACACGGACAACTGTATAGGTGTGTATATTTATTGACAGATAATTTAACTGCTTTTCATCTTGTCTCTCCTTGGCAAAGTCAGACGTATCTTTCAATGTGTGATTTAATTGAACTTGACCCTAAGATTTGATAATCCTAATTCCCCATAGCACAATAATTGGGTCTCATGTGTGATGTGGGCATGTTGCCCTGGACATCTCACAGCTGATGCTCATAGGGATGTTTTAAATTTAAATGTTCAAATGTCCTGTTTTCTCCTGATTTGAACATGACTATGAAGTTGTATTTTCAGTTAAATTTTTATATATAAAGCCAACAATAGAAGTCAATGATAATAGCGTTCTCCTTTTGTTCTCATGTTCACAGCGAGATGAACACTCTTAGACCTTGACTAAAATCAATCATTACACTATATGTCTCTAGTTCATCTATTTTTAGTATTACTATCTAATTCCTAGCACACTTATAAACCTATTACTCATGACTAATATTCAATATAACATTAATCTTCTTCTAGTTTTTTATTAAGTAAATAGAAAACCTTTCTAAAGTTCATATTCAGTACCCGTCATGATATATCTTGGATAAACTACTATAAGCAAAAAGAGATCACTCATCACAGAACAGATATACATGAGTAAGTACATTCCTGACACATATCATTCATTCATTCGTTCATTCATAAATCCAAAACTTAGCAATACTACTTTTAAAATGTTGAGAAGTTATCTTTTATATATTTTTGTTATATAGAGTAAGTGTGGTCTTGTTGAAGGAAGTGTGTCACTGTAGGGGTGGGCTTTGAAGTTTTCTTTTCTCAAGTTATTCTTAGCGGTCTCAGAACACTTCTTGTTACCTGTGTGTCAAGAAGTAGGACACTCAGCTCTTTCTCTGTCAATATATCTGACTGTGCACACCACCATGTTACATAATGATGATAATGGACTAAATATCTGAAATGTAAGCCAATTAAATGTTCTTTTCTTTATGAGTTGCTATGCTCACGGTATTTCTTTACAGCAACAGAAACCCTAAAAAGACAGAGTTGGAACTAGAAACTGGGGTGTTGTTATGAGAGGCTTAACCATGCTTTGTCCAAATCAATATAGACCTTGGGACTGTGGATTTGAGAATCAGTTGAGCTCTGTAAGTGCTGCTTAATGGGCCATACTAAAAGAAACATAGACGATAGTGGTTCTTAGTGTGATTTGATGAACTGTAGGGGTCTGGCTAAAGAGTTCCAGTGGAGGAGAATTTTAGTATATTGCCTAGAGATCCTTCTTGGGATTTTTTTTTTTTTTTTTGGTAAAGAATGTGACTGCCTTTTGCCCTTGTCCAGGAGTCTGCCTAGGGCTAAACTGAAGAGTTTTGGATTCATTCCATTGGTAGAGGAAATCTCAAAACAGCCTACTTTAATCTCTGTCCTATGATTATTAGTGAAAACTCTAATGAAGATTTATAATAAAAAAAGCAAGCTGAATGAGAAAAAATATGAAATAAATGATTTGAGGAGAATAGGAGTACCAGTAAGTGGAATGGAACTAAATTCAGGAAGTTGATAAAGAAATGGAAAAGAGGGAGTGGTGGCCTCAGGGCAAGATCCCATCCAACTAGGTTTCCAACCTGTGAAAAGGAATTAAAGAAAAGCTTAGAATTGGGTATGGTGTGCACACCTTTAATTCCAGAATTAGGAAGGCAGTGGCAGGTGAATCTCTGAGTTGAAAGCCAGTTTTGTCCAGGACAACCAAGCTTAGGCAGTGAAGGAAGCCATGAAAAACAGAAAGCTGGTAAAGATGCAATTGAACAGGAGGACCATGTTTCATCCCCAGTAAGCAAAAGAACTTGGTGGCTTCAGTCATGTGGTTCTGGCTTTAAGAATAGAAGAAAGGGGCTATGGAATATTCCCCCACAACTAAGGAAAGCTGTTACATTCAGGCATGTGTGTCAGTGGTAACCCTGAATGGAGGCCTAGAGAGGACATTGCATGGAGCTGTGAAGGTAAAGCCTGTATTACCTTAGAAACCTCAATATGTTGGAGATGTCAAAGCTATGAGATGCCTGCTAAGGAGGGCTGCTAACAGGGGTAAACCTGCCCAAGAGAAAAAAGTGTGGTACAGCCAACAAAGCTGAAAGGAGTTGAAATTCTAAAGAACATTTTGACATCAGATATGGAGATGGAGAGTTTGGAGTTTGCCCAGCTGATTTTCAGGGCTGGGGGAGCTGGTCTAGTATTTCCTCACTATGCTCCTGTATATGCATTTGGAATGGTAATGTATGTCCTGTGCCACTGTATATTAGAAGAATATGGCTTGCTTTTTTATTTTGACATCACAGGAGATTACAGTTAAGAGATTATATAAATCTTAGAAAGTATTTTGCACTTTAGACTTTCAAATAAGTTTCAGACTGTTATAGACTGTGGGGACTTTTGAATTTTGGCTAGATATATATTTCATTACAATACTGTTAGAATTTCTTGTCACTAGCAATTATTATGCTTATATAATCTTGGAAAGGACATAGTGCAGTCTGTGTCAACAACTTCCCAAGACTTGTGAGTTGTTTACTTCCTCCTAAACCTTATAAATTTCATTTACATCTAGTCTCTTAATAAGCCTCCTCCCACTAGATCTAGGAGAAAACTTCACATTTCAGAAGGAATAGCTATGTAACATAGACCACCTCAGAGTTGGCATTAGTCAGTTACTGAGTTACTGAAAGAATGCTAGGAGAAATTGGGGTAAGCAGTGTCAGCTAACAGTTGGTACTTGATTTGGCTAATTAATTTCATGTATAAGAAGCAGAAATATGAGAGACTAAGGAAGAATATGATACTGTTTGTTGAATGCTAACAAATAATCCCTTCCACAAACCTACTCAAAATGCAGGATGTATAACAGGAGAAAATGATAGGAATAGTAAGAGAAAGAGCAGGGCCCCAAATGCTAAGGTCTTCTGCCCAATCCTAAGAAGAAAGGCCACTTATGAAAGAGGGGGAATACGGGGCTAGGAGTGTTGCTAATAGTGGGTAAATTATTTAATTTTATTTATAATTTAAATATTTCACCACAGGGTTTTGGTTTGTAGGTTGGTTGATTTGGGGTGTGTGTGTGTGTGTGTGTGTGTGTGTGTGTGTGTGTGTGTGTGTGTGTGCTTTTGTTTTTGACTTTCATTTTGGTTTTTGTTGTTTTCCTAGACAGAATTTCTCTGTGTAGCACTTGTTGCCCTGGTACTCCCTCTGTTCTCACACTGTTCTCAGATTTAGACATCAACCTGCCTCCCTCCTGAGTGCTGGGATTAAAGGCGCACATCACCACTGCTCAAGGCATTCTGGTTTTTGTATTGTACTGTATTGTTTTTGTGTTTGCTTTTTACTTATTTTAATTTGGATTTTTCTAAAAGTTATGTATTTGCTGTTTTTGTTGTTCCCTTTGAATTTAACACACCTAATTTTAACACAATTCAAGAGATTAGACAGTTGCCTCTAGCCCATAGCCTTGTACATAACAGAGTTTTATCTAATGCAGTGAGGACTATGACTGGCTTATGAATTAGAAAACCTGATTAAAGAAGAAAATCATCATAATGGCACATAAAGTATTATATATAGTTTAATTCATCTTTCTCTAGTGTAGTACCAATTCCTCTCTTTGAGCATAATCTGCTGCTGAGTGTTTCTTTAATTTTATGTCCTATTGTGAGTCTTTAAAATAGCTGGATGGTCTCTATACCATTTAAGTATAAATTTCTTATGATTTTATGTTTCACTTACATATAAGTGTCTGTTAATAAAAGATTTAACTTAGTGTTCATGTGGACATTTTTTGCATTTTCTCGCAATTTTAGTGATATTTAGACAACAATTCAATATTATGCCAATATTGACAGACAAGCAGACACAGGTTTGGGAGCCAATCATCTGACAGTTAGAGAACTTATCTCATCACTGGAAGATACAACAGTGCACAAATAAAGAGCAAAGGGCTTATCAGAGTGTATATGCAGAATACCATGGCTGTTAGATGGGGCACATCACAGATTGAAGGACGTGTGTTAACCATCAAGATGTCCAGGAGAAGGAGACAGATAGTGACAAGAGCATCCATTTTATACCTCCACGGCTTTGACCTGGTCATTTAACTTGCATGATGAAGTGTATTTATCTAAAAAATGAAAGATTTAACCAGAATCTATTTAATGGAATTTTTTAAATGATCATATAAGCAGCACACAAGTAATGAATTAAAATGTGTGACTTATTGGCTTAGTATGTAAGCATGGAGACATGAATTTTAATCTCCAATACCCATGTATAAATCTAGGCATTCCTGTGTGATTTTAGCATTTAACAATCACAGACTTAATGCCCTAAAGTAGGCATGTGTTAGCTTAACCTAAAAGTGCGCTTCCAGCTGACATGCACATGTATGTACCCCACAACACCACACACATACATGCACACACACAATTTAATTTTAAAAAGTAATATCAAATAGTTATATAAAATCTGTAAAATGTTTTTAAATAAGTATTATCATTTATAAATTTTTTAATTATATCACTGTATTATTGTCATTATTAAAATCTAACAAAGATTTATTGACGTTGCCATGCCTAAAATTATAGAAAGTATTTTTCATTCAATATTCACATTATAGCTTACCAAAGGAAAATAGCTCTTATATAGTAAAATCAAGAGAGATGTTAAATCATCCTAATTCTAGATTTTCTGATCTTCATTAGGTTCTTTGTGTTATTCCTTTTCTAAGAAAAAATTTGAATTTGATTCACAAGAGTATTCTGGCAGAATATAAATTAGAATCAATCTTATATTACCAATAAAAGTTAAATTGATTTAAATAGCTTAAAAGCTCTCTGCTTAATGGCAATTCCCAAGTCTAGTGACTACTAAAGTTGCAACTATGTAGTTAAAAGTTTATTATACTGTAATTTTTTCTTTCTCTTACTCTTTGGCTTTATCTGGGGACCCACCACTCAGCCCCCTAATAAATTACATAAATCGTACTCTTACATATGAATGCCCAAGCTTAGCTTGGCTTTTTTCTGGCCAGCTTTTCTTAATTTATTCTATTTACGTTTTGCCTCTGGGCCTTTTTTACTTCTGTATATCTTCATTTGATTCTTACATCATGGCTGGCTGTGTGGCTGTGTGGCTGACCCCTTAGCATCCTCCTTTCCTCCTTTTCTCAAGCCTCAATATTCTTCTCCCAGATTTCTTCTCCTTTCTATTCCCTCTGCCGGCCAGCCCCGCCTATCCTTTCTCCTGCCTTGCTATTGACCATTAAGCTCTTTATTAGAACAATCAGGTGTTTTAGACAGGCAAAGTAACACAACTTCACAGAGTTAAACAAATGCAACACTCCTTTGCTTCATCAAAACAATATTATACAGCATAAACAAGTAACATATCTTAAAATAATATTCCACAACAGTGTATTCCTTTACACATAAATGTCTGAAACCCATATGGCTACATTTTTATCAGGAAGCCTAATTCATTAATTACAACTTGGTGTGTTGTGACATCAACTACAATGAAGGAAAACACAAAAAAGAAAAGAATGGGATACAACTCAAAATTAAAATTATAGCTTATCAATATGCTTAGTTTTATAATATAGAGAATATTAAGTTGCTTGGCTCTCTTCTAATCTATCTGACCCTTTATCTACTGATGACTCTATGCTGTATGCTTTTTAGTGGACTCTGCCAGCCTAGACACTAAATCAATATGGAAATTAAACTGGCAATCCAGAACACATTGATTTATGAAATTTCATTTCTCCTTTAGATTTCATAATATTTTGAGCATTCATAAATTAAACATAAAATCAATGTAAATTAAAAGTTAAGAGGTAGGAGCTCTCAGGTAGATGCTTAATGGTTTATTAGTTTTATGACATATATTAGGCACTCTAAACTTTATACTGATGTTATTATTATTATTCAATATTTCTAAATACTACAAAGAAACTATCAATTTCTAATAATGTGTTTTCTGAAGTTTATAGCAAATCCAATTTCACAATTAAACCATTGCATCATATCCCACTCTGAATGTTGAATATCAAAAGAAGTTACTATTGAAAGAAAAGTCAAATTGTATTTAGAAATTTAGTTAAAATAAAAAAAAACATCTTCAATGATGAAAACTTTAGTCATTTGCAGTTTTTAAATTTTAAATATCTTTCATTTAGTGGGCATTATAAAAAATGCCTTCAAGACAATTTCTTACAACTAAAACATATTTCTTATTTTTATATTATGTCATATTTGCATTCCTTTATTTATTGCATTCCACTATATTTCTTACAATTTTGGTTGTGAGCTGGTTCTTTAAAATGGCAGAGTCATCTCTTCAGCCCCATTTCTACTGTATAATGCATGTAAAACATTAGAAATAAGTTGTAGTAAAGTAAACACAGACTTGGACTTTTTTGTGCACTTTTACAAAGAAGTATGGATATTACATGATGATTCAACTAAAACGAAGCATGAATACATTATAGTGGATATTATATGTCAGTCACAATTCTGATTATTCTCTCACTATCTTACCAACAATTCAATAATAAATGTAGCGTCTTCATTTTACACACCTGTGTACTATGGCACAGGAATGTTAAATAAACTGTCCATGTTTAGCAGTTAGATGCAGTAATGTCACAGGAAGTCTATCATCCAGGCTCAGGCACTATACCTTTTGTGGGATTATTAGTCTGTAGAAGATAAACTTGCTGTTATGTATTTTTTTCTTTCTTCTATTTTTATTTTTATTATTATTATTTATTATTATTATTTATTATTATTATTATTATGAACAAAGAAGCCACACTTTCTATCCTTGTATATCCTTATTCAAGATCCCTTCCCCCTCCCACCACATCAGGTCATTCTTTCTTCTCCACAACTCCCCATCCCCTCCCCTCCCTGGGCAGGCAGCAGACAGTCCCATGAAAGCACATGGAATACTGCTATGAGGACCAGTCTTCAGCAGCTGAGAAATTGAGGGAAAGCCACAGAATTAATGGACTAATACTTGATTTGACTTTTCTATCTGAAGGAGTAAAACTTAACTCTCAGAGCTGGCCAAAAAGAGAAACACACACATGTGCAGGCACATGTACACAGAGAGAGACAGAGACAGACAGAGAGACAGAGACAGACAGAGAGAGACAGAGAGAGATCTTCTGTGCTTCTTAGTTTTTTTCTTACAGCTTATATTCCTTAGGAAAAAAAATCTTTCAAGTAGCATAAAAATTACAATGTGATGACATTCTATTTTTAAAATGAATGATTATAATGAATATAAGGGAAAAATCATGTTTTTTATATCCCTTACATGATCAAACATTCTAAGTGTTATAAGTAAAAACAAATTATCCCCAAGAACCAACATTCATTCAAGGCCAAGCAACTTGTTATAGTTTAAAAGAGTGTAAGCAGGCAAGAAATTTTTCTCAGTCAGTTCTTTTACTGGCAGGTAGTATTTTGTGCCTACAAATAAAGGATCAATTCTTTATTATTTATTTTTTAAAATATAATTTTATAAAAATCTTAAAAGAGTCACAAATCTAATCTTTTATCTATATAAAACAAACAGCCAGCTCTACTTTAAATCCTCAGGGTGCATCAACAGTTTTTATATCATGAATCTGAGGGCAGAAATGGGTAAAAGGAATTAATCATCACCTTTAATCACCAACCCATCCTAGCAAGAAAAGTATATCAGCAATGGCCAAACTGCTATTGTTTCTGTTCCCTAACCTCAATGAGTTCTTCACTCAACTATGAAATGTATGCCTTTCTAAACTTTGAATGGAGCCATTAACAAAAACATCTTAATCTAACCTAAGTCAATATTTAAAGGTTTGTTTCAGCTATGATACATACCAAAGCCATGAACAGTTTTCTCAATATCAAAAAGAACTTGAGCTAACTCCTGGAACTCAATTATTTTCCTTTACCCTAAACTATAGTCTATATGGCTGCTCCTCAAAAGAACTCATAAGTCCTACCTGCATGGCAGTTGTTCTTATTTTCAATCTTCTGTAGTCTCTGCTTTACCAGGGGCAGGGGCAACACTTTAAACAGTATAGCTCAAGAGGAAATTATCCTCACAATTATCCCCAGGCAAATAATCCAGTAGAATGGGATATTTCTATCATTTTTTAATATTTACTTATTTATTATGTATACAGTATACAGAAGAGAGTATCAGACCTCATTATAGATGGTCGTGAGCCACCATGAGGTGGCTGGGAATTGAACTCACGACCTCTGGAAGAATAGTCAGTGCTCTTAACCTCTGGGCCATTTCTCCAGCCCCCAGGATATTTCTATCATTTAATCACACTACATTAGAAGGCAGTAGAGTTCCCACACACACACCCATTCACATTGTATCAGATACCAAAGGAAACTGGCAGTGGCAAACTTGTAAAGACCCAACAGTATCAAGAGTTATTCTGAAGCCAAAGTCTCAGGGCCTTGCCTATATGACACTCACACATCAGTGCCTTGCATTTTTGTGGTTGATCACCTGAAGTCAAATGTCACCTGCTGCTTCTCTGACACAGCCACCTATAAGATCAAGTAAATTTTTCCCCAAGAAATTGCTTTTGGAATGAGATATAATGATGAGTGGGAATGACCTAGGTGCTGATATGGATAGGAAAGGAATGCTGATCCGGAAGGAGATAGATGTATGACTATATGAAGCAAAAGAACAAATAGAATTTGAGAGGTGCAGGCAAATCCAGAGTGGCTGAGGTAGTGGTGGCTCAGTGTGTAAAGGTGGAGGAAAATATGTGAGCATCCTTCCTGGATGGATACTATATCTTTCATTGTCTATCCTTACTTCATCACATGTCATCAGTCAACTTTGGCTGAAATCAAAATTACTTAGGTATAGTCTGAAATTTCTTGACCTGTCCAGGTCCTTAGTCCAGAGGAATCTTTCCCACCCATAGTCTCACAGACACTTACAAAATAATTATTTAAAGGCTTATATTCTTCGCAAACTGTGTGGTCTATGGCTTAGGCTTATTAACAACTAGCTCTTACCATGTAACTCAACCCATTTCCATTTATCTATGTCTTGTATTGTCACATGGCTTTTGGCTTACCTGTAAACATCTTTCTTTTTGGATAGCAGGATTTCATCTTCTTGACTCTTCCCTCCTCCTTTATCTATGCTTGGATTTCCTGCCTGCCTCCAAGCTGCCTTGACACAGGCCAAAACAGCCTTTTATTTAGCCAATGTTATTTGCAGCATATAGAAAGACATCCCCTTTACCTACCCCTTTATGTCTAATCAAAAAAGGTTTCAATTTCACCAAATCAAAATTACATATAACAAAACAAGCTCTCAAGCAAGAATTTCAGTTACAATATCTAGTTTATTTGTATTTAGCAAAACTACAGAAAATATTCTATCATCTAACTTATCTTTGTGAGTCCAATAAATTTCATATCTAACTTCCCTTTTATTATAACTAAGGAAAACTATAATTACAACTATATAGTCTTCAACTCTGTCAAAGACACAGAAGGATATAGTATCATATGAGTAAACACCTGAGTTGCAAACATCTTCCAAATTCTAAAAATGACAGAGACATCTGGCTGCCTAAATAATCACTCATAGTTTCTTTGTAATGTTGGAGTGTCTGTCTTTAGCCTACAAGCTTAGAGTCTCTGGCAGACTTTTTAGTAAAATAAGAAATTTGAAGGACTGCTCTGTCCATTTTGGCAAGTTTTGTCAACCACTTCTTGTGTTCTGTAGAATGTCTGGCAGTTTTCTCTGCAAAACATAAACCTGAAATACCATCCAGGCTTTATCTGACAAAGTTCCAGAGATCACTTTCCTATAGGTCCTGTATGTCCAGTTTATATGGCATGCTGCCAAGGAGTCGAGCCAAGATTAGTTTCTTGTCCAGTGTATAACGTTTGTCACAAAGAAACTAAAATCCATATGGAGTTTCTTCCATGCCTATCATCTACTTCAAGTAGGTTGATGGTGCCAGGAGCAGACATGTCTCACTGTCCAGGAAAGTCTAAGTTCTTAAAATATTTTAAATGCCATATTCTGTAGGTCATTGAAGTATTTAAAGATTACCTATCTAATTGAAATACCTTTGTATATCTAAAAAATCTAAAATGATTATAAGTTTATGATATATGATTAACTATTAATATGTATTTTAATTGTACATTACAATTTTAAATGAGCTACATAAAAATAATACTTTAAACAAAATTAAAAATATACATATAGCAAAATTAACCTTAAAGTCACATCAATAAACAAAAAATCCATACCAATGTATTTTGAGATTAACAGTTATTTTTGATAGCAAAGGAGATTAAATAATCTTTTTTATCATTTTTATTCCACATTACTTTTTTTCCTAAAAAGAGATTGATTATAACCATTAACTATTTATAATAAAAACAAACATATTATAAACAGTATTTCGGGAATTTGGGCACTGCTTTTCATACTACTTCCTGTTGATTGGGGGTGCTGGCAATCTTATGGGGATCCTGAGAAATTGAGAATCATGGTTAAATATTGGCCTTAGTAGTCTGTGAGGCTGCATCACCTTAGCTAGTTGCCTTCAGTGGGTCTTGGTCAATTAAATCATATTAGCTTGAAAGCAATCCACAGGTTCTCATCTTTTGTGGAAACAAAAACAAAATCACTTTTTCAAAGCAATATATCCTTAGATTCAGATTTCAAAGTCAAGATACCTTTAAAATATATATGTTGGTTTAACTTAGCAGCCTTTATAGTCAAATGTCTTTCTGTAGTTAGGTTATTACTGGTTAAACAATTAAAAGAAAACACAATAATAAACATAATCCAGACTCTTTGTATATTTTCCCTTTTTACATGAATGGCTTATTATATTTTATTACTCTATTTCCTTTTTTAAGAACTTTCTCTACCGTTTTTCTTTTCTGTCTTGGGCCTAAGTACATTCCACATACATTGTAACTCATTTAGAGGTTTTCTCAATTTGAGTCTGTTTTATTGAGTATCTTTAATCATTTTTTGACCAGGAGAGTTTTTAAGTTGCTAAATTGTGTAGCTAGGACTGCAATGCTGCTTACTCTGACCCACTTGGTTTTTCAACATGGTAGAATCAGGCTTACCTCCCCAATTCTGGGAAGCTGTATTAAGTATCATAGAACTATGCTTTTAAGTCTACAGCTGTGCTTCTCCAACCCTGAAAGCAGTGGCTGGAGAAGCCTCTTAGTACCACAGTACTGAAAAAAGACTGTGGAAATTGGCCATGCAGCTTAGCTCATGGTGGCTAGCAGATACATCCTTCATGCAGCTGCTAGGAGTCACATCTCTACACTGCTGCTGCATGAGACTGTGAGACTAGGAAGCCTAGTACAGCTCTGATTCTGTGTATTCAGAATCTTTTCTAAAGCTTTTTCATTGCCTGATGGTGGATGCCTTATGTAGCCAGATTTTTCTTGACCCATCTGGCCTGGCCTAGCCCCAAGATCTAAACCTGCATTTCCACAGCAGCTTAGTCGCAAATAATCACTTACAGGTTTATATTAATTACAAACTGTTTGGTCTATGGCTCAGGCTCATTATCAACTAGTTATTACAAATTAACTCATCCCATTTTCATTAATTTGTACATTGTCATATGACTCCATGGCTTTACCTATGTCTCGCTACATCTTGCTCTCTTGGTGGCCTCCTACACTGTCCTCTGACTCTACCCTTCTTCTTTATCTCTGTTTGGATTTCCCACCTGTCTCCAAGTTGCCTTGCCAACAAAACAACTCTTTATTAACAAATGATAATAAAGCACATTCACAGCATGCAGAAAAACATCCCATATCAGTTAGGGGAAATTTCACAGTGTATCACCTCAGACCATCTATATCAGAACATCTGGAAAAAACAATAATAACTCCAATAAACACCAATTTGCAGTCAAGACTGAGAAAAGATTATTAGGTGAACATCAGATAACCAGATATACAGGGTGGTTCTGTGTGTTAACTTGACACAAGCTGGAGCCATCTGAGAAGGGGCCTTATCTGATGAAGTGCCACCTTGAGATCCAGTTATAAGGCATTTTCTCACTGGAGGTGTATTGTAGGAATTATTTACTGGTAATTTATTGTATAAAAGGATTCGTTTTTATTAACAGCTTACATAAACACTCACTGACACAAGATTAAACCTTAGGGGAATTCTTAGAGAGTTGAAATTTCCCACGCAATGGCAGCAGAAATCCTGCCTCTGAGAGCATAGGAACAAACATCGGTCCCAGACAACATACAACCAGGTCTTCAAAGGGGGTTAGCCATGCCCCATACACAGTCCTTGAGACCCCAAAGCTATGCCTCTAGGTCTCCCTCAATAATGCCTGAGCCCCACCACATCTTCCCCTTTGGTCTAACTAAGAAAGTTGTAGACTTAAGTGTAAGACTATATGTAATAGAAATGATTATAAGGTAATGTCTAGGAGCGAGAAAGGCAAATAACATCAACAAGATCAAACTATAACAAACAACAAACATAAGGTATATTTTTAACTGTCTAGAATATTGGTAAGTGGCTATATATAAAGATTATTTTAAAGCTGTTTATCTTAAATAATATGAATCCAATACATGAATGTTCTTAGCTATGATATGATATGGTAGTAGCTTTAGTTATTTAGTCTTTAAACTTATTGAGGACTTGAAAAGGAAAATATATTACTTAAATAAGCTGGAAGTGTAAAAGAGTAGCTTTTAAAATTTAGGAGAGGATAGCAACAGTCAGCTGCCTGGACAGTCACTCACAGCTTTTTTGCAAAGTTGGAACATCTTTCTTCTTTTCTTTCTTGTTTGCTATATGCCTAGGATATTTGACAGATCTCTTTAGAAGTAGGGTATTTTGAGAAGTCATTTTATCTTGTCTTGGCATGTTTCAGCAGTTTTTGTCTTTTATCTTGTTTGTCTGGAATAGAGAGTACTTAACTGTCTTCACTCAAGGCAAGGCCAGTTTTTTTGCCCAATAGGCCGTAGTCCGCCAAGGAAGATGGACTCTTTTTGGAGTGTCCTTGATGCCCAGCACCATCTCTGGAAAGGAATGGTGATGGCAGGAGTTATCGTGTCTCTCATGGCCAAATTTTGAATAACAAAACACTAAATGTCATAAATTGTATGTCTCTGAAGTGGTTGAAGACTCTTGCTTATCTGACATATTTTACTATATATCTGAGAAGTCTAAACAACATGACTATTACATGGCAAACCTAAATAACTAGGGTGTGTAATTTTTATCATTTTAAAGACTTAAGCTTACATTGTAAAAATAGACAAGCTATAAATGGGCATATAGTTTTTGAATAATGACTTCAAGTATGGCAAACATATAAACATTAAACAAAGGCAAATGTATAGTGAAAAATGACAACAGTATCTTAAATATATATATCATCATACAAAATACCTAAACAAAGTATACAAAACATCTTAAATAGAAATAGAATATATACATATATATAATGACTAGTATAATTAAATAGAGGTAAAAATTGCTTAGTAAAAATAACAGCAATATATTTAATATGCATTAATGTACAAAATATTTTAAACAGAAGTAGCACATGCAAAATATAGCAATTACAGATTGAATTTTGTATCAATAAATAAATTACACAATGATCTTAGACATATAAAATAATTTTAGATTTAAATTTGTATTAATATACAAATTCTCTCAAGTAGACATATAAAATGATTTTATTTTTGTCTCAATATCCCAACCCATGGTGAGTGGTGCCATCTCTGGGCTGCTGGTCTTGGGATCTTTAAGAAGAAAGTCTGAGCAAGCCATGAGCAGCAAACCTTTAGTAATCAGCTCTCCTCTATGGCTCTGCATCAGCTTCTGCCTTCTAGGATCCTGCCCTACTTAATCCTGCCCCAACTTCCTTCAATAATAAGCAGTAAGCAAGTAAACCCTTTCCTCTCCAACTTGTAGAAGCCTTAACTAAGACACCAGACATGATAAGGTAGTGCTACCTAAATTACTAGAAGACATCCTGAACCTAGAATGTAAGCAAAGTTTTATGGTAAGTGGGATTTAGGATGGTCAGTGTGTGTTATTAGATGGGAGAATTGGAATGGCTGATAAGGACCCTTTTGAGCGGCATGATCTCTCAAACAGAGAGAAGCAGTCTTAAAATCAAGGCATTACTTATCTTAATGGGACTTAATCAGCAACTACTTTGAAGACAAGTTGTGTTCAGCTGGCTGCAGATTTGGAGGTCAGAAGTATAAAGAACTACACAGACTTGATGAACCGCTGTTGGCTTGAAGTCGGGGAGGCACTTGACTCATAGGTTTGAGAGATCACCAGAAGCTCAAAGAAGACCCCATCTAACAGCCAGGGAAGAATCTGGAGTCTGCAGTGTTGGGTTTTTATTTTATTTTGTTTTTAGACTGGTTTATTTTTATTTTATGTGTGTGAGTGAATGCATGTCTGCATGTGTGTACATGTACCTTGTGTCTGGGGACTGCAAAACCCAGAAAAGGGAACTGGAGTTACATATGTTTACTTGAGATAGACCATGTGAGATCTGGGAACCAAACCTAAGTGCTTAACCTTTGAGCTATCTCTCTGGCTTCTGAAATATGAATCTTTATTATTATTGTTGTTGTTGTTATTTAAATTTTTTCCTACACACTTGTGCTCTCTCTCCTGCCTTTTCTCCCAGTCTTCCCACATTCTCTCCCCTCTGCCCTCCCCTCCCCCTTTCACTCCCCAGAGAAGGCAAGGATTCCCCAGGTGAGTCATTTGGGTCTGGTTTATCCAGTTGAGGTAGGTCCGAATTCGTCCCCCAAGTATCAAATCTGAAAAAGGTGTTTTCCTGGTAAACATTCAAGAAGCCAGTTCATGGACCCAGGATTGACTCTGGTCCAATTGTAAGAGGCTTCAGAAAATGACCACATCTTTTGACTGCCATCTACATTTAAGGGGTTCAGGTCTGTTCCATAAAGGTTCATCAGCTGTTATTTTAGATTCTTTGAGCTTCCAACAGCACGGGACTGCCTACTCTGTGGGTCTCACAATCATTATCCTAATCCCTTTGCTCATGAAATCTCTCCTTACCTCTTTAGCTGGACCAGTAGCTCAACATGGTGTTTAGCTTTGGATCTCTGCATCTGCCTCCATCAGCTGTTAGAGAAAGTTTCTATAATGGGAATTAGGGTGGTTATTCATATGATAATAGGAAAAGGCCAATTTAGGCACCCTCTCCACTATTGTGGAGTCCTAGCTGGGCTCATCTCTTGGGTTCTTGAGTATACCCTGGTATCTGGTTTCTCTCTAATCTCACAATGGCTCCCTATATCAGGATAACCACGTCTTCATTCTCCCTGTTTGCCCACCACCACACACACACCATCCCATTCTCTCATGTTCTCTTCTCTGCTCTTGTTCCCTCCCATCCCCATGACTGCAAATTTCTCAGGAGATCTTCTCTATTTCTCCTTCCCAGGGGGATCTATGCATATCTCTTTTAAACTTCTCCTGCTGCCTAGCTGCTCAGGGGGTTGTGGCTTGTAGCCTGGTTATCCTTTGCTTCATGACTAAAATCTGCTTATGAGTGAATACATCCTATGTCTGTCTTTCTGGGTCTGTGTTTATCCCACTCGGGATATTCTCTAGATTCATTCATTTGCCTGCAAATTTCAGGATGTCATTTTTTCTGAAATCTAAATTTTAGATCTAAAAAGAAACTTATCTTGCTAGCAAGTATTGATTTCAAAAAAAAAAAATCTTAAATTCAAGAAACCAGTAGCCATAGATAACATTTTGGTTTTAACCCAGTGAGACCCTAAGCAGAAACTTTGTCATACCATTCCTACACATCCAACTTGCAAAATTAATAAAAGCTAGTAAATGTGTGACCTCTGAAGTCCCCACATTTGTCCATCTGTTCTCTAGTAATAGAAAACTCTTCTGCACATCTAAGATCCTCCTGCTACGTGATACTCAAGATTCCTCTGAGATGCGAGTTTATTTCATGCCACAAAGAAAAAAGTAAACAATGACTTAAACACAGTTTTGATTCATCAGCACCAAAGCCAGATCCACTGAGTTTTGAATAATCAAACTATTTCCTAATCAATAATAGTATAGAAAAATGGATATTTGTAAATGTGCAAATTATCATGTGAATAAAACTTCTACCCTGGAGTAAATGGAATAGCTCTTACATCAAAAACCATGGTGAGAGTTATAAGGAAGCTCGCAGTCCAACCTGGTAAATTATTTAGGAGCCAACAAGAAGTGGTGGATATTTGATGGCTAGATTCAAAACTTTGAGCATAATTTTGAATTATGAAATGAAAGAATCATTACTCTATAATGGTTAAAGTAAACTAATTGTCATGTACCATTTTCGTTTCATCTCATGGTTATTGTTTTTAAGAAAAGAAGTAATATCTCCCAGTTAGGAGATCATTTTTGCTCCTCCTTCTCTTTCTTCAACAGTTGAGTTAGACATGACTTGCTCAGAGGAAAGACAGACTCACTGTGAACTTCCTTTCTCAGAACTGAAGATGTCTGTCGTCACACACTGTGGTTTCTATTATCAGTTAGTATTGGTTGCAATTTTAGACTCTGAACAGTCCTGCAATTTCTACCATATGCACTCTGACCAATGTGTCTTTGCTGGTGAGATTTCTCTGTCTTTCCTGTGGTGTGTCATCTCTATTAGACTTTGTAAACCATGGCAGTTGAAATCTTTAACCAGCCATTACTAATAAGCATATGTTAATTGTTGCAAAGATCATAAGCAGGTCAATTAGGAGGCAAGGACTGGAACGAAAAGCAACCGAAGCTGGAGAGAAAATGCAGGGCAGGTGTTAGCCAGCATGGTCTGCCCTGGCCCTGCCTGGCGGGAGCGCCTGCATCTTCATAGCAGCTCATTTCATGTTTTGATTTGCTGAATTTGCATTTCAAATTTTCATTCCTAATAGACAATATAGTCAGTCTTTGTTAATGAGGACTCTGATTACATGTGCCATTATAATTGGGAATTAGCAGACCAGCCTTGTTTTGGAGATTAAACTCAAAGCAAATTGGATTAAATACAGTGTGACCAAAACCTCAGGCCTCCTTTTCCCTCCCCCCTTTTTTAAAAATCCGCAAGTCAAAGGTGAAACAAAATCCATTGGTTCCAGGCATATGGCTCATACCTTTATTATCACGTTAGAGCTTTAATTATACTTTAAAAGATAATCTTCATTGAATCATTTAGTTAGAGTGTTTAAAACATGTTTATTAAATCATTTTTCCTTTAAAAAACACCAAACAGTTTGAGAGCAGGTCAGTAAATTTTCAGAATTAATTATAAAATACATGGGTGTACAATGGTAGATTGCTTATATTTTCATAATGTCTACAAGAGGACTAAGGTAATAACACTTTAAACTGAGTTCTACAAGATCTGGTCTAACCTGTCTTCACAACCAGATGATCTTCAGACATTTTCTATAATCTTTTGCCTGGGAACTTTATTATGATCTCTATGGACATATTTACATTAATACTGATTTTTAAGAACACATTTTAATTTTATTTTATCAAAATTTCAACACAATGTTATGATTTGGATTGTAGCTCTCATAGTCCTGACATGCCATGTAGCTCAGGGTTGTGTGGTTTTTCTTTATTCTCTTGGGTCATTTGCTATTGTAATCCAGTTATACTCCAACATTTTCATTATCAAGCTTAAGACCAATTCTTCAGAAACTTCCACTAATCCCAAGCTATTGGAAAATCATGCTTATTAATTCTCAGGAGATTCAGTTAGATGTTTGTTTGGCCATAGGAAGCCTTAATAACACAACAAAAGAGCTTCACAAGATGAAGAGAAATGCAGATAACTTCTGAGTGAATATTGGTCTTTGAAGACAAGCAAATGCAGTTTCAGCAGGATACTAGCAATCATGTACACTTTTTCAGTTATAAAATGTTAATGTATGGAGAAATGTGAAAAGGAGATCTTTTTACATGGTTATCGGGTTTTTATTCAGTTGTACTATTTTTGCAGAAGAAAATAACCATTTTTGAAAGTAGCATTCTAAAAAAGGTGTGCATGCTCCTGGCATGGCCTTACCACCCAAAGCCACCTTTAGAAGCCACTTCAAGCTCTATCAAGAATGTGAGAGAAGGGCTGGAGAGATGTGTCAGGGGCTCAACATACTTGCTGCTCTTCTAGAGGGCCAGAGTTCAGCTCCCAGAATTCATTTCAGCAGTTCACAACTGCCTGTAACTTCAGCTTTACAGGATCTGACTTCCCTCTTTTGCTCTGAGGGCCAAGTACTCATATGACAGACACGACAAAGAAACACAAATAAAAATAAACCTGGCAAGAAAGATAAAGTGATAGAGTTCACTATGGGTGTGGCTTCTGCCATTGGAACATTAAGCAGCATTAACTCAGGGTAGTGTGTTAATTAACTTACACACTCAATGTCATATGGATCACCTCGCTTGGTGCCTGAGGCTGGGAGGTGAGAAAAGAAGAGCTGATGACATGTGGGGTTTGCCTCAAGAACAAATGAAATCCACTGTCTGTAGAAAGATTCAAGGAGAAAAAGACAGCTTTCAAATAAATACAGAGCCAGAATGTAAATATCATGAGTTTCACTTTTCACAAAGGTAGAATAATATAAACACTAAATTTTCTAAAATAAAACAAAAGTTTTAATTTTGCTCCTTGAGTTTCAGAAGAGTTATAGTATTCTTTGACCCCTACATTTGATACACAAACTAAGAATCTTTCTTACATATGGAAAATGAGTTTTTCTTTGCTAGATTAAAAATAAATTGTGAAGAATATTTTTAGCTATATGTTCATTTAAGTTTATTGGATTTATATATTTACTTAGCCATAACCCAGATTATTCTACTTGGGTTTAAGTACAGGGAGCAGGGCACTATGGGAAGAATAGCTCTCTAGCATCCACAAGGATGGATTTTTCAAGTATTCAGATCATGATTAAAGACATTGCTTCTCACGTATCCCCAGGAAATTCTCTGTATCAGTTATGTGAGCTGTGTGGGGAATAATACTTGTTTTAAATCTTGGCAATTCTGATCAAGTCAGTAAACTTTGGTTTGACATGCTTTAAGACTATTAGTTATCTTTTAATCTTTGATATCTCAAGATACTTTAGTTTTAGAAATTACCTTCTAGCTTTTGTAGAGAAGAAAACATGCTCATGCCTCAAATCAACTAAATTAGCCCCAGTTGAACATAGACGGTTACACTAAGAATTCTACTTTCTTTGATTAACAGTCTGATGAGCAACCTTCTGGATAATTTTACATGCACATATACTATATGTATGCATGCAGAAATACAAGTGAATATGTGGTAGAAATGTTTGTCTGTATGCTGTAAATAAAGGAAAAGTTTTGGCCTGTGTGGAACATCATAGAAGTAGGTGGAGGAATCAGAGGAGAGACAGGTAGAAGAAGGGCAGAGTCAGACACACTTCATCCAGACACCAAAGAAGGCACATGTAAAGGACCCAACTGGGCCACGCCATGGACCATGTGGCCAGGTAGATTAATAGAAATGGGTTGAATTAAGATGAAAGAGCTAGCTATCAATGTGTCTGAGACATAGGCAAAACAGGATGAAATTGATATAAGCACCTGAATCATTTGGGGGGTGAAAAGCGATCGCAGGCAGGCAGGTCTGGACCTCTGACCCATACAGGAACAGAAACCTGTTACAACATGTATATGAAGCTGTAGAATATACTGGTGAATGATGACAAGGGATGACAAATATCAGTACATTGAATACTTTAAAGGACAGACTTTTTTTCATGTGATCAATTTATGTATGCATGTATATGAGAGCTTGCATTGTAATAGAATAAAATATATTTGATAGCATATATTAAAATAAAACTTAAGTTTTAACTGTATCTAGGTAGGCTATGAACCAAACAAATTTGCAAACCAAGTAACTCCCATCCAACATGTTCCTAATTTTTCCAGGATCTTCCACCTACCTCCTCTCCATCTCCATTCTCTACCTTTCAAGTGTACAGCTTTCTCTATGATAAATGATAATTTCTGCTATTAGCATAAATTTCATTGTTGATCTGTATTATTGATGGTATATTTTTTCAGAATAAAAAAATGATAAAACTGTGAATCAAAGAATTCATCCAGATGATTTTAATGTTCATGCAGTTCATTTTAAACATCTTCAGCAATTGGTTTTCATGGGCTCCTGGGCATCATTTCTAAGTTATGAGGGTTCTAAGTTTATTTGAGTGATAGCCAAGGACAATACTGGACAGAAAGACTCACTGAGTTTTCCTTGTGGTATCACATTTTGTTTCTTAGAAAACTAAATGATGCCTGGGTGATTTCACAGAGGAAAATGTAGCTGGAAAGCTTTGCTTGATTCTTCTGTTTTCTGTGTAAATTTTAATACATGTTCCTATGTGTAGAAGGTCTTTATTAGTACTGGGAATCCTAGGAGACCATTCACTGAGCCACTGAACCCAAGAGCAGTGCTGAACACCACAACATTACAAAAGATAAATAGCCTCTTTGTGATAGTAACCGCAAAGCCTCCCACTACATGCAAGTACTATCATCTTACTTCAGTATTCCATTCCTGATGGACAAGCACTTTCCATGGACATAGGTGAAGTATATTCTGATTTTTCAACATATTGGAGTTTCTATTCTTACCATTTTGCTTTGCATATGTGAGAGACATTTTTACCTGTGTTGCTTCTTGTGACTAGTTGCTATTTTTATTTCTTTGAATGTAAAAGGATTGAATACATACATTTAAAAGAACTTCATATTTCTACCTCTGAAACTCACTTTTCTGCTAGAGTACACGGCATTCTTAATATTGATTTGTTCTTTATTTTGGTTGATGTGAGAAATTTTATGGGTATGTTTGAATTTCAAAATATTTTAAAACAAATATAGATATACTGCCTTAAGTATTTAGCAAAGCTTGAAATCAATACTGCAAGAGCTCTGAAAATAGATTTCTTACTCAAGTTCTGTTAGAGAACAGAAAATTCACATAGTGATTACAATTCAGGCTAGTTATTTTGCTATTGATTTTACAAAAGCAAAGAATTTCTTCATATTCTAAAATATTGACAAATAAATTTAGACCACAGGTGGTCAAAGAAACTTTCTGGATAATTGTGTTAAACAATAACATTAGTTACTTTTCTGTTGCTGTGATAAAACACCAAGGCAATTTATAAAATAACATGTTTAATTTGGCTTATGGTTCCAGCAGGAGAGTCCACAAAGGAAGCATAGAAACCAATAACCGAAGCAGAGAGTTGAGAAATCACATCATCAACCACAAACAAATGATGTATAGAGTGAACTAGAAGTGGCTGATGTTATAAATGCTTGAAGTCTGACCCTAATGATATCCTTCCCCCAGCAAAGCTTTACCTCCTAAAGGTTCTACAATCTCACCAAATACAGCAACCCCCGAGCCTGTGTTCAATACTTAAGCCTGTCTGGAACATTTGTCATTCAAATGACTACAAGTGCCACAACAGAAATTATATATATATAAATATACATATATATACACATACACATATATATGATTGTATACATTTAAAAATACAATTAAAGGTTATGTTTAACAGTGCCAATCCTTAAAGTTGTGTATTAATTGTTCTATATCCAAATTTAAATATATCTCAGAAAAGCCAAGTGCACTAGCACCAGGTTCACTAAAGGAAACTGATTTCTCTGTCAGTTGTAGGGTTGAGATCTTTTCCCAATCCGTAGGCTATAATTTTGTTTTATTGTCTTTGTCCTTTGCCTTACAGAAGCTTCTCAGTTTCAGGAGGTCCTACTTATTGATTGTTATTCTTAGTGTCTGTGCTACTGGTGTTATATTTAGGAAGTGGTTACCTGTGCCAATGCATTCAAAAGTATTTCCCACTTCCTTTTCTATCAAGTTCAGTGTAGCTGGACTTACGTTGAGGTCTTTGATCCATTTGGATTTGAGTTTTGTGTAGGGTGATAGATCTATTTGCATTCTTCTACATACTACCATCCAGTTATGCCAACACCATTTGTTCAAGATACAATCTTTTTTCATTGTATATTTTTGGCCTCTGTCTAAAATCAGGTGTTCATAGGTGTGTAGGTTAATGTTGGGATCCTCAATTTGATTCCATTGATCCACAAGTATATTTTTATACCAGTACCAGGCTGTTTTTTATTACTGTGATTCTATAGTATAGCTTGAAGGCACGATGTTGCTACCTCCTGAAGTTCTATTATTTAAGAGGATTGTTTTTGCAATCCTGGGTTTCTTGTTATTTCATATGAAGTTGAGTATTGTTCTCTTAAAATCTATAAAAGTTTGTGTTGGGACTTTGATGGAGATGTCATTGAATCTATAGATTGCTTTTGGTAGCATTGCCATTTTTACTATGTTTACTATATCCAGGTGCATGGGAGAGCTTCCTATTTTCTAATATCTGAACTGACCCATTTTGGGACTCCTTGCTCTTCTTGGGGAACACATTGTGGGATAAGATGGGGGGAGGCTGAGGAGGACTGGGAGGAGAGAAGGGAGGGGGAACACTGGTATATATAAATAAAACCTTTTTAAATAAAAATGTCTAATAAAAACTAATTTTATATTAGGCACAGTAACTGAGTTCAGTCTTGTATACCATGTATATCCATAACAGCTGGTTCATCTTTAGAAATAAAAAGAGAGAGAGAGTGGACCAGAGACAGAAAGAGAGATAACAATCCTGGTAGTGAGATGAGTGCCTGGGAAGACCCCCAAGTCATTAGGATCTAAGTCACCATTAACACTACAAAAGTAGAAACTAATAAATGAAATAGCTCTCAACAAATTTGTGATTTTTTAAAATATTCAAATAAGTAATATATGCATGATAATACATGCTTATAACAGCAGCATTTGAAAGCATGATACATAAAAATTTATCAGCTGAATATAAAGTTTACATAAAAATTTATCAGCTGAACATAAAGTTTGGAGCCAGCCTAGTTTACATGAGACCCAATCTCAAAGCCCATTCTCCCCAACACATTTAAAAATACTACATTACTTCTTACAAGTCAACTATCTCTTCTTACTGGGCTATTACTAGTTTAAGTTTTATGATTATTATTTCTTATTACTATTATGAGTATTAGTAATAAATTATTTTATGCTTAAAGTATTTTCAGATATATTTTCTCACTATAATCAAGATTTAACTGTGTCCTTTCTAGAAAAATCAGAGTTATCTAAATGATAAATAAATAGGGTTCACAGCCTTTCTGATAGACCCCTTAAACTGATGACATTTAAGCAGAATAAATGCAGGTTTGGAGGTGACTTTTTCTACACATTTATACAATAAGAGGCAGAGTTCTTTCTCTTTCTTCCTTCTTTCATTTCTTCTCTCGGCACTTTGAGGGGAGGGCTGTCGCTCCATCAGCCACTCAGGTGCTGAGAACTTCGTTGAATAATGTGGCCTCCTTAAGGATCAGACTGGCTGAGAAGCTTCTCCAACCGCAGACATTGGCTCCCCAGTGGGATGATGGAAATGTTGCAGTGGCTCAGAGGAAGAAATGACTGTGTATCTGGGGAAAGGATGGAGATGAGCATCAGCAAAAGGAGAACAAACATTAGAACAAGTCTAGAAAGAAAGTCTGCCACAGTTTTCAAGACGCTAAACCAACTGGTGCCAATGCGTGTTATAGTATCAGTCACTACCTTGCAATATAGTAAGATGTATCACTGACAAAAACACACTCTATACTAAGGTATTGTCTCTCTCTCTCCCTCCTTCTCTCTCTCTCCCTCCCTCCCTCTCTCTCCCTCCCCCTCCCTCCCTCTCTCTCCCCCTCTCTTCCTCCCTCCCTCCCCCCATAAAAAGACATACTCATCCTCATACCCAGTAATCTCATGAAAATAATAAATTGAAACTATAATATATACTCAAAAGACCTGTAGGGCAAAAAGAGAGAAGAAAAATATACATAAATAAAATAAAAATAATAAAATAATTGTCATTTTTTTAAAGGGTTTTTTGCATACCAACCACAGTTCCCAGAGTTCCCTCCCTTCCTCCCACTCAAGCCCCAGCTTTCCCTGGACCCCATTACTCTTCAAAACAGAGTCAAAAAAGCCTGGGATCTCAAGTTGCGACAGACCAATCCCTCTGCCGTGTATCAAGGCTGAGCAAAGTATTCCTCTATAGGGAATAAATTTCAAAAAACCAGATCATGCACAAGGAATAAATCCTAGGCCCACTGCCAGAGGCCCCACAAACTGCCCATACCACACAACTGTCTTCCACATTCAGAGGGACTAGTTAGATTCAATTCTGGCTCCCCAGCTGTTCAGAACCAGTTAGCTCTCAGAAGCTCAAGTCAGCTGTCTATGTTGGTTTCCCTATTAAGATCTTGACCCTTTTTTTTTTTTTCATATAAACTCTCCTCTCTCTCTTCAACTGGACTGAAAGCTCAACCCAGTGCTTAGCTGTGGATAGCTATGTCTACTTCCATCAGTTGCTGGATGTTCTATAACAATTAGGGTGCTCATTAATTTGATTACAGGGAAAGGCTAGTTCATACACCTTGTCCACTATTGCTGAACTCCTAGCTGGGCTCATCCTGAGGGTTCCTGGGTTTTGTCCTTGCACCAGGTCTCAGGTTCCCCCAGCACCAGCACTCTCTAATCTCACAATGCTCCCTGTATCAGGATGGCCACTTCTTAGCTCTCTCTCTCTGCCCTCTTCTTACTTCCCCCACTTTCCCCATATAATCCCATTTACTCAGGTGATCTTCTCTATTTCCCCTTCCCAGGGGGAATCTATGCATGGCTCTCTTAACTTCCTCCTGTTACTTGGCTGCTCAGGGGGGTTGTGGATTGTAGCATGGTTATTCTTTTCTTTATGACTAAAATCCACTTATAAGTGAGTACATGCCATATCTAACTTTCTGGGTCTGTGTAACTTCACTCAAGATAATACTCTCCAGATCTATCCATTTGCCTGCAAATTTTAGGATGTCATTCTTTTTTTACTGCTGAGTAGTACTCCATTGGGTAAATGTACGACAATTTATTAATCCATTCTTCAGTTGAGGGGCATCTAAGGTGTTTTCAGGTTCTTGCTCTCATGAATAATACTGCTATGAACATAGTTGAGCTAATCCTTTTGGGGTAAGAATGTGCATCCCTTTGGTGTATGCCCAATAGTGGTGTTACTGGATCATTGCGAAAATCTTCTCCATTTTTCCTTCCCACAGAGTGTAAGTATTCCTGGGACTCAATGTGGTCAAGCCCACAAGGCTCCAAGCAGTATGAAGGCATGCCCCTGGGTGTGGCTGTGTAAACCCATGCCAACCCCTCTCTTAAAAAGAGATGCCATGTTGTGATCTGTCTTTCCTCCTCTCCTGCTTCTCTGCTCCTGTACCACCACAAACTCTCTTAAATGAACTTAAATATCCATTGGTCAGAGTGAGGTATTAAAGTCTCTCACTATTATGTGTGGGGTTTGATGTGAAGTTTAAGTTTTAGTAATGTTTCTTTTACATATGTGGGTGCCCTTGTATTGGGGGGCATAAATGTTGAAGATTGAGACTTTATCTTGATGGATTTTTCCTGAGATGAATAAGCAATGTCCATCCTGCTCTCTTTTGTTTGATTTTAGTTTGAAGTCTATTTTGTCAGATATTAGGATAGCTACACCAGCTTGTTTCTTAAGTCCATTTGATTGGAAAGTCATTTCTCAACCCTTTACTCTGAGCCTGTGTCTGTCTTTGAAGCTGACATTTGTCTCTTGTATGCAGCAGACAAGATTCTGTTTTTGTATCCATTGTGTTACTCTGTGTCTTCTTTTAGGTGAACTGAGTCCTCATTATTTTGTTATTTACAGACAGATGACCAGAAACAGAATTTTTGAATCAAATGTGTAACTTCTGAACTGTAATCAAATTTGTTCTTCAGAAAGCTGAAACCAGTTCCTATTGTCACCACTTCAAATTGCTGAGATTTCAGTATTTTTTTTTAAGTTGTGAGTTGTGGTATATTTGTGTCTTTAGATTAGTAATTCTTTGTAGCTTCTTCTCTTTTCCTTCTTTTTTTGATATTTTTTTCTACCACATTCAACAGTGTTTCTAAAGTGAAGTGTTCCCATTCTTCTTTTGTGTTGAGATAAGGTCTCACTTAGTTGCCCAGGCAAGCCTTGAACTCACTCTTATCCCAGGCTAACCTTGATCTTGTCATTTTCTTGCCTCAGCCTCTTGAATAATTGAGATCAAAGTCTTGCATTACCAGAGCTGTCTAGTAAAGTTTTAATACAATATATCTCTTTGATTGTGAGTTTTTTCTCTAGGATTTTTATCTAAAGCTGAATATTATGAAGTATTTTTAAGCAAACAACCTAATTATCTTCAAACTCAATATTTTGTGTCCATAAAATGGACTGCATCAGGATCTGACATTGTATAACATTGCTTCTATAAGTGGTAACAATGCCTAGAAATCTAAAATATCCATGTTGTGAATTGGAACACAGGTCTTCAAAGAAAGCTGGTATAAGGAACTAAAAATGATATAATTGGCTTTCCCCATATTGCAAAGTAGTGGAAAGTTCAGAGTATTTGTGGAGTCATTACAGTAGTGGCTACTTTTAAGTTGACTAGCGTTACTATGTGAGTTAGTCATTTAACAATGTACATGGGTTTGTGTTTGACACCCTCTTCTTCAGAGTAATGATATGAATATATCTGTTTAAACAGTGTTACAAGGCTTATCTTAATATAGATGGTATTTCTTAGCCACAAAAAAATGTGAGTTACTTCTTATATAAATGATGCTGTAATTTCATTCTCCACTTCTTTTTGTGGACTGAAATTATGACAGACAATACCTTGTTGGCTAGTTGTTATTTCTTGTTCCTCTAGATGCCACTTACAATGACATGTTGGCAGTTTTTCAGTGATCAGTCCTAAGCCAGCCAGAGCACAAATGCAACCAGACTTCAATTGACCTCTGTGATAAGAGAGACCACTAGAGACACTTTCCTCAGCCAAACAGCAAATATAGGACACAATTCATAGAAGAGACTAAGCTTCAAAATATTGTTTGATAACTTCCCCCTTGTATCCCAGTGAACAAAACGGAGCCCAGCTGGCAAAATACAGGAATATGTTGTGCGAGTCAGGTCAGTTATAATTTGTACAATGGAAGAGTACCAGTTTAATAATTGATATCAATCCAAAAGGTACTCTGCACTGTTCAACTTTTTTTATCTATGGCTCAGACAAAGATATAGGTTTGCTCAACACATTTACAGATGAGCCAACAGCAGCTAATCTTGGAGATAGCTTAAGAATTTTGAAAGATCTTAGTAGGCTGCAATGACAGTATAAAAGAATCTAGTTGATAAAATTTAATAAAAATAAATAAATTCCACCCTGTACACAAGGGAGTACTACTCGGAAGAAAAACAAATGATGACATCTTGAAATTTCCAGGAAAAGAAATGGAACTAGAAGAAAAAACATTCTGAGTGAGGTAACACAGGCTCAGAAAGACAAACATTGTATGTACTCACTCATAACTGGGTATTAGACATAAAGCAAAGGATAACCAGGCTACAATCCACAGCCCCAGAGCAGCTAGGTAATAAGGAGGAGCCAAAGAGGGACATCCATGGATCCCCTGGGAAGGGGAAGTGGATAGGATCTCCTGAATAAATTGGGAGCATGGGGGAAAGGACATAAGGGGAGGTGGGAAAAGAACATGGGAAACTAGATGGTTGAGTTGGTAGAGGAACAGATGGGGAGAGCAACAAAATAGGTATGATAGAGGAAGCAATTTGGAGGTTGAGGAGAGGTCCAAGGATCCATGACCCTCCAAGCAAGGGAGGAGAGGGTTCCTGAGCTGGCCTCCCCATTTGGTCAAAATGATGACCACTCTAGTCATCTTCCATGAAGCCTTTGTCCAATGAGTGAAGAAGGTTGATGCGGAAATCTATGACTGAGCACTGGGTTGAGATCCCAGTCCAGATGAAGAGGAGAAGAAATTGTGTGAATAGGGGAGTCAAGATCATGATGGGGTCTCAAGTTCATGATGATGCTCCACAGAGACAGCTGACACGAGCTATTGGAGCTCACTGACTCTGGATTGACAGTTCGGAAACCTGCATGGGACCAAACTAGGCCCTCTAAATATGGATGACAGTTGTGTGGCATGGACAGTTTGTGGGGCCTCTGGAAGTGGGAGCAGGATTTATTCCTGGTTCATGTACTGGCTTCTTGGAGCCCATTCCCTATAGAAGGATTCCTTGCTCAGCCTTGACACTGAGGGAAGGGGCTTGATCCTGCCTCAGCTTCACATGCTGGGCTTTGTTGCCCCATGGAAGGCCTACCTCAGGAGTGAATGGGGGGGGTGGAGAAAAGCTGGGGATTGAGTGAGAGGATGGGAGGTAGGGAAAACTGTGGTAGTTATGTAAAAACTAAGTTTTAAATAAAAAAAAAAATGATGGCATGGGCCGTATGTGGAGCCTCATGGAGCAGGATCAGACTATGTTACTGTGCATGACCTAGCTTCTTAGAGCCCATTACTGACAGAGGATCTAACCGCGTTCTAATATCGAGATGAGGGCATCGGGCTTACCTCAAATGGATACATCAAACTGAACTGACCCATCTTGTGACTCCTTGCCTTCCCTCCTTGGGGAATGAATGGGAGGATGGAGCCAGGGGAGGCTGAGGGAGAACTGGGAGGGTTGGGAGGTGGAAAGGGAGGGGGATCAGGGGTATACATGGAAACAAAACCTTTTTAAATAAAAAAAAAAGAAAAATGAAAAAAATGCCACCCTGGAGATCCTTTAAATACACATTTGGATACAGAATGTCAGAAACTATGTTATAAGCAGCCATTTAAGTGGCTTAGCAGTAATGCTTAAGTTCATCTCTGTAATATGATACAACACTGCTGCCTAGGAAGTTTATAAAATTTGGTTCTAGTTAATGTGAATTAGATATTAGTAACAAAAGTGAAATTAAAATAAAATAAGTATAAAGACTCTGATAACAGTACTTAACACTAAGCTTTCCACACAAAATTTATCCATTAAGAAAAGCCTGCCTAGATGGAGCTTGTTGGGAAATGAATAATAAAATATCTAGGTCAGTTGTTTTATTCTCTTTGGTATAGTTTTGCTATCAGTTTGTAATACAGTTTTTTTTTTTAACTTCTGAGGGCTATTTTACATTCACTGTTAGTAGTTAATTTTGGTTATTTATTAATGCAAGTGAAATTTTCGTGTACTGGTCTCTTTTGTGGCTTTAACAAAACATCTGATCCTGGGTAACTTTGCACAGAAATAAGATGCATTTATTTACTGTTATTCAGTTGTTGGTAGTCCAGGACACAGCTGGAACTGTCACTGGTGTGTCCTTAGTGAAGATCTCATAACAGATGGCATCACAGAGACAGACAGCAGAGTGAGAAGAAAAGCAAAAGGGGAAACTGAGTAAGAGAGTGGTCAGTCTTCTTTTCATTACAAGTCTCAAGAATAAAATAGATGTCCAATCAGAAATTCATTAGTTCCTTCCAAGAAAACATTCTCAATGACTCAGAGGTCACCCACTACATCCCACTTCTTAAAACTTCTACCCACAAGTTTTTGATGTCACCAGACTGAGCATTGACCTTTTCACACTCAGACACTTACATGCCAGACCACATTTAGACCATAGTGTGAACACTTTTCTAAACCTCAGAATTACTCCAAAGTATCTACCATCAGAGAGCTGACAGATGTCTTTTTATCTTCTGCTTCATCGTTGTGTCTCAATTCTCCCCTCCTGCATACAGCCCCTGTTGACAACTAGTCAATCACAGTTTCGATTTCATCTGTACTATACTTTTTGTAAAAATAACTGTATGCATTATAATTTTCAATTTTTTTCATGTGCACAAAAACAAAGTAACGTTCTATAGATTACCTTTTTCACTTTCCATGTTTATTTCTTGGTAAGTCCTGGAAAGCACTCTTACTTTGGTTTATATGACTCTTCAATTCTGTCTAAAACATCACAGTATTGGGTAGAACCATTTAATACATGCACTGTATTTTATCCAACTGATCCTCTACCTACCAACACTTGTTACTCCATAGGGTGATATCAGATTATTGATCTTCTGTTTTTAAAAGTTCTAGTAAGAGATATCATATCTTTGTGACTTACTTAGGTTAAAAATGCTTTTTGCCAATGTTGTTATTGTCTTCTGACTTGACTTTGTCTTGAGAGTAAATGCAAGAACCTTACACAGCCAAACTAGTCTTTATCTTTTTTACTTCTGTATTTTTAAATTATATTTTAAAAATATTATTCTTTAACTACATAAAAGAGGAATTCAACCATGAATTTCTAATATTGGCATGCCTACTTTTACTTTAAAAAATGTTAATAGATATGGAGCTTGTTTATTTTTTACAATATTTAGAAGTGTATTCTCAACATCGTTCAAATGCCCTTAGATATCTATTAAATCCCCATGAGCCTGAGTCTATTTCTGTGTTTTTCTCCCATATGTCAATATAATAGTGTTTTTACTTAGAAGATTATAGTATATTTTAAAGTTTGTTTTGTTTTTGTTTTCTTATACAGTCCTCCACACTTTCTTTTCCAAAGGAATTTTGGCATCAAGTTACCTATCTTTTCCCCACCCCACCCCCACCCCCCGGGCCAAAGGTCCAAGGCCAATTTTTGATCTAAGTATGAACAATACTAGGAGTTGAAATTTTTCAATATTCAGGTCTGTCTCAAGACAAAGTTCTTGGCATTTCTTTCTCATTTTCAGTTTATTCACTGACAGTTTCTTAGGTGTATATAATAAAATTTAGTCTTTCTTACTCCATCTTACTTTGCATAGTGGAACCCTTTTTCTTCCCAACAAGACCCCTTCCTATTTCATGTTACTGTGTATGTGAACTGGATTTAACTAGGATTGTCTTCATGAGCAAGAGAGGTGAGCTTGACCTTCTGGATTTAAAGAGGACTGCCTTCATGAGCATGGGGAGGCATTGTTGACTAAACTGTGAGCATCTTATCAGAGTGACACTTCCCCTAAACCCTGGCCATCCTTAATCATTATCTCTCCTTTGCAAAAATGTTGATGGCACAATCTTGTGTAGCTAACCAGAGCTGCAGTGTGTTTATGGGTTCATCTATCATGTCATATCCAAAAAATACAATCTAGCAGTGGACTTCCACAAACTCTGGGTCTTACAGTATCTGCTCGCACTTCCACAATACTCCCTGAGCATGATTGTTGGGATAAGATAGTTGACCCATTCGAAGTCTCGTGCTCTCTAGTTACTTTTTCTCTGCATGTGAAGGCCACCACTAAATGCTATCCATTGCAAGAAGCTTCACAGATGAGAAGTGCAGGCTGAACTAATCTATGAGTATAAAAATAAATGTTTAGAATGCTACCATGTCCATTTAGCAAAATGTATAATGTTCTTCCCTAAAGCTTATAATATCTCCAGTGACAGGTTATTGACCAGGTTTACACTAAAAGACCAGAGTCCCTTCCTTCCTATGAACTGAATCTTTAAAAAAAAAAACTCAGAAAAAGTTGATTACACCCATAATATTTATGTCACTATTTTATGAACAGTGACATGATGTATGTTGGTAGTTCTATTATTATTGTATATCACAAGGTTCTTGGCTAAGCAAGATGATTAATGACTTTTCTTTTTTTCCTATAAGCTCTATAAAATTTATTTTCAAGTAAGATGTGAATTCCATCAGTCAAATGATTTTGAAATACATGATACAAAACACTGTGAGTTAGTAAAAGAAAGCCTCACATGAAAGGTGTGTCAACTTTCCATTCTTTTTTTTTAACTTTATTTTCTAAAAAATAAAATAGAATGACAAGGAAAAAAAAGAAATATGTAGAATGCCATTGTGTAGACTGAATAGTGTTGAGATCGAATGAATAGCAGAAGACTATATATATTAAAAGCTGGGTACCTAACAAACTTTGGGCTTTATGGAAGCTAGCAGGGAGAAAGCAGGTAAGTCAGGTCCATCTTGATTTCTCAATATCTTTTGCCCAAAGTATGTGTTGCAAAGGAATATACATATTTCTCAGCTCCTCATGGAACTTTCTCTAAAATTGACCACTTGATGATAAAACCCTATTGCTGAATATATGGATATAGAAAAACCATTCTGAGTGAGGTAACTCAGATCCAGAAAGACAAACACTGTATGTATGTACTCACTCACAAATGGATATTAGTCACAAAGGAAAAAATAACCAGGTTATAATACATAGCCCCACATAATTGGTCATAAAGAACATACCAACAGATACAAAAAAATGGAAATAATACCTTGTATCACATTGGACCACCAGGGCCTAAAGTTAGAGTTCAACAATATCAAAAATCACAGAAAGCCTACCAACTCATGGAAACTAAATACCACTCAGCTGAATCACCTCTGGGTCAAGGAAGAAATTAAGAAAGAAATCAAAGTCTTCCTAGAATTTAATGAAAATGAATCTACAACGTACCCAAACTTGTGGGACACAATGAAAGCAGTCTTAAAAGGAAAATTCATAGCCCTAGATGCCTATATAAAAAAACCTAGAGAAATCTCACACTAGAGAACTAACAGCACAGCTGAAAGCCTTAGAACAATTAGAAGCAAACTCACCTAGAAGGAGTAGATGGCAGGAAATAATCAAACTTAGAGCTGAAATCAATGCACTCCTTAGCAGACAAGACTAGGGTTTGGCTCTTTGGGGCTCCTCCAGCTGCTACTAAAACAGGGAACCTTGCACTGCCACCCCACCTCCATCTGCATCAGCAGAGAAGGACTGAGGACTTTGAAATCCAGACTCAGACTCCGCCCAGAGGTGAGGTGAGGTCAGCAGGCCCCAGGCAGGAAAGTTGTGTTCTGGGACCAGGATCAGTAGTCTGTGGTGCTTGACCCCAGATACTCCTTAGCAGACAGGACTGGGATTTGGCTGTGCGGGGCTCCTCCAGCCACACCTAAAAGAGGGGACATTACACGGCTGGCTCTACCTCCAGGGCAAATTGCTTAGAGTCTTAACTTGGGCCATCTTTGTGGATTCCTGGGTATTTCCCTAGCACCTGGTTTCTCCCTAAACCCTAAAGCTACCTCTTTCAAGGTATCTCTTTCACTGATGTCACTCACTGATCCTCCCCCAACGCTACCATCCTGTTTCCTCATGTGCTCATGCCCCCAAACTCTCAGGAGATCTTATCTATTTCTCCTTTCCAGGGGGATCCATGAATGTCTTTCTTAGGGATATCCTTGTTACCTAGCTTTTCTGGAGTTGTGTATTATAACCTGGTTATTTTTTGCTTTATGGCTAATATCCATTTGTGAGTGAGTACATACAGTGTTTGTCTTTCTGGGTCTGAGTTGCCTCACTCGGAATGGTTTTTCTATATCCATTCATTCAGCAATAGGGTTTTATCATCAAGTTCTGATGGATACCCAGAATCAGTGGTAGTTGCCTGTACTTTAAGGAGTCTCTGAAACTTCTTGCCCAACCACTCAAAGGGATGGGAAATCTTGTGCAATAACCAATGGCTTCTGGAAGAAACATGATTCTTCTTCCCTTTGGGGTACTTCTATTCAAACTTTTATACTTTCATTATTAATATGTTCTTAGTAATCTTATAAATATAATGTTTTCTTCCATAGGGGTTTTTTCTTTTTTACTAAATTTGTCTTTCTCATTTTTTTTATCAATTCTTTGGTAATTTTGTGCAATATGTTTTGATCATGTTAACCTCTTCCTCAACTGCCCTTAGATTTATTTCTCATCTCTACCCCCCTCAGTTCTGTGTCCCCCTCATTTTTCACACATAAAAGGCAATTTGTGCAGTTCAATTATTCTTGAACATGTGGTCTTTCACTAGAGGATGTTGGCCTAACCCCATCCTTAAATAAAACTGATTCACCATTTCCTAGCAGCTAACAATTGCTATTAGTTTCTTTGATAAGAATAACTTTGTTCCTCTCTCCCTTTTCGATCCTGGAACTTTTGTTTGGCTTGAGCTTCCAAAGTCTTGTTCATTCTGTCATAGCCACTGAGTCCATACATACAACTCCCTAGTGTGTCCAGAAAATACTGTTTTCTTGTAGTCATTTATCATATATGTCTCTTACCATTTTTCTGCCTCCTATTCTGAAGTGATACATGATCCTTGGGAGGATAGAATGTGAAGTAGATATTCTATTTGCAGCAGAGAATGCTACCCTTTTTTAGTCTCTGCATCTTGCCTCACCAGAGCGCCTGTGCTAGTCATCATCTACTCCAAATAAAGGCTTCTCTGATGATAATGGAAGTTATACTAATCTATGAATGTAACAATAAGTAATTAGGAGTTGGTTGAATATTATGTCCATTTATCAAAATATTAGTAGTAGGTTCTCCTTTAGCACCTATGACCTATATAGCCACAGAATCTTAAATTGGCAACCAGGTATGACTTTCATGTTGTGTAGTAAGCATTAAGTCTAGTAATTAATTTAGTAATCAGTAAAATACTAGTAAATCCAGTGGTCACTTTCATAATGTTCATTCTACTATTGAACCAGTGGCTGCTTCTTGCTAGGCCAGTCATTACTATAGCATTCAGGTATGAATGTGAGAAAAGGGAAATACTTACTGCTGGGATGAGTGCAATTAACACTACAATGGAAATCACTATGGAGATGCATTAAAAACTTGTAAACAAATCTACCTCATGATCTAGCTGTACCAGCCAGCCATATAAGCTGTAAGGCTCTATATTCTACTCTGGACATATCTGCTCATCAATATTCATTGCTGTTCTATTCACAATAGCCACATAATAGAAATAGCCTAGATGTTGATGAACTGATAAACAAATTAAAAATCTCTTGCATGTTTAATCAATAAAATACTGTCCAGCCATCAACAAAACTAAAGTATGAAGTCCATAAGGCTTTTCCAAGCATCTCTCACGCTGTTTCCATTCCTTCTCATTCCTCTCCCCACCGGAACCTTTTATCTGTTGTTCACTCCTCCTTCCTTAGTCATAACCTGTGTGCTCCTGTCCTGCCCACCTGAAATCTCCCCCACAAATCCATCAATGACTCCTTTCTAGTCTCACGGATTGTGTAAGGCACTCCAATTTAAACACACACATCTGAAGATCTGTCTCTGCAGTAGTGTGTTGGATTAGCAGGTACTGGATCCCGAGTTCTATCAACAGCACCATCGAAGAGAAAATAAGGGAGTGAAAGAGAGGTAGATGCCTGTTCAGCATTTCAATCTATGTACATGATAAAAAAGAAAAGCTAGTATTGTTACATTAGTCCTTCTCTGATTTTAATGCCTACTCGGAGAATCTTAGTCAATCATTTGTAAACATTGTTATTAGTTTGATAATAATATTAGTATAATAACTAATAATGGATTTTGTCATTTCCATCCCCACTGCCCTATCACCTATCACCCCTTCTCCAACGGAAACCTTTCTTCCCCAACTCTCTTCTACTTTCATGCTTTCTCTCTCTCCCTCCCTCCCTTCTGCGTCCTCTCTCTCTCTCTCTCTCTCTCTCTCTCTCTCTCTCTCTCTCTCTCTGATAGATAAGGGGTTAAGTTAGAACTTCTTACCTGAGTATGGGTGGGGAATTATTATTAGAGCAGGAACAATTTATCACAGACTACACTACTGAAGAAAATGACACTCTTTCCTCAAGAACTCTTAACTATAAATCATCTCCAAGAAAGGATGGGGCCTTGCTGGCCATTCCCTCATCTCAGATAAAATGTGGAAGGTCCCTTCATGTGCAAGTCTTGTGGAAATAATCACAACTACAGCGAGTTCTTGGGTTATTAGACAATGGAGTAAACAAATTTTTATGTTAATAATCCTCCTTTATTTGTTGAAGACTGTTAAACTTTAAGTCTTATATAAAAAATAAAAGCAAACAAAAAACAGAAATAACATCAACAAAAAGACGCAAAGAACCACATCAACTATGGAATCAGTTTATTTTACATCTAGAGTTAAACACTTTTTAGTGATTTTAGACAATTTTCTCAGCCCACAAAAACCTTAGCTTTCTCATGTATAGGATGAAGATAAGCACAGAACATGCTCTCTATAGCTATTGTGAGGATCAAGCAGTGACATCTGCAATGCTCTTAGCAGAGCATCTTTAAGTGGTACCATAAGTGGAAACGATAACCACGAGCTCATGCTCATTTGGGGATAGGCTAAATGCACAGTCCCCCTCTTCAGGTTATTCTTCATGCCCATTTGACAAGGTCCTGTTATCTATGAAAGGTTGAGCTTTATTGCCCTCCAAGGAAGTTTTGATTGAACAGACATAGGCTCTATCAAAAGCAGTGGGTCTTGCAGTTTTCACTGGGGATCCTCATACACATCTCTTGATAAAATAGATCTTTGAAAAACATAAGTTTCTGTTTCATGCAGTTAGATGTTCAGCATTCTTTTTTAACATCTGACATGTAGAACGTGTCCTTTTTATGCTTTTAAATAGCTGATTATTAAGCAGTAAGAAAATATTAAATATTTCAGAATGTGCTTTTTAACTGCTGGTTATGCCAAAATATGTTAGTTAAGATCACTAGTTATTATAATAGCCCTTACAATTAAAAGGATTTTTCTTATGGTATAACTCAACATTATTTCATCAAATTATGCTGATTTTTTCCTCTGATTTATGAACACAATATGTACTAATATCAAAGCACCCATAATGAGGCATGTACTGTCTCATGCAAGACATACAGGAACCATGTAAGCACTCATGCACACATACACACACACTCAGAGAGAGAGAGAGAGAGAGAGAGAGAGTAGAAATTGAGTTATTTTTAACATGAGTATTTAAGTATATACTCACACCAGTAACTGATAGGGATATAATCAAGGTTCAATGAATATTCATCAATATAATAAGCACAAGATTTATTCAATTATGCAGGTAGATATATGAGTAAGAGTTCTATAAACTTTTACATATGTTGTTGTGTATAGCACTACAGAATCATGTTATTTATTTTTTAAAGAGACAACTACTTTTAATTATAAGAATCATATTAGTTTATCATTCAAAAAGCTGTTCTTCTTTTTATTTAAATACCATTGCTATTTTAAGCATGTAAAAACTACTACGTGTTTTTTGTTTTTGTTTTGTTTTTACCAGCTACTTCTTCCTAGGGGTAGCAGATGTACACAGAGAATCTGTCAGTTAATTCCCTCTAATCACCCATTTCTTTCCTCCCTCTTCATTCTGTCCTTGGAAACTTCAGCATTCCCCAGTGTGCCCAAAGCTGACCCTGGATACTGGCAGAAAGCAAACCTCCTCTTGAAAGCAGCAGGCTCCATATGGTTGCTTCAAGCATGGAGGGTGACCCTGCCAAGTCTCCTGCAAAGGGATTTTATAGAGCAGAGAAGCAACCGTGTCCCTTTAAATGTTAGTCATTGCGCCAGAGAGAAGTTGACTTCCTGATGAAAGGCAGTTAAAGTACTTTGCAGGCTCTGATCTGAAACCTATAGGAAGTTTTGTACAATAGCGGCTCAATGCCAGGCATTAAAAATAAATGTAATCATCTGATGATTAGCTATAAAATCTTCCTTCAAAAAAATGATAGAGCTGTCAGCTACAATCAACATGCATATGCATATTTCAGAAGAGCAAGATGGAGAATAACTGTGTGGATGAGACCAGCACTGTCTGTAAGAGGGTGACAGAGGCTATGACATAGCATATAAAGTCAATGGTAGAGTTGTTATTATTTATACATGAGTAAAGATTACAAATGCAAGCCCCAGCTCAGATCTCTCACCCCCTGGATCTGTGAAACCTGTCACTCAGTCTCCCGCGGTGTGTCTTCCTGTCTCAGAGCCATTGGACCACCTGCTGCCAAGACTCTCATCTACTGCATCGCCCGAAGGCCTCGATGATAACAGCATTGATTCCAATGTACATCTAATTACTTCTCATAATCTATTCATTTCACAATAGTGTAGTGAAACATCTGTCACATCATAAACTCTTTAGTAGCCTTATCAAACCACCAAAAGACACTCGGCTGCCAGTTGGCAGCTTCCTCGGTTTCCCGTTTATTAATGTGATGCAAACATTTCTAGTCCTTTTTGCAGCTTTAGATGAATTTCCCCAATGACCAGTGAGACAGAATTGGGCAAACTGCAGCTTAAATGTCAGTACATTACCTATTGAGGGACAAATCCGGATGTCATGTAGAAATCAGTTAAAATAGTGCTGTTTCCTTGGAGGAATCCATCTCCAAATAAAGTTTTTTCATTCATAACAGTAAGGCAAAGCTCCTTCCTTGGCTTCAGTGTGCCATAGTAACTGACTGAAATAAGCCTCTGGGACACTGTTGCCTTTGAATAGGATATGACACAGGAAAGCATTTTACCTTCATGGGCTTAACTTTACCTTTGGGGAATTTAGACTCTTTCCTTTTTCTCTTCTTTTAATTTTGATCATTGCCTTTTCTCTTCCTCCTGATTCTTCTTTATGACTACTCTTCTACAGGAAATCTGCTTGATCAGAAAACAATACCAATACTTTGTGATAAAAATCTATGCAGTCCACAGGTGAAATGCAGATGTGTTATCATCTATAAATGAAGTCCATCACCAAGTCTTGATTGGGAATGATAGATTTCTAGTCCCCTTCCCATACCCTGCGGAATGTGTCTTTCTTTGAGTTGGTCTCTCAGGGAGGGTTATTTCATCGTGTGTGTGTGTGTGTGTGTGTGTGTGTGTGTGTGTGTGTGTATGAACAAATGTTCATAATAGTTTGACAACTTTATTCACACACTTAACACAATAATTGAGAATCATTTTGTAGCATATCTGCTTTTGTAAATGATAAAACCCTTAAGGACAATGATTATGTCTTTTTCCTGTTTGCATCCTTGGCAACTTGCTGAGCACCTGGTACTTTGATATCAAATAGACACAGTAGATTTTCTAGTTCACTGAAAAACTATAGACTCAGAAGCATATTTACATGTATTGTGAGGTATAAGTCTCTGTATTTTTATCTAATAGTAGTAATAGCTGTTGCTTATGTGTCCTGGGTACAATCCTAAGTCTTTCACAGATGCCAGATCATATAAACCCCACAACACCTGTGTTAGAGCATGGAAACTAGTATTCAGAGATTACACTCCTTCCCCACTAACGAAGGTAAACAGTATTCCCAGCAGCCTGGCTCGAATCCCTGTCTACAACTTGTACTATGTAGCTTCTTTATTTTACCATCCTCCTGTTTACAGATGGTGTATACCTAATCAGTCCCTGCCCTAGAACAAGTTCAGAAGATTTGTAGAGATATAGGGCAGGTTTCCCAAGCTATCTTTTCGGGCTTATAGAATGAATATGTTGCTCCTTTTGATTCACATGGTATTTTGATGGGTAAATTCAGCACTTCCTTGTATCATCATATTATAAGGTATATTCTCTCATATCTGTGCATGTATTTCAAGGTTTTCCATATATTCTAGTGTCTGCTGAAGAAAATGCTTTTTAAATATCTATGAACAAAAAATAAATTATTACATGAAGCAATAGATTTAGAAACTGCTGTTCCTGGAAATCTACCACAACCCAAATGTGCGTCTTGTAAGGCATTGAAGAGCCACAACATAACCACTTGAGACCATTATTACCCTAGATTGAATTTAGTGCTAATGATCTAGAGATGGAGACTTTGTGTCATACTATGCATTCTCCTCTGACAATCCCCTGAGAACTAAAGGGTCAAAGTGAAGAGAAAATCAACTGTTTGTTTTCTCTATTGTCTCTCTGTATAGGTAGATTATAACTTCATCTATCAAAATAAAGTATCATCTACATTACAGGCTAGATTTTCATGTTAGCACATTCCACCAAGATATATGGTTCTGTGAACTATAAGATTATTTGTTTTAAAATGACACCTGGAAGAACCATGGCAGCAGAATTATGTAAAAGAATATTATCAGAATACAATACAAGAGGAATATGGTAGTGAAGGATGGAGAAGGATCTGTGGTCCTAATCTGGACCTAGCATCCACCTGTGCTCAGGGAGGGGCTCAAGATGTCTGTGCAGAAGGTGGATTCTTGCCTGTGCTTTACTGCAAGGCTTCTTTGGAGCTATTTAAAGATACGTCTGGACATGAAACACAATTTTTACTCTTAATAAGAGAATGCATGACTTGGAAAAACCACCCCTGTAAATCTGGCTTAAGAAAATTTAATGTATTTTCTTAAAGTATGAATAGCTGAAGATAAACGTTATCTCGCAGCATTACAGTCAAAGCTACACTATCCCACCATCTATCCTCAATTTAAGAGGAAAAAGGTTCAAAATCAATACCACATCCTTTTTCTTCACATTTATAGTAAAATTAAATCTTGAGATTCTTTAAATGTTCATTGAAATTCTTTTCTATTACTTCTTTTATTTTTGATATTATAATATAGTTACATTTCTCCTTTCTCTATCCTTCCTCCAAACCCTCCCAGATCCACCTGCTTAATCTTTTTAAAATTCATGACCTCTTTTTTAACCTGACTGTATATACATGAAATGACCAAGACAACAAGAGACATGTCAAAGTGGAATAGGGGAAATCGCAGGAGACCTCAACCCTAGCAAAGAACTACAGGCAATGAAGAAATGCCAAGAGTTGGGGGGGAAATTTTTCCCTGAGACAAGCACAACCATTGTTTTTGAAATACCAAATAAAATTTATTCAAGTATATTTAACCAGAAGCTTCTACTCTTTAGGAAAATTAGCTAACATTTTCATGAGATATCCAAAGTATTCAAAATTCAATTTAATGTTAGGTAATACCTACTTTCCATCTCTAAGTTTTGAAGTACGGGATATAGCAGAATATCGCAGATGAAACTCTAAAAGAAAGTCTAGTTGAGGATGAATATTTTCCCCAAAAACCTTCTAGTAAGTAACGGTCTGTGGTTAAGTAAGCAGATGTAGATAGGGAGCCAAAGATCGTTACAGAGGGCAAGTATTAGCTGAGTAGACTTTGAAAAAAAAGAGATGTTGCCACAAGAAAATTCCCTAGAGATGCCACCCCCAAGAGCAAGGAACACAGAGCTGAATTTTGTAGCTTGGGCACAATGAAAATGAAGAGTCAAGTAGAGGTAAATTATTCCTATCCAAGAGAATAACTACTTCTGATTTCTACAATTCTCAAACCAGAGGGTTTGCAAATTCAAAGAAGAGAATGCCAGGGCAAAGGCAGCTGTCCATTCCTGCCTGAGAGTTCTTGCCAATGCTTCATGTGCAAACTCAAGGTGGATTTGCCTGAAGGAACAGGAGAAAGTAACATACAGAGGATCTCCTTCTTAATTCTTCTAATGCATCCTCAAACCTCCTCCTTGAAGCTCAGTTGGATCAGGAGAATTTGATAATACAGGCCGAAATGATTTCCTCTCTGAAAGCAGTTCTTGGTTTCTGGACATTTGAAAAAGTGAGAGAATACTACAATTCTCTAACACTTATAAATAAACACTTGTAAATAAAATAAACTTTTATTTACAGGTACAAAATAATTTAGAGTCTAGGCTCTCTTACACTTTAACATTCACAAACATGTTGTATAAATCATTACAACTCATTCCATATGATCTCTCTAGATGTTAGCTCAATATGACTTAAGTACAAACTAAATACATACAGACAGAAATTGAATTAGTGATTAAAAAGTTTTAGAAAGAGCAACAAAACAGGGCATTCTTTGATGCTGGGATTTTTTTTCGTAAGTTACTGTACTCTTGAATCTGCCAGCTGTAGAAACAATACTTTGTTATTTGGACTTGTAAGGGAATTATCAAGGGAAAAGTTAGATGCCAGAGTCGTTCTCAATCAGGGCCAAAGGTTCAATGCTCTGCAGAAAAAAATGATACAGCTAACATCATATTTAATAGAGAAACACTTGTTAACTCAGAAGTTGGGAGAAGGAGGCATGAATGACCAGGAATCTACAGTCATCTTTCACTAAGTAAACTCCAGGCTGGCCTGGAAAGTAGTATGAGACTCTAAGCCATCCCTAAAAGAAAAGAAACTTGATATTGATTTTAGGCTTTATTTGTAATTATATCAAATTCCCTGAACTGCATCATCAGAGGTATGTTTGCAAAAGCAACTTGGGGAAAACTACAAAGAGAAAAAGATTTTGAAAGCACTAGAAAGCATGATAGTTTAAGGAAGAGAAATGTTAACTTTATTAAATGTATAGACACTAATAGGCAGTTTCATGTAGAAATTAATCTTTATTGAGTACACAGATAGTTTAGCTTGAGTTTTCCTCTTCTCAGTGACAGACAGGAAAAGCAGCCCTTCAACATTATACCCTCATAGTTTAAGGCCAGAATGGCAAAGGATATATACCTGTGGAGACAGGAAGGAAATTGTTGCATCAATATGCCATTAATCCATGATGATCAGACATTTTAACATCTCCAAGGCAGCGTCATCTAGCTAGAGAACCTGAGCAGGGGTTATAACTAACTAGTAGGTTTGACAATGGTGGAACATAAGCACAGTAGGTAAATTTCAGGGATTCTCAAAGTAATTAATGATAATAATAAATCAGTGCCCATACTGGCCTTGTAAGAACCCTTGGAATACATTGTGCTTCCCCATAGTGCTCTGAACAGATTGCTGTCTTCATATTATTACAGATTTAACATAAAATCTACTTTTAGAGAAGTATATTATTTAGTGTTATTTACTATGAGTACTTCTGTGTATCAGATCTCTAAGACTTGCTATTTGGTATACCTGACGCTTTATGTCCTTTAAATAACATCTGTCAATCTTCCTCTTCCTTGGTCTGGTAATAGTCCTTTACTAGGATGGAATTTATGCTAAGTGTTCCTGTAACAAACACTGGCTATAATGACATAGAGAATGGAGGAAATTTTAAAACTTAACAGTTGTGTTTATGCCATATAAAAGTTTTATGGGTGCATACTTACCTAAAAACTCAAGTGTATAGATTAAACAAATAGGTACAACTTCTATGTGATAATCTCACATCAATAAAGTGGATTTTAAAGTTAAATTATAAATATAGTTATTTTTTATCTTAGCTGTATCAGTCGAATTCAGTACCCAATGAAGATGAGAATACCTTCATTTTTCATATAATAATCACACATTGTCTAGTGTAATTCACTCAGTATTTATCAAAGCCTCTTTTTTTACATTTTACTTTATTTTTGAGGTAATATATTGCCACATTTTCCCTCTTCTTTCCTCCCTTCAACTTTTTCGTATACCCCCTTTGCTGCCTTTTAAACTCTTGTCCACTTTTTCATTATTATTGTATACATATATGCATATACATACATTTACAAGTCACTTCCACGTGTAAGACTCAGAGAATATAGCAGAAAAGAAGATGTAAAGATTGTAAGAGACAAAGATTAGGGAGTTTGCTTTGAGATTATGAATCCTAATAATGCAGATTCTAAACACACAAAGTATCAACAATATAAATACCCAAACATGAGCTTAACCAATCTGACACCAATAGACATGTCAAAGTGGATGGGGAAAAGCTTATGAGGCTAAGCTCTGAACAAAGAACTACAGGTAACTAAGGATTGCTGACAGCAGGAGAAATAGTCTTTTCCAGGTAGGATCATACCAGTTGGTTATCCCATACCAAATGATCATCCCTGGAAACATGTACAAGTAACATTATACAGAATAAGCCTCTGTTTTTGAGATAACAATTCCAGAAGATGCAATTGCTATTCACTGGGACAATTTAAAATCTCAGCACTAGCTTTTTTTATTTTTCTCCCCAAATCTTGATTTCTGTGTCCTATTCATCTTTTCTTCAAACATGAATGATGACTTTATGTGGCATCATTTTATTAGAACCAGAAAAAAATGAAGTTTTAATATTGGGTATCTTCTATCAACAAAAATTGATAGAAGAAAGCAAGATTATTTAAATGCAATATTCTAAAATAAATGTTACAAAAAATAAAGAATAACTTTTGTCTCAGTGGAGGACTCTGAAAATTATGTATGATTTATTTAAAAGTATTTCTAAAAAATAACTTATACATAGCAAACATAGTAAATTTAAAGAAACAATATGCCTATAGCAATCATTACAATGCATTAATCCACTGATAATGCAAGAAAAGAATTTCATAATACCACCAATTGACAAATAGAACCTCATGCAATTAAAAGACTTCGATTTAGCTAATTCAGTGAAGAGATAGATTACAAAATGAGATACAATCTCAAATAATTATTTGTCGAACAGGATTAATATCTTCAATGTACAAATATTTTAGAAACTAAATAGCTAAAAAATAAAAATCTAAGTAATAAACACACATTTTTTTCAAAATAAATTTCAATTGACCAATAAACATAAAAAAACTATTTAGCCTCATTAGCCACCATAGAAATGCAGCTTAAAATTACATCTTACCCAGATGGACTCTTAGGAATTAATAGAACAAATGCTGGTAGAGAGCGATGAAGCCAAGTGGAAACTCTTACACATTATTGTTGAGAAGGCAATCTAGTCTGAAATTTGCAGATAACCAGCTGTACCAGTCCTATGGGGAGGTACCTTGAATATTCCAAGTCAACATATCACAGAGACCTTTGCACATCAATGTTTACTGCATCTCTATTCACAAAATTGAGCTATGGGATCATCCTGTGTGTCCATTAATGAAGGGATGGATAAAGAAAATGTGATAGTATAGAGTTTTTTAGTCATAAGAAAGGCAAAGTTGTGTCATTGCATGAAAATGTATATAACTTAGGAGAATCAATCATATTAGACACATTGTGTGCATATGTGAAAATATCTTATAAGCTACAATGAGTAACACGATAAAATTTTCTTTAAAATAATAAAGTAAAAGCAAAACTAATGAATTTTATCTTTTTGGTTTTATTTCCTAAATTGATCAGCTCAGTTTCCTGTCCGCCAAAATAATTCTGACAAGAATAATTTTTAAAAATTTCATAGTCATGTATATATCTTCAAAATAATATGTGATTAGTTCTTACTGTGTGCTGACTATTATTCTGGCTATTAAGGATGGTGGAGTTCTTGAGTGTTGGGAAGAAGTTAGGTGATGTCAAGCTCAGATGATCCCCAGCTGATGTCTCTGCTTTGGAAGGCTCTGGAAACTTTAGAATGTGAGGCTTATCTGGAGAACATGGGTTGTTCTGAGGAGATATGAGTTAGGGACCAGACAGGCCCTGCTTTCTAAACTCTCATGGCCTCTGTCTCTCTCAGTCTTTCTCTATATATCTGTCTTTCTATGTGTATATCTCTGTCTCCATATCTATCTCTGTCTCTTTCCACCTCTTTCTCTGTGTGTATGTCTCTGTCTTCCTCCATCTCTGTCTCTCCCTGAATCCCCCCACCAATCCTCTGCTGAAATAAACTTTCTTCCTTAAGTTCTTTCTTTCAGCTGTTTTTATCACAACCAGAAAGGAAACTAATACAGAAAATAATAGATTTATATTATAGTCATGATGGTTATTTTGTTATAAAATGAAGTATTAATTAGAAAATAATGTATTGATCTGGTTTTATTCAAATACATTCTCCTTATTTGAAAACTATCCCCCAAAAACTCAAATCCAAACGTACACCAACTTTAAAAGAAATAGTCCTAATTTTGTGAATGAGCCAGGATGTGTGCATTTTATTGAATTCTCAATTTTGCTATACTCTGCTGAGTATGTCTGAGCTGGAAAAAAATGATTATTGAACCATGAAACTGCTCTAGGTGCTTTTATATCATCCTTAGCTATGCTTCTCACTGCTTCTTTTACAATGCACAGGATCTTTCAGTGATTTCTTAGTGATGAAGGTCTGTGGTCCTTGGATGACAGTCTGTAGTTCTTTCTTGTATTTTAACTTGAAGTAATTACCTTGACATAATTTTCCCATTGAACTCAATGAAAGGAAGATTTTGCCACATCAAACTGACACCAGATATTCATATCCTAGTGGACTAAGCGGTGTGATTTCCCAGAGGCTAGGTCAGCAGTAAAGCTAGGAAACTGACGTTTCCCTGTTTCTGCTGAGCTGTTTTCATTGGCCCCATCTCTGTTTCCTGTATCTTCTTTCACTTCTGGACTCAGCAGGAATTCTACTGCATCTGCCAGAGCCTCATCCTGTTGTTAATTCTAGTATAAAATCGATTCTATGTTTTGACTATCATGAGCCATACCTACAGGATTTACTTTCTGAGATACCCAAAGGAATTCATGGGAAGATCTTTTTGTCACTAATACAGACTCAAAGTATGGATGTCATACAGCACTTTCTTTACTGGTTAGAGTCTGACAAGAATTATGAGCATGATTTTCATTCTTTAACCCAACAAAAATAATCTAGGTACTTGCATAATTCTATTAATAGTAAAGCATTGTCTACTATGCCCACCTATGAAAAAATATTTTAAAAATAAATAAGCAAGGCACTCCTCAGATGTTCATAAGAATCGGGGTGGGGAGGGGAGGGAACTAAACAAAACAAAACAAAAAATAAAAAATAAAAACAAAACTTCTTCATGAAATGGGAGTACAAAAAAGCTGAGTAATGGAACGGCAATTAATCTAATCGATGGCATTAATGTTTGAGAATGGGTCATGTTGTAATTTAAAAATAAAATGTCCCTTCAAAACATTCATACATCAAAGGATCAATGTTGCTATTTACAGGGTACTTGGATAATGAGAGTACTAACTTCATCAATGGATTAACCCATTGATGGATTAAGTGGGCTTCTAGAAGGTAGAACCTAGTTGGAGAACATATGTCATTGTGAGTGTGTTTCAGGGGTTTATCTTAACAATGTGTCCTTTCGCTCTCTCTTTCTCAATCTTTGCTCTCGGCTGTCATGAACTGAGAAGCATTTTTTCTATGTTGCCTCTTTGTCATAGTTTTATATCAATACAAGTCCGTAAAAATGGGGCCAACCAGCGACAGACTAAAACCATGATCCAAAACTAATTTTTTTTCTTTTAAATTGATTTGCACAGGTACCTTATCACAGTGACAGTAACAAATCAGCACACATTTTCAGTTTGTTTTAGATTTAATCATTACTTTCCTTTTTAGTTAGCAAAGTGATGAGCTTCATCAAAAGGTCCATTGTTCTTATTTCTCTCATTCCCCCACTACATTCTGTCACGTTCCCTTGCTCCTTTTACGACTCTCCAGCCCTCATCTTACTCTCTTCACTGTTTCTCTAATAGTTTTATTCCAATATTTTCTCTTTTCTCTCCTACCACTTATGGACACTCGCTGACTCGCTCTCATCCTCTTTCAATTTTTATGACTAATAAAGATATGGACAGACATATCTTTATTAGTCAGAGGCATGAACACACACAAAATCAAAATTCTGCATATCAACATGGTGTCTGCCTTTCTGAGTCTACATTATTTTGCTTAACATAGTGATTTCTGCCAATTTTCTTTATGTACCATGACTTTATTTTTCTTTATGGCTAAATATATTTTTATTTTATACATAGAGCATATGTTTTCATTCATTCATCTACTGAAGAAAATTGAGTAGTGTTTCAGCTTTAGTTTAAAAAGGAAGACAACACAAGTCCCACAGCAATTATGGTTATACAGAAATTTAATGTATTCAAAAAAAGTAGTTAACAAAAAGTAGGTTAGTAGTGGGTATGTAATAAATATGAGGTTATTAAATTGTTATCATTATCTTTAAAGGCTGCATAATAGTGCTTTCTGATTTAATGTTTTCAAGAACTTGGTACTTTTTTCCAACAACATTCCATTGAAAGGTATTTTTATTCCATTACTGTAATTGAACTTAAAAGGCACACAATGTTGTGTGGCCTGGGAATATAATGCTGGAGGGTCACCTAGTAATGAGGGCATGATTCATTGTTCTGTCCTTGATTGGAGAATTACTCACTTTGTGTCAGACATTCTGTTCTGTACCAAAGATGAACGTTCAATGTGCCTCATACATCCTAAAATTTTCCTATCTAGAGAGATAAAGAGAAATAAAATTAATCAGTAGAAGACAAAAGATTAACTCTCTTATGATCTCCTTTCAATTTTGTACCGGGGTATTGTTCATAATGAGATGTATGGAAGATGGCCTATAGTGAGAAAGAAGAAGGAGAAAGACTGAGGAAGTTTACATGAAGAAGGCAAAACTTAAAAAATAAAAACCCTTTAAATTATGGCCATGATGGTAGGCCTTGGTGGGGCATGCTTGCCAGAGTTGAGAGTTCCTAAGACTGATGTCTTCAGAGACTAATATGAATACGGATAACTTCTTTTTCCACTAAGCAATACAGATAGAAACACCAATTCTAACAGATGAGGAACTGATGGAATACTTAATAAATCCCCACTATACTGGATTTTAGAAGATGTTACAAGAAGATTAACTCTGATTTAAAAAAAAATAAGGGGGAAAATGCTAAATTTAAAAAATTAGTGTGCTCTCTTCATTATTACATGTTTTGTTTACATTCTGATAATCCTTCCCTCACTAAGAGGGAGAGGGATGACACAGTGTTTCTATGCTTACTGACCATACTAATCTTCCAGGAACAATGTTCTGAAGTCCAGATAGTTAAAGGACAATGGAATCTAAGAAGTTGCTCATGTGTGATTTAAAGAAACTTCACCAGTGACCTTTTGCAGACTCTGTGGAATTATCTGATAAACAAGTATTCCTCAGTTCTCCTCACACAGCTATTATTTGTCTTCTAGCTAGATGAAGATGTGGCCCTCCCAGCCTAGCTCCCTGCATTAGTTTCTGGGCACAGCACAACATGCCACACACTGGCTTCTCCATCCTGACTCAGTTCTTCACAGTCTAGAGAACAGTATCATCTAATAGTATCACTAGCAATTATTCTTTTGATATCTCTTCCCTGGACTAATGGGTAATCTTACACCTTTACCTGAATTTTCTTCTAGAAATACCCTTGTCCTCATGTTTTTCTTTAAAAGACACCAGGCTGTAGCCTAGGAGTCATTTCTTTGACCTCATTAAATATCTTATCTCCAAATGCAGTCAGTTAACAGACAGTGGGATAGAATTTTAATATATCGATGAGTTAGAAATATAGCATAATTCAAACCACAATGCTTTGGTTCTCTATTTGTTATACTCCTAACTTGAGACTTTCAGTTATTCAATGGCAAGAATGCATATTCCACCAAACTGGTGTTCTTAGACAATGTGACAGCCCCACAGATTTTCTCTCTACCAACGTTAGTCTGGTTCCATGTCTGGATTTGACTTCCAATGAATGTTTTGAATGAGTAATTAACAGCCACCACGGTGGATGTTGATTTTTGTGAGAGTACACACTGTGTACCTTATTTGTATCTTGCTATTAGCATTGGTTTAGGTACAAAGTGAAGCTTAATATTAATGGACATGGTTTTGGTCTTGTTTTACACCCTGATCTCGTGTGTCTGATTAACACTGGCCAGCTCCAGTAACTCCCATATGGTTGAACATGATGGAACCAGTATAAAAAGAGTGTACAAAAATAAAATAAATAAAAACAGCAACTGTTTCATTTCCAGACAATAAGTAGAGACAGAATAAACTTGTGATCTTTACACTTACCACTTCTGATTGGCATCACAAAGATTCATTTCCTCACATGTCTGCTTTGAGCATTGAAGGTTCTCCAGCTGTGGGTTTGCACCACCGACTAATGCTTTGAGGCACTGAGATGCAGTTCTTATGGAAAGGACTTTTATTAAGTGGACAGCAGGAGTGTCACAGACAAGGCATCACCATAGTACATTAATTTAGAGAGAAAAAGGTTTCTGTGTAACTTAACCAAACCGAACAGCTATTTCCACTTTACCTGAATAAAGTATTTTCATGTTTTATCACACTAGTTTGCAACTGCAAAAGCTTCACCCAGTTTTTAAGAGTAGCTATGAACTGTCAGGATACATTATTTGAAATGAAGCCTGACAGCTCCATGCTTGAAAGTAAAATACATTTTATTGTTTAAAAGCATTTCTCCATCACCTCACTGTTGTCTCCCCCACAAACCCCAGCTACCCTACCGTTGCTCATACGCGCACACCACAAACATTCTGCAATGATTTCATCCTCACAAAATAGAAGAAAAATCCTAATGATGACATGTTCTTTTCTTATTTTGAAAGGAACCAGAAGAGTAATGACTGAATTAGGTTTTCATACATGAAGCAAATAGGTAGAGAAGAGATGCTTTTACTATAGAATTGCAGAATTAGAAGTAAAAATAAACAAACATATAAACCTGCCAAGTCAATATCTGGGGGCTGATGATTCCCCGAGTCTGCTTGAGACTCCTCTACATCTATTCCTGGCCTGTGTCACTTCTGGACCTACCATGAAGACATTAGCCTGATTGCTCAGTTGAATGAGGGTGACAAGGTGAAGTCGTTCATCCTTTTTATAACATTTACTAGAGATTCTTGGGTCTTTATAGAAATCTCTAGGCTGATCCCAAATTCTAGTGCTGCCAGCTTGTCATGAAATGCTGTTTTATCAGAGAAAACTCCTCCTAGAATCTCTGAAATTACCTTAAGGTTCCTCTGTACTCTGGATATCCTTAAATTTTTTAAAGATACATTCTATAAAACACTAATGTGGGAATCTTGTGCCAGGGCATTCTCTGTTCCAGAAATTTGTAGCTATCTTCCTACCATGGTGTCACTGTTGCTGAAGATGCAGGGTTCTATTCTGAGAGTACCATGCAGGAAAAGAAGAACTGGGGAAAATTATCTCACAAATGCAAACCTTTTGTTGTTACTGATGCTCTGTAATGGAAGCCTCATCTCCCATGTATATTATCATCTGGCAAACTAGTTACACATTTAATAAGGTTTTGCTGTATAAATTATAAATGAAATAAACAATTCTGTCACCATGGTGTGCAATGAATACACCACATGTTACATGTAAATATATTAGTCATTTGCCTTTTGTTTATGTGTCACTAAAATCCATTTTCTTTATGCTCTATTTTCTAATCCCTATGGGTTCCAGAGTCGTTTCTGTCCTACACGCATTGGCCTTTACAGAGGAACGATGCTGTTATTGTCCCCTTCTTGCCCAGTTTTAATAACACCTGCTTTTTGTGCCAGTTCCATTTGCTGCTGCAAATTGTTAATTCAACAGAGAACAACAACAAAAACAAAACAACACACACAAAAAAAAACCCAACCACCCTAACAGTAAATGTGACTACAGAAATGAGCTGTGTGATATATTGACACAATACAGAGAACATATTGAAACAATTTTTATTCTCATTATTTTCCCCCAAATTAAATATGCCCGTAAAGCAAGTTTACATATTTCTGCATGTCTTCCTCCACTCTCAACCCAAACCCTTGGCTTTTAATGAGATAATTAAAACAAAACAAAAGGATCAACAACTCAGCCTTTCAAGTGGTGGCATTTCCATTTGAAGCAGAGTAGCATAGGTGTATGAAGGATGAAATGTGGACTCTTTCGAAGGCTCTCACCAGTGTGACAGCTGTGGATGGGATCAAGACAAAAGCAGTGGCAGCTCCAAGAAAATGATGGCTTAGGCATTTCCAGCCCAATCAATAATCTGGCATGTTCAGGTCAATCACTTCATGGCTGTATTTATTTCAAGCCAGTCAAAGATTATTAGTTTGATGCCCAAGGGCTATTACTTGCTGGTGTAGATGGCAGAGGGGCTTATGTGCATCTCTTTAGAACCAAATGTAGAGAGAGTATTTATAATGATGGGACCATCACACAGACTTTAGAGAGAGTCTATATTTGTCAAGACTGAACTGATACTGTGTAACAGTCTCCAGGTTGAATGATTCTTTGAAAATATATGCTAATAATGCTTTATAGTTCATCCACTCCAAAACGTTATAAAACATCTGTACTTATAGTTCTGACTTTGGATCTGGGTATAGAAAAAAGAAAGTCTTATTCATGATGCTAGATAGGACCACCTAGATGATCACCTGAAGGAGTTAATGATCGACATTCCCAGTCCATTACATTTCCATTCTCACCTTACCCTGTTGTGTTACCAATATAATCCTGGAGAGATTATTCCTGAACAGAAAAGACAGGCTGTAGATAATCAGTATTTTAGATTGGTTGTGGGCTAATAGTATCATGATCTGATCAAAGAGATGGTTAAGAGTGAGGTCCAGAATGTATTGAAAGTGTTGTAAGTACTAGAAGGGCAACAGAGTTAACCAGGGAGAGCTATTTCTGGCTGCTGTACCAGTTCCTTCTATGCTGCCTGTAGAAGGCACTCAGCTGCCCACCACAGCTTTCACATATGCACACTGATGGGAAACAGTTTGTGAAGAGGAGGGATCCACAGGAGGACATGGAAGAGGTTCTTGCTGTCGGATACTTCACCATCATGTTTTACTGTTTCTCCTGGATGGCATGCCACAGAGTATAATAAATCTCAGTTTGTTTATATTCTGAGTCTGTATTTGCACTTTGGTGATTATATTTGAATTCATGCAAGATCCCTTTTTTTTTAAGAACTCCAGTATAATCTTCTCATTAACCCTGTCCTGTTTGTCTGTTATTAATAGGCCACTGTACAATGTATTCTGCTGCAAAACTCCACCAGGCATGACTAATTCAGATAATTAATTTGCTAGAACATTAACACCATCAAATGAGCCTGCTAAACCGGTAAATTTAAAGTAAATTAAAGTTAATGTGCAGGTTATTGCAATTAAGTCTGCCTTGTCTTTCTGAGGGATTTCAACATCCTCAGTATTTAAGAGGCAATCATAATGCATGCAAGTGGGCGGGCTTTTTGGCTAATTAACACAAGAGTCTAATCTGCTTTTCAATTAGGATGGATGTTTATAATGTGCGGGTGACAGTGTTGCGATTCCGTGCAGCATAACAGGAGTGCACAGCATAATTATAGCTGAAAAGAAAGGCTCATGCCGGGCCTTTTTAGGGGTTAATGAGACATTGGCAGCTTCCAGCTGAGGAGATCGAGCCAGTTTAGTGTAGCTTCAAGAGGAAACCACCCATAGGGGTTTCCTTTGAAGTGTCAAAAGGTCCCCTTGTTCTGGGTGGCTTATGTTTCATTTGTCTGAGTGGCATATCAAAAATTGATGAGCTGCCAGCAGCAGTCCCTATGACATTAATTCACCAATTGTGTTTCTAATAGTTTCATCCTTAAATAAATTTGGATGATGAGAATGGTAAGGGGAGTCAAGGTTCGGAAAACAATAAGAAGAGCCAGGACAGTGTTCAGTTTTTATACAGTACAGACAAATGTAGCAGTGGTAAATGTTAATGGCAGGCCAGGCCTGCTGTACCCTGGGTTATTAGCGGGTGAAAGACAAAGATGCATTGTGCCAGTGCCCTCTATTGAATAACAGTGACTCAGACAGCAATAAAGATGTGGCCTTTGGTGACACATGGTTTAAACTCTAAATACTTGGGAGAAGAAACTCACACAAAGCTTCAGAAGATAAAATGTGTAGAAAGTGGAGGTGGATGTTTCTGGCAAACCCTGATAACAGAGTCATGAGTGTACAGGACTGAGGCCGAGAGGTAGTCACCAAGCAAGCACATTAACAAGAACACCACCCTTAAGCAAAGAAATAGCTGCCATTTCCCTTGTAGCTAGAATAAACAGTAGATCACAGTGGTCTGAGGCTCCTATTGAAGCTAGTTGCTGCAGTACACATGCATGGAAGTTCTCCTCCAGCACAGGTAGGGTCTAGTTCATATAAAGGCATCCTAATAACTTCTAGGACTTTATGACTCTATGGAGCTCTAATCATAACAAAAGAAGTTACATATTGGAACTATTTCAAGGATGGAAACCATACTTAACTTGCCCCCAAATTATCTGGGTACAGACATGGTTTGGAAGAGCTAATGCTATACTTTCAAAATATCTAGGAGGGCACAAAAAAAGGTGAAGACATCAAAAACCAATATAAAACTAAAGGTGCTCACCATTGTGTTTATGGTGTATTTTCTTTTAATAATACCAAATTATGTATAATAATTTAAAATTGCGAAAGTGGGCTTTCCTCTGGACTTTATGTATAAGCAGAAAGCAAATTATTGCTGTGAAACACTACTCTCAGACAGACATGAAAGAGGCTGTCATGCAGTGTATTCTAACTGCTGGTGAAATCACTAATTATCTAAGTTAATTGTAAACTCTCCTAAGCTACTAATGTCATAGAGATAGCCATATTCAAAGATGTCTATGCCATATTGTAAGAGACACTGCTGTATAAATATACTCATGCATTCATTTATGTGTTTATGTTTTCAGGATTATTATTGTTGTTGTTGTTATTGTTACTATATGGAAAACCCTTTGCAATTTGCTAGGACAAGAGGCAAATAAAGCTCTTGTCTCTGTGATAGAAAGATGGCAATGTATTTGAAAAATGGGGCAGAATTAGTCACTTTAAGGAAGCACTTTAAACTTTATATTAGGGAAAGTTTTTTTCAAAGATGTAACATTTATACTGAAATATAAATGGTGCTATAAAGCTTTGAGTAAAACCTAACCTATTTTGTAGTTTTAAAGAATCATTTTGTCTATTATCTTGAAATGAAAAGTGGCAGAGCAGAGAACTGAGGAACATCAGCTGTGAACCACAAAGCCACTCCATTCTTCCTTCCAATGTCCCCCTGAAGCCATTACCTAGACAACTTCTGGGCCCAAAACACCATATAGAAATAGGTTTGACAAATACTGTTGTGTAAAAAAGTAAATTTCGAGTAAATTATTTTAAATTTAAGTGGGAGTATAGAGTTGAAACTAGACACAAGAGTATAGATTTTGGATTTTAAGAGGGATTCCATGTTACTTGCAGCCCAAAGAAGAGATATCTTTATAGTTCTCTTTATAAAAGAAAATCACATATAATTTTGTGTTTAGAGCTGAACATGTAAGCACATAGGTATTATCATGTAATCAAAAAGAAGAGGTAGTAAATCTCTCTGGGTGAAGAATGCACATGAAGTAGTGGAGTCAGTTGTTAAGTTACAGAAACCAAGAGGAGTCAGCAAAGGAGGGAGAAGCTGAATGGACACAGAGGTCAGGGGAGCAGGCATGAATATGAAGGAGGATGACACCGAAAACAAAGGGGGATGCTTGCAGAAAAACACAGCAGCCAGCTGTGTTGAATGCTAATGAGAGATTGAATAAGATGAAAAGACATAAACGTCTATTGGATTTAGCATCATGAAGGTCAATTGTGACCTTGACAAGAGTCATTTTCATGATGTGAAGGGCCAGAAGGAAACCTGCTTGGGGAAAGAATGGTTGATGAGGAAGTTGAGACAGTATCCATCCACAGACCATCATGGGGGAATAGAAATAGAATGGTGGCTGAGAGGCTATAAAACCCAAGAGATACCTCTGAACATGGGAGAACATGGGAGTGTGCTGGTAACACTGTGTGATTTTCTGGGAAACAGAAAATTACTGACAGAAAAAAAGTAACTATAACAAGAGGGAACCCAAGTACATGGGGGAAGAAATGTCCTTTGATGGCAGCCAAAGTCCTGGGAAATAAAGGAGAATCAGTATAGAGAGAGGCTCTGCAAGGGACCAGGAAAGAGGAGACTGATGAGAAATAGTTTTTGAGGACTCAAAACAACTAATAATTGTTCAGTTCTTAGTTTTATTTTCAGTGTGACTTATAAGGTGATATATATTTGATGAAAATAGAAAAATAAGGAAACACATGCTTGTGTTCCAAGAACAATGCAGTACTTCAACAGTGAAGAAAAGAGGCAACTATTTCTCCGTGAATGAAAAGCCCATGTTAAGACATAAAGTCTGTAATAATCTATCTAGTCCTAAGGACCTGGATCCATTATGCAACTAGAGACAGTTCATCTGTACTGACTCTTTGGGCTTGTGATTTGGGCCTGTATTGGCCATCCTTGCAACCTTCTTGTGAGTCCTTAGTAGCTTGTCTTTAAATGTTCCCAGTTATTTGTTTTCTTAAGTCCTAAGCTCACTTTCCTTTTTATTAACTCACACTATTAGCTAGTGTGAGAATTAGAAAGAAGCTTTATTCCTTTTTAGAGAAAAGCACACCAATGTATTGTCCAACTGGTCAGCCATGAGAACATACATACAAGTAACATTATACAGATTTACTGAGTTATATTAAGGAACATGTATGCATATAAATATAGCAACAATCATTGAGAAAAGAGGCCATGAATTTGAAAGAAAATAAGTAGGCATGTATGGGAGGGTTTGGAGGTAAGAAAGAAACAGGGAAAATGATGTAATTATTATATTCTCAAAAATTAAAAAAATATTTAAAAGTAATAATCTTGTTTCTGAGAGCTTTGTACAAGATCCCTGCATCTATATCAACCTTGCTTCTCTCTCTTTTGACTGCAATCATGTCCTCCCAAAATTTATGAACTCTTTTTTAATTACTGTTTTATATTTATATATATACATATATATTAATATATACACATATAACACATATACATATATATATACATCTATATAATCACAATGCACATATAACTTAGTGAATCCATTTCTTTCTGCTTGTGTGTGCCTGTGACCGGGGATGACCACTTGGAATTGGACAATACATGTGAGAGCTAACGCTTGGATGAGGCTGACTCTCCCTATCTCGCCAGGTATTAACCATCTGTATCTTCTCATTTATGGGCAGGGTCTTGTAGGAGTTCCCCATTTTTGTTGGTATGTCAGCTGGTGGTATTGTCATGCAAGTATTGTTCAGACAGTCATACTGTTGAGAGTTTGTGGTGTAGATTCCCTGTCACACATGGAAGACACTATCTTACAGCAGACAGTCTGATCTTCTGGCTATTACAACCGAACCATCTTCCATAATCTTCTTCAAGTCTTAGGTGTAGATGCTACAATAAAGATGCATGGGTTGCAGTTGTCACTGCAGTCACTTGTCTAAATTTCAACCAGTTGTGGTTTTCTATGTTAGTTTCCATCACTGTAAAAATGAAGTTTCTTTAATAAGAGCTGAGAGTTACAGCTGTCTGTAGTTATATATAAGGTTATTTAGCATACATTTAGAAATTATATTGGTTTCAGACCATGGCAGAAGGTTTTTATCTTGAGTCTGTGACTTCTCCAGTGATTTCCCCCACTGTGTTAGCTTTAAGTCTAATAACTCATGTGTTGGTTACCCCAGACACAGTGTTGCCACCATTGCACTATTGTGAATATCTTGCTGATATAGTCATTGGTGTGGTTCATAGACTTTACAGATGAGTAGATTAACTGAATGTTCCCCTCCCTTCGCAGTTTACACAGCATCTCCCAGTACTATGAGAGATAGACCTCAAAGAGGAGGCACCAGGTCAGTTCACTCTTAATTCCTCAAAGTCTTTTGTCCAAAGTATATGCTGTCTTCAGCACTAGGGTCTTACCTTCAAGCTCTGGGAGGTAAGCAAGGATAACAGCAATTGTCTGCATTGTTTTGGGTGTCTCTTAGATCTTTTTGACCAACAACCTTTGAAACTAGAAAGTTATTCCGTTTTATAAATCCACTCATCGGCTGGTAAACATGTAAACTGCTTGTTATCTTAAGCATGAATACAAGAATTTTTTTTCAACATACCAATTTTGAATATAGACTCAGAAGTAAAATTGTTTGATCAAATAAAAATCATGATTTGTTTTATTGTTTGATTTTAAGAAATTTCTGGGCTATTTTTCTAAATTGTCTGACTAACTTACCACCAACAATGTCAAAGAATTTCTGCTTCTCGAAATCCAGCCAACCCTTACCCTTCATCTTTGTGATAATAGCCATCTTAATAGGATTTTGTTTCTAGCTACATTTTAATTTGCATTTCTTTGATATATCACTTCTCATCGTAACCAGACATACATCTGACAGAGGGTTAGGATTTAGAATCTCCAAAAGGCTAAAAATCAGAAAAACAAACAGCCTTATTAAAATGGGACACAGAACTAAATAAAGAGTTCTTGCAAAATAATATTCAAATAGCTGAGATTTTTTTAATGTTCAACATTCTCAACTGTCAGGGAAATGCATATTAAAACTACTTTGATATTTTAACTTACCTCAATCAGAATGGCTAAGATAAAAAAGGAAAAGACAAATGCTGACATGGATGTGAATAAAAGGAAACATTTATTTACTGCTGGTATGAGTGCAAATTGGTACCACAAATAGATATATCAGTGTGGACGTTTCTCAAAGTAAATAATCCAGCTGTATTTATTGAGCACATACCTGTTGAACTCTATATCCTATAATGAAAATACCAACTCATCCATGCTCGGTTTGCTTCATTGGTGGTTATCAAGAAACTAAAACAGTCTATGTGTCCATCAAGGGATGAATGGATAACAAAAATGTGGTACATTTACACATTGATGATAGAAGATGTTAGTAGTCTTACCATGTATCTCCTAGCTATGTATATGTTTGTTTTTCAGAAATGTCTCTTATGATCCCTTTTCCATCATTTCCATATATACAGATTGCAAATATTTTCTCCAAATATGTAGTTTTTCTCATCCTTCTTTTCAATATTTACTGTACAGAAGACTTTAGTTTAACAACCTACTGTTAATTTCATTGACTACACAGAGAACTATGTAGTTTTTCTGTGAAGTTTCCATTTACAGTTCATTTTACTCACAATAGCTTACTAGCTAGCTATTGATTACCACATATAGTACTTAGTTAAGTCAATTTGTTAGTAACTGATAACTAATAAATTAGATTTATACCAGTTAAGAAACTTCTCCTGGTATATGTCTAGTTAGCAGTGAAGATTCTATCTCAGGACTTCAAACTTTAGATTCTAAATCTTTCTATTCTGTGCCTTTAAAAAGTACATAAAAATTCTTACCAATTTAGGTGATAATCCAGAAAAATTCAAGGATGCTATTTTTATAAATATAACACAGTATTCATTCTAATAACTGGAAGGACTATAAAATGAAATAGTTTAAAACCAAGAAACTGACTATTCTTTACCTAGGCATGTGACTTTAAAGCATTCTCAGTATCTGTGAGTCAGATTAGCCCAGAATAGAAATAATACTGTAGCAACTCACAGTCCCAAAGCTTCAGTGATTACAATTCAATTTAATTTTCTCTCACATAACATGACCTATGAGCAAAACATTATTCAGTTCTAAGCTATAACTCAACGTGAGTATCATAATCACAAAAGCAAAAAGATGAGAATACAAGTAAGCCACCACCTTTATGTTATCCCAAATTATATTTTCTGCAAAATTCTGCCCTGGTCAGATTCATCAATAGCACCACAACATCTCTGAGCTCCCAAGCTTGGAGCTTCAAGCTCCCAAAGAAATCTACCTCCCATTCTCCTCTATCACTACAGCAAACATTTGTCAAATCCTGTAGATTATTTTATCATTATATCTGATTTCCGTGTGCTCAGTAGTTTTGTTACTATTACATATGATACTCCCTAGCACAGACAACATTTGAGAAACAGTTTATTACTTTATGTAAGAAGTGTAATGGGGGAGAAGAGAGAGTGACTGGGAGGGTCAAGAGGAAGAAGAGAGTTTGAAAAAGGGGATGCATGGATTAAAAAAAATCCAAAAAAAAAAAGAGTTGAAAAAAAAAGAGAAACAAAACAAAGCATGAACCTTGGAGTTGTAACCTATGTTTCCATTTCGTAGTGGTTCTTAATTTTCAGACCACTTAACTTCTGTAAAATGGGGATGATAAAGTCTTAATCCCACCAGACTATCATAAGGATTAAGTGACCTAAGTATTGAATTGCTATGGATGGAATAAAATCCTGTAGACTTGGTAGGAATTATCATTATTAATATTAATGTGAGCCAAGACGTAATAACCTTGAAGCAATTAGCAGCTGTTAATACACTAAACTGCATTTACTTGTCCTAATGAACTATAGCATGGCTTTATTTAAAGGGCAAAAGCAATTGTTAATTTACTCAAGCATCCATTAAGCAATGTATTATGTGGTAGATGCTGTGCTGAGTGCAATAGATACTACAAGTCAAAAGAAGATGGTTTCTGTTCTCATGGATACTTGCAGTGATAGATAAAAATAAAAGTATTATATGACAAAATCAGAAAGAATCAAAGGAAAATGAGAGATTTGTAAATTAAAAGGTTATTTGGAGCAGGCTGTATTAAGAATAATTTGGTTGAGCTAGGCACAGAAGGGATTAGAAGAAGAAAAGAGAAGGGGAAATGATACGATTATACTTTAACTAAAAAGTTTAAATTATTAAGGGAAAAGCACAACTTAAATAGTTGATGTTTTAATAGTTTTCTTTATTTTTTATAAAACCCATGGCACATGGATTCTTCTGGAATACGAATGACCCTACATCTGAGGCCACAGTGCATGACTAATCTAATTGCTGGCTGAAGATCATTTGGTGATGTTCTCATGAGTTCTGTTCTAAATGATTTGCTCAGAGAGCAATTGATGCCCGCAGAAAACTTTGAAAAATGTGCTAGTTAGGAACAACTTTGTCCATGTCAAATATTTTCTGTTTTTATCTCCATCATTTTTATTCTGTAGGACACTCAAATGGAAATTTCATCTCTTTTGCTTGAGGGTTCATGTGCTATGGTTTATTCCTCACCTGAAATACTGAGCTCATGGTGACAGCATAAGATGCCAAATTAGGAGTCACAGAAATTATACTGCAGAAATCCAACCCCAGTCAGCACTTCATGCACACACACACACACACACACACACACACACACACACACGAGCATGAAACTCATTATTTACACATTATTATTAATTATTTTTTAAAATATAGAATCAATATTTCTTCAAGCCTTGAAAATAGACAAGCTGTCAAAAATGTATTGACATCCTTAGGATTGGGTAGTATGAAACAGTGACATACACAAATGTGTGCAGCCTCTCAGGGTCCTCAAACAACTGCAATCGAACCGCAAATGCTGAACTTAGAGTGGTGGGTGCAACTGCAGCTCTGCCCAGCAGGACCTAGTGGAAGAAACTCTGTTGACCTGGCAGGATTAACTTTTCCATTGTTGACTTATTCTTTATTTCACCAAGACACCAAAACCTGTCCATAATCTTCAACATTCAGTCGACAATGCAGTTAGGTGTCATAATAGCCACACTCAACTCCAGTTTGAATAAGGGGGATTCAAATAGGAAAGAAATTTGCATATCATACTAAAACTAAGGTAAATCTGTAGATAAGGAAGGTGACAAAGTTTTGACTGATATTATTTATGATATCCGAATACATTGGAATGGATGCCATGAAAATTGCCATTAATTAATATATAAAGCCATGAAAGAATCTTTAAAGGATAAATAATAGAATTTCATTAAATTTCATCCTCATTTACAGTTTTATCACAAATTGGTTCAATTTTCCTTGAATTTGTTTGCCAGTAGTATTAGACTTCTTTCAATTGCCCTGTAAGAGTAGGTATGGTATTTTAAGTAGAGGATTGGAGAAATGTAAGTGTTGAGAAGTGTAATTGAGGATAATAAAGAGTTTTATACACTAAAGACATGTATGCTACCATTCAGTTTTCTAGATTGCCATGGGTCAGTCTTTTACAAGTATATGTTAAAGGTTCTCTACATTCAGATGAGCACACATGCACACTCACAAAGCATAGGGCACAGTCCTGACTGTATGCATTGACAAGCTACTTGGATAAAAAATAAAATCTGGGAAATGTGCAATAACATCAAAGTTGTACTTGAGGGAGTAATGGATGGAGCTAAAGTGTTATTATATATATGTATATATACACATTATGTATATAAATCATATTGGAAAAAATCAGGAACTTTGGAATAAAGCAGGACTATGCTAGAAAACCAGCTCAATTAATGACTAGCTGTGTGATGTAGAGAAATGTACCTAACCTCTTGAGGCCTTGGTTTCCTTATCTCTGAGAATAAGTTAATAATGCATAACTCATGGAGTAGCTGTGAGAATTGAGCCAGATAATATTTATGAGGAATCTAGCATAGAGCCTGGCACACAGCAGGAACTCAGTAAATATTAGTTTCCCTTCTTCTTTACTGTGGGGGATTCTGGTACATCAAAGATGCAGGCTCTAAAGTCTACAACCCCACAATCTAATTAAGAATATGAGACCATTCCTCCAGAGATGATACACATTAGATAATAGTGAAAAGTGACAACCAAGCATGCAATAGAGCCTCTGGAACTAAGAGAAGACTGATAACAGATATGATCAGGAGAAATTTTCCTAGAGGAGAAAAATAAGTAGGATAAATGAATATATCTGGAGGATGAGAGAACAAATTCCAGAATAATTTTGACAGCTGATGACAGAAGGGGTTGGCACTAACAATCATGAAATGGATATAGAGATCATGGGGTAGGGCAAGAATAGTAGAACAAGGGTTACAATCTTAGGATGAGAACAAGAGTAAGAATCAGTTTAGAAAATAAAGTGATGATATTGATATCCTGAATGTGTATTTCCACCCAACTCAGTTGTAAGTTGTTAGGTCAAATAAGCATTCCTTTATATTTCTGACCTAATGCAAGTAATAGTCAGTCTATTAAACTATTAGAAATAATTTGTTATTTGTTCTACTGAATGGCTTAGTTGGTTCCATGGTTTTGATATTGATTATTATTAATATAAAATGTTTTATTTACCACATAAGTATTAGGCATAGTGACATCATTTAGGATCAGATTTTTAGATACAAAAAAGACTTGCTTATCAATGAATATTCAGTGAAGTTTAACTCTTGTTTGATAACCTACTCTTGATTACCTTTAAAGCTGTACTCTAAATCAAGAGGTCAAGAGAATTTTTTAAATGAACTTATTTATTTATTATTTATTTAATATCTGAACTTCAGTGTTCTCCTCCCTCATCTCCTAGTCCCTTCCTCCACAGACTCCCTCTGTTCTCACTAATCAATCCACTTCTCTATTTTTTGTTCATTAAAGGGCAAGTCTCCTATGAGTATCAACAAAACATGGCATATCAAGTTGCAGTAAGACTAAACAACTCCCATGTATTAAATCTGGGCAAGGTAACCCAGTATAAAGAGGAGAGTCCCAAAAGCCAGTAAAAGAGTTGCAAGTAGACCAAACTACACAACTGTAATACATATGCAGAGTATCTAGGTCAGACCCATGCAGGCTCTATGGCTGTCATTCAGACTCTATGAGCCCTATAAGCCCAGGTTAGTTGATTCTGTGTGTTTCCTATATTGTCTTTGACCCATCTGGCTCCTATAGTCTTTTTTCACCCTCTTCTACAGGATTCTCTGAGCTCCATCTAATGCATATCTGTAGTTCTGTATCTGTTTCCATCAGTTGCAGATGAAGTCTGTCTGCTAAGAACCATTCTATGTGTGTAGCAGAATATCATTAGGTATCATTGCATTGGCATTTCTTTCTTCCAGACTTTTTTGGTTCTATCCTAGGTCTATGGGCCATCCAGTCTGTATATGTGTGGTTCAGGCCATGTCAGGAGTTGGCTTACTATCTTAGCATGGGTTTTTAGCCTAGACCCACCATTTGTTGGCTATGCCTTCAATCTCTAAGCCACCATTACCCCAGCATATCCTGTAAGCAGGACAGATAATATGTCAAAGATTATGAGAGAATTTCTAATGTACTCAAAAAAGCAAAGTTCCCCTCTTAAGTCAAATGATGATTTTTCTCAGAGATTTATGGTGTAGTAGCCTCAAAATATATATGAAGCAATTAATAACATAAGAATAGCAAGACTTTATTTTGAAAATATGAAATATAATTTTCCTTGTTATATATTATTTTCTCTATATACTTTTTAAATTGTTACATTGTTGTAGTAAAGAAGTCAGAAGATTCTCAAGTGTTTTGCTACCTTGGGGATAAAATTAATTACACCTTCTTCCAGTGCCTCTGGAGGCTACTGGTCACACAGCTGTAGTTTGTCCATAGCTGCAAACTAATTCACACATTACTTAAAATGAATATAGCAATAATAACCACTTCATAGGGTCATTTGAGAATTTTAAAATACTATTTACAAAGAGATTTCAGCACAGTATCAAACACAATAAGTATTTATTGCATGTAAGTAAACATGGTTATTATAAAAATAGATGCAAATTTATTGCAAATTTGAAGTCATAGCTTCCTGCTATGTCAAAGGGACCGTATTTTTCTGTTAATAAATTTATATGACCTTAAAAAATAATTCAACAAACCTGTTTTGAATGTGTAACTATCATTCATAAAAGTAGGTATGCAGTATCTAAAATAAATAAGACTGATGCTTTGCCCTCTAGCATCCCATAGTCAATTGGGAAATACCTGCAAAGAATCAGATAAATAAGCACTACGTGAGAATTATAGTCAAAGTGCTGTGTGAGTGCAGGAGAAAGAGCAATTAGCTTCGTATAGACAGTTAGTAAGAGAGCAAGGTGAGTAACTGGGTCTTATTAAGACAATAAATAAATTGAGTCAAATTGAAGAAGGAGAAAATGGGCATTTTAAATATCACATGCAGTGAATTAAAGTGTAACACTGGTTGGTTGACTCTGCTTTATTTTGATTTGTTTGCTGCTTTGTCACTGTTTGTAAAACCAAGACTGATATTACTGGAAATGCTGATGACTGATGTGGTATGTGTGTTTTATAAAGGGGATTAGATATGTGAAGTTTAGGGGTAATGAGAGATAAGAACACTTAGCATGAGGTCAACCCTTGCTAACTATAGGCACAGTGTTTTCCAGCAGATCATTAGACATTAGTCGTCTAGCATAATTGAAACACATGTATATGTCTTGTTAAGAAATTCTAAATAACTCTGTCACCAGAAGTGTAAAGACATTCCACACAATGTGATAGTCATTTTCCTTGTCACCCTGACAAACTATCTGAAAGAAACATGTCAAAAAGGAAAGTTATAATTTGTTCCATGATGTCAAAGAGGTTTCCATCCATAATGGTGGGAAAAGCATGATGGAGAAACTCCATAGTACAGGAGTGTGAGGCAGTAGGTATTCACATGCCTCAGGCCAAAAAGCAAAGAATGATAGATGTAACCAGAGCCATGTAGAGTCTTCAAAAACCTACCTTTAGGTACCTGCTTTCATCTTCCAGATTTTGTAGCCTAAAGGTTCAAAAACTTTCCAAACAGGGCTAAAAGCGGGGGGAAAGCAATCAAAACATAAGCCTATAAAGGACATTTCAGATCCAAATCCAGAGACAGAGACTCTGAGATAACACCATTCCTTGGAGTTACACAATTCTCTTTGAAATCTTGAACATATATACATAGATGCCAGCATACATAGATGAGAGTAAATAGTGGGAAATAAGTACAGATTTTATGGGAAAGGCATAGATTTCTATAACTTACATGACAACTCTAGTCCTAGACATCATCGCATGCCTGTCTCTAATTGAACTCAACAAGGAAGTGTGCCAGAGACATAACCAGGAGAAAGAAAAAAATGGCATGATTAATAATTCATTAATTTACTAATTAATTAATAGCCAGTCTCTGACTCATGGCATCTAAAAGATATCCAGAAAGTAGGTAGACTTCTAGGAATCAAGAGATGTTCTGATGGAAACAAATATTCAGAAAACATTATTATGCTAATGCAGAAACACAAACCAAATTCACTGTGTGCTGATTGATTACTTACTCATCTGAGTCACATAAGACTGGACAGTTTCAGATGTACCAGTTGCATAAAAGCAAATTTCTCTTAAAAGATGGACAGTAATGAGGAAATGAAATCGGGGGCTGGAGAGATGGCTCAGAGGTTAAGAGTACTGGTTGTTCTTCCAGGGATCCTGAGTTCAATTCCCAGCAACCACTTGGTGGCTTTCAGCCATCTGCAATGAGATCTGGTGCCCTCTTCTGGTGTGCAGGGATACATGGAGGCAGAATGTTGTATTACATAATGAATAAATAAAATCAAAAAAAAAAGAGGAAATGAAATCTATTTTTGGATTTATTGAATGCCAGGCTGCTAAGAGTCAAGAAAGCATATCTGAACCAGTCTAAGACAACCAAAAGAACTATCTTCAGAATACATATTGTACCCATGAAATAATGAATATTGTAAGAAAAGAAAATAGTAAACCAAAGATGTCTATTTCACAGGGACAAGACATAAAAGATGGCTACGATTGTGCTGGGCAGTGCTCTTCCATGCTCTCTGAATCATAGTCCTTTGGAAAGCAAAGCAGAGTGACCATATGAGGATTCATATGTAGGAATTTGTGCATATTAACTCTATTGTCTATCTATCATCTATTAATCATCTCTCCACCTATCTATATATCATCTATTTCTATATGTTTGTATTGAATACTTGACAAAATAAGAAATAGACTACTGACTGTGCCCATAAACTTTTGAGAGGCCTTTTGTCTTTGTTTTTTTAAGATTTTTTTTCTTTTACTACAAATATTTATTAAGGACCTACTATAAACACAATTATCCAATTCTGGGTCAAGGACATCTCAGTGGTACACACTCCATAAAGTCTATTCTCTACAAGGCTTCCTGGGCCATCATTAGTGCTGCTGTTCCATTATTTTTATTCAATACATCTTACAGCTATTGTCCTTTAACCACTCTCTAAAAACAGCATGCTACTTTAGTGAGAAGAGGGTAATGTCAAATATGAAATACACTGGGGTTAGCACCAATACAGCTGGGTAGTGCCATGTCACACTGTGTGCATGTTATCTTCACCTAAAGGACTTCATATTTACACTAACTGTGAATGAGCAGTTGGTATTTATATACAGCCTATTCCCCAGGGATGACCCATGGACATGCAAGTCTTCCAGACCTGAGCAGCAGTGCTCTATGAATGCTGATTGTCTGATGTGTTTTTATAGAAATATATTCTAATGTACACTTCAAACTTGGCATTACTCATCCACGTACTCCATTTAAAATAAAACACAGAAAAGATGTTCCCAAAGAGGTTTCAATTTGGGCCACTCTCCATAAATCTCCTATGATTTCTTTGTTTTCTGTTTTCAAAAGAAAAAAGCTATTGGAGTGTCAGCATGCTGAATTTTTTGTTGGTTATTTATGGTGTAAAATCAGCATCACTAAATAAAGCAACTGCCAAGGAAATATGTTCTGCTTACAAAGCCAGATCTCTGTATGACTATAGTCTTAGATCTAATTGGGGAATTTCCAAATACTGTGTCTTTGAAATCTTCCAAAAACAACAACAAAAAGAAAACCACATTTTAGCTGGGACTTGTAAAATGTTAGCTTCGGACATAAAATAAACTACCCAATCTAAAGCTGAACTTTAATAGATTACAAGAGCATTTTGTCTTTCATAGTGCCATTGTGAGGGAATGTCCCTCTGCTAAAGCCTTTGCATGGCAAAACCTAGAAGAATTTTTCACTGCTACAAGGTTCTTCTGAAAGGGTTAAATAAACACCATAGAGATTCTTAGGACACTGTATTGCTTTCAAAATCAAAACTTGAAATGAGAGTGGTTAGTTTGTTTTATATGTGATGACAAGGATATACAGGTTCAAGAGGCATATTTCAGCCACAGGTTACTTCAATAAAGATTTAAACAAGCAGCTTACCAAGCATTCATATTATGTATCTATCTGTAGGGTGAAAATTGGATTGAAAACATTATAACAAAGAAAGATTCTTATTCTTTCTGTTTCTACTTTCCAGTGAACAGACGTTTCTTTATTCATTCTTGTCCCATCCATAAAGAAAGAAAAAAAAGAAAATTTGGAAACATTTTCTAATAGCACAAAATGTATGGTCATGACTCAGAAAATAGAAGATAGTAAACATATTCTTTGCCTTGCTTAGCACACCCGTGTTTCTACACTGTGAGACAACTACTAAACACTGAAATGCTTGGAGCAAAGAACTAGTTGTGTAACTGTGCAATAGTTGCTCTGAAAAATAATATCTGACATCCATAAAGCAAAGTATCACTTTCTCTTCAAATGTGCTTTACCATGCAGTCATGACTAATGAATATATAATCTAGGAAGAATTATCCTAAAATCGACTCATGGAACACTTCTTATTGTGTGGGAGCTGTAGTAACAGATGTATTTAGGCCCCTATAATATTGATGATAATTCACTTCTGCCTTTTATTTTGTATGAATGCATATGAAACAAAACCTTAATGCTGTTTAAGGCTTTGAAGGATTGGGCTCCAAGGATTTAAACTATTTTAGAATGATATTTCTTATTTTATGTACAACTTTAAATGTATTTAAAGAAATATCACATTATAGTTTGCATTTTCAAATTGCTATATATATGTTAACCTTGGAAGTTAAACAATGAGAAAATATGTATTAATTATATTTAATGTATACTTTCCATGGACATACATTTCTGAATATAACTATAAATAATGTCAGTTCATATACACACATTAATACAAATGTGTGTATAATTTATACATATGCATATGCTACACACCTATAAATACACATGGGTTTACAGACAAATTCAGACTCATGTGAGTACTTTATTGGGTTCATGTGATCAGCAACCAGTATGTCACTACCTTGGCCTTTCTTCTTTTTTAAACAAAGAGCCAGATTTGCCTCTGGCCACAGTCTGCACTCTGTAGAACATACACACAACTTCAAAGAGGCCATGTAAGCATTAGGCTTTTGAAGCTAGGCAGAAGGCATATGTCTACAGGCCTTAAGGCACAGGAAGGTCAACCGATGCCCTCATGGTCACACAGAAGATACATCTTTGTGATCAAACTAGTAGCGAAAAGCCTGAAAGCTTCTGCCCCGGTACCACTCCTAGTCACACAGACAAATGGTAATTACTACAAAAAGCACAGTGGTGGCCTTACAGTATACTATCTCCTTCAACAGCAGCTCCTCAGCAAGTAGATTGCTTATGAGCAAATTTCTGTTGATAGTTAATATTAGTAAATATTTGGGGATTGTTACTAATTTGCATTTTGCACTTGCCTAACCAGATGTCACATAAACTCATATGCTCTATTATTATTCTTATATGTTGGCTATTTTATGTTGATATACATTATATATTTAACAAAATTTGAATATTAGAGAGAGGAAGTATTCATTCCTCTGCAAGATATGCAAAAACTATTTCTGTGTTAAAGATCAGAGATGATTTCATAAAGAAGCAGGCAGGGTTTACTGGCTGCTGAGCAATAAAAGTAGGGCTATAGTCAGAGTATTTGTCTCCAAACGTCTGTGTGCCTCTTACAAAATTTAAAGTGACGATATTTCATTTGGTACTTGAAGTGCCACAAGCCAAGCGTTGTGCTAACCAGCAGCCCTCATTATCTCTATGATACGTATCATATCACACACTATCCTGTAATTTTGCTACTTTCATTTTCAGTCAAAGGAAAAAGGCCCATGAATTATCCTTAAATCCCATCTATCCTGACTCCCCTTGGATTTTTTTCTCTCTCTTTTTCTTTAATCAGAGCTGGAAGCTGAAGCAGCAAACACATTGCAGGGTGGTAACAGGACACAACCCTAAGTTCTTCTTGAGTTACTCCTCTTCCAGGTCACGGTCCTTTATGTGAGAGCCATTGGCTAGAAATATCTAAACAACTTTAAAGAAGAGGTGTCCCTCACTCAACAAAGGTGAAATCTGAGCTGAGTATAATGTTTCATAGACAGCTCGTAAGTACATTTTATAATATTCACCTGTGTAGGCCACAACATTGCCTATGCTGTATGTAAAATTCATGTACAGCCATATTATGTACTGAAACCACACAGATAGATATAATCTCTCCAAGCCTTTCCCTTTAAAGCTTTTCATGGTCTGAGGCACAGAAGAACCTATCATAGTATAAGTACTTAAACTCATTCAATAATCCATTGTCTCTTCCACTGCCCTCAGACAAGAGCTTCTACCCTGTATAGCACAAGTATCTTTTAGGAGCATACATTGGGTGCAATGCTGATAATGAAGGACATAGCTTTTGTGTCTGTGTGATTATACTGTCTTCCCTTCAGATCCTCTCTATCAGAGGTTGCTTTGTTATTAATTACTTGCTGTTTAGCCGATGTCTCAGGCTTATTGCTAGCTAGCTCTCTCATCTTAAATCAACCCTCTTTGAATAATCTGTCTTGCCACTTGGCCTGTGTCCTACCTATTACTTTATATCTTACATTTTAAGTGGCTGGATCACATCATCTCTTGACTCCGCCCTCCTTCCCATTTATCTATGCTTAGATTTCCTGCCTGCTTCTAAGATGTCCTGCCATAGGCCAACATAGTCCCTTTCTTAACCAATGATATTTACAGCATACAAAAAGTCATTCTGCTTCCCTTCCCTTTTCTGTCTAATCAAAAAGGAAGGTTTCAATTTTAACATAGCAAAGTTACATATAAGAAAAAAGAGAGATATGATATAAAAATAATTTTAAAAGATAGATTATTGAATCTATCTTTAATCCAAAAGAGCAGTTAATCTCAAAATATTTTACATTGGTATGGATTTTGGTATATTCATACAAATTTAAGGTCAATTTTGTTATACTATATGTATATTTCAATTCTTGTTTAAGGTGTTATATTTATGTAACTCATTTAACATTGTAATGTATAATTAAGAAATGTAGATTAATAGACATCTGTGATGACTCATTTCTTATATTGAATTAGTTATTGCTAAATATCTCAAGTATGTGACATCTCTTCTCCTTACACATGATTCTTCTACCACAAAAAATAAAGCTAATTATTCTTGACTCCTCTTTTGATATAGTAGTAATATTCTGACTATCCCTAAGGCCACTTCTACACATCAATGAAATATAATGGGTTTCTTATTTGAAAATATAAAAAGAATATATGTGTTTGTGTGTGTGTGTGTGTGTGTGTGTGTGTGTGTGTGTGTGTGTGTATGCAATTAGTCAACCTCAATGTTGAGATACATTATGGAAAACTTTTGCACTCCCCAGCCCAGTTTCTATCATTTTTGGATGACAAAATATAGTACAGATATGTGGGGTTGTCTCCTGTTATATACACTTTGAAAACTTGAAAGATAAAGTTCTTCTCCACTTACATTTTTAAAAATATGTTGGTCACTTTAAGAACAAAATAGAGTACAAGTATAAAACTTATTCTGAGGCTAGAGGTTAAGAACACAGGCTACTCTTCCACAGGACCCAAGTTAAGTTCTCAATACTCATATCAGGAAGCTCACCATCTCTCCTAACTCTAGCCCCTGGGTATTCAATATCCTCTTTTAAATCCTACAGACATCTGCATTCACATGCATATAGTTGCACACAGATACAAATACACACAAATACACATGATTAAAAATAAACAAATCTTTCTTCAGGTAGGGAAGGAGTAAAATGAGACAGAGTCTCTACATAGCTCTAGCTGTCTTGAAACTCACTATGTATACTAGTCTGGCCTTTAACTCACAGATATCTGCTTGAATCTACCTCCAAGTGCTGGGATTAAAGGTGTTTGTCATCTCTATAAGCATTAGAATTCAGATTAAAAGGTATCCTGGAAGTCAAGAGCCAAAGAATACCAAAAAGTCACTCTAAGTATAGCTTACAGCCCTGCTCCAGGGAAAGGTTTCCCCAATGCCAGTGGACAACTCTGCTCAGGCAGGCAGAGAATTTTTCTTAATGAAGTTGTTATAGCTCTGCTCTGTTCTGCTATGAAGAAGTGGTACAGCTCTGCTTCACTAGGGACAAGTTTCCCCAGTGAAAATGTTACATCTCTGCTCCACTCCAATCCAGTGAAGTGTTCCAGCTCTGCTCAGGTCACCTCAGTGTAACTCTGCTCTTCTAGTGGAAGTTTCCCCAGTAAACATTCTGCTCCTCATCTCACAATAAATCTCACTCAAGAGATTTATTGGGAAGGAAAAAAATCCAAGAGAGTGGCTGCCTCTAGGGTGATAAGCAGCAGCAAACTGAACAGGGTACAGAGTTTATATTGAATTTCTTGGGGGAGTTGGAACTTTCCAGGGTGGCTTGAGATTTGTGGAGTTTTGTGGCCTAATTTTCAGGCAAGTACAGAGATTGGCAGAGATTTTATGTGCAGGTATTGGCAGGATTGCATACTCAGAGACTTCAGGGATAGGTAGGATTCTACAGCCTGACTCTGGGACACCTCAAGGATTGGTGGGATTTCAAACCCCGATCCTGGGGTCAAGTAAGGGTTGGGATGCTTTTCCTTTGGTCATTTCACCCTATATTCATACTCAACTAAAAACTAAACCTTTAAAAGATATTCACATTCTACAAAGCACAATGGAATGTGCAAGCACTTATGATATCTTCAAAGACTTATAAATGATTTCTCATTCTTTGATTTAATAAAAGCACTAACAGTTGATAAACAGAGGGTAAAAACAGTACCTCCTTCTACAGAATCCTCCAAAGAACAAAATAAAAAGAGTAAGAAAGTCTGTTTCATATGTACCTCTTAAGACAAGCTCAGCTAGCCTCAACTTTACCTGTTTATATTTTAACATATTTACTACATCTTCTTTCTGCTCCTACCTTGTTAGACACATGAAGAGAATAGGAGGTATATTGGTTCCTGTATTGAAGGATTCCAGAAACTAAGAAGTAAATAGTAAATATAAAGAAAGAAAAACTAATATCCTCATTTGCTAAACACCAACAATGAAACACATATCAAATCTAACGAAGATTGACTAAACCTTATAGATACATGCAAAACAAAGTCCCATTCCTATTTAGAGATAAAGAAGCTGAAATTTCTTAAACTCTTGTTAAAGGTATACAGTGAGAAAGTATCAGCAATCATGTTCACATCCAGCTACTTCTAGCCCCAAACTCACATCGTACTAAATGAGAACAGCAGAGAGATATAGAGTGTTCCTATTAAAAAAAAAAAAAAAAAAAAAAAAAAAAAGCTTCACCTCTCATGACTTCAAAGACAGCCAGTTGAGAATAAGAAAATGTGGCTAATCAAAACAGTAAAGGGATCTCTTACTCATGGTGCTTATCTTTCCCAACTTAGGCTAGCAGAATGTTTTCTTCAAAACAAGAGTGTCTAAAAGAAAGACTGGTTGCATTTGTGAGACAGCAACCTCAGACAATTAAGCATTAATAAGCATGTCTTAAAATGAACTTCAAGAATATGCCAAAACACCATAAAAACGTGAAATAGAAATAGAAGATTGCATGAATGTCCAATGCTGAGAAAAACAAGCTAGTTAATTTCTAAAATGCCTACATACAGATAGATAAATGCACAACAGCAAAGGACTACTACTTTCGGTGCAGATGACTAAAAGTACTGTTTTGAACTGAGAGTCCTTTGACAAGGGCTGTCATTGAAGACTGGGTTTATAAAACTGAAGAAGCTAAAACATATAACATCTAAGTGGACAGCATTCTATTGTTTCCAAGTACAGAAAATCAACATTACTCTTGTACTTACTATTTCATAGAAGAAGCAGCTAAATGCTACTGATGCCCGAATGCACAGATATAAAACAGACAACAGGTAGACTTGTTATGTTCTTTCTGTATGTTTCTGTGTCTATCTTTCTCTCTCTCTCTCTCTCTCTCTCTCTCTCTCTCTCTCTCTCTCTCTCTCTCTGTGTGTGTGTGTGTGTGTGTGTGTGTGTGTGTGTGTGTGTGTGTTTTAGAAAGCATAGTCTAAAATCAAATGTGAAAGCTACTCTCAAGCTGTTGGAGTGTTAAATGTAAAGTTGTGATTTTTGCCATGTACATAACTGATGTATATTAATTTTTATAAGCAGTTCCAATGAATATTGAACCTTTTATAGTTTCATGTGGAATTCCCTGTTTATGTTTATTTTACATAGGTCTTCAAATGTTCTATTGTATATAGCAATGTGTGTGGGTGGGCTGATTTATTCAATTTGTTTTGTAATTTGTAATGACAGCTTTTACAGTTTTAAAAGGTAGTAAATAGATGTGTAAGGAATCCCAATAGGCAGAAGTAAAGTTATTCAATGTCTTAACATTAAGCGCCCTTTCTAAACAGTTCTGCAAGGCTAATAAGGTTTATGTTTTCAAATATTCCCACATTCCAACTTTATGTAAGGAAATGATCATAAAAATGAGGTGATGTGAACAATCTCACAATTATCCACTAGAAGTAAAAAGTTCTACCAAATGTGAACCAATATTTCATTAGGTAATTAAAGTGATATTCACTGGCCAAAAATTTGCCTGCCATTGGCTAAAAGAAAGTCAATTTTATTATTTTTTTCCCATAAGACACAGAATATTATTTTATCTCTTCTTAATTTAATCCCAGCAGATACATCTTAATTTAATCCCAGCAGATACACTAGAGGATTAACATAGCAGAAGAATTCTGAAATGAGGTTTAAAAAAGAAGATGGCTTGAGAAATAAAAAGCATCATTTACAGCAAGGCATGACCACCAAGAGTGCTCAAGAACAGAGCTTGTATTTTATTTCATAAGAAATAGAGAGAAACTAGAAATTAACCATTAGATAGTAAGACAAAATATGTTCCCAAGAAACCCAAGTAAAAATCTACCCCCGGATATCCTTCTGTGTTGTTTAGTGGTGGTTTAGTATAGTGGGATTATGCTGGTAATGTAAATATTTGTCCTGCCTATGGGTTTAATAAAAAGCTGATTGGCCAAAGGCAAACAGGAAGTATGGGCGTGGCTAACAAGCTAAGAATACTCAAAACCATCTCAGAGCAGACACAGAGGCCAGACACAGATGCCAGAGTCATGCAGAGGAAATGCTGTTCTGAAAAAAAGGTACCAAGTTGCATGGGTGAACAAGATGGGTTGAGTTCAGAATTAGCAAATTATATGCCTGGGCCCTAGGTCGATCAGCACAAAAATAATATATGCCTGTGTATGATTATTTGAGGCAAAGATTGGCTGAGAGTGAGACAAAACCTTTGGTCCAGGCCTGGAAAGTCCAGTCCAGAACCTTTTACAACAGTCTAGTTTAAAGCTCAAAGGAGACAAAAGCAGCTTGACATCTCTGTTCTCTTTGCCTACTGCATCTTCCACCTCAGTCTTCCTGAAGCTCCTTCAAGCTGGCTTGATATGTTTAGCCTTTTGTTGTAAGGGTCCTGTTTCCTCTGCTTTTTCCTGTGTGTCTTAGTTACGGTTTGTGTTGCTGTGAAGAGACACCATGACCATGGCAACTATTATAAAGAAAACATTTAATTGGGATGACTAACTTACAATTTCAGAGGCTCAGTCCATTATCATCATGATGGGGAGCATAGCTGCATGCAGGCAGATGTGGAGGTGGAGCTGAGACTGCTATTTCTTACAAGCTTCAGGAAGTAGACTATCTCACTGGTTGGTATCCTGAGTACATGAAACCTCAAAGCCCACCCCACAGTGACACACTTCTTTCAAAAAGGCCATTTTCTTTTAAACCATATTTCACTCCCTGACACTCAAAAGCTTTTAACAGCATCATAATGGAAAATACATTTAGCGCAAGCAAAAGTTCCCATAGTCTAATGCAGTCTCAACAGTGTTTAAAACTCCAAGGTGCAAAGTCTCTTCTGAGATTCATACAGTCTCTCAACTGTAGAATCAAAAACAGATCACATACCTCCAATATACAATGGCACAGGATATACATTACCATTCCAGAATACATAGAGAAGGGAGCATAGTGAGAGATACTGAACCAAAGCAAGACTGAAAACCAGCTTGGCAAACTTCAGACTTTACATTGCTATGTCTAATGTCAAAAGATTCTCATCTCTAAGTTCATTAAGCTTTGTTGTCTGCAACATGCTTCTTTTTCTTGGGCTATTTCTACTTCCTGTTAGCAGCTCTCCATGTCAGATATCCTACAAATCTGGCATCTCTAATATTCTGGGTTCTCCAAGGCAATGCAGACCTCAAAGTCATGGCTTTACCCAACAGCCTTTCTACTAGGCCTCCATTCAGGGACACCTACCTAGTCTCAGTGCCTTTATTCCAGAACTACTTCCTTCTGTTTTTAGCTCTAAAGCTAGAACCACACTGCCAAAGCTATCATGTTCTGCTGCTTACGGGGGCAGGAACTTGGCCCACTCGTTTAATTACACCAGTTTCCTGTTTGTTTCCTTCTTAAGTTTGGCTGTCCTTGAACTTGCTTTTTAAGACCAGACTGGCCTTAAACTCAGAGATCCTCCAGCGTCTGTCTTTCCACTGCTAGGATTCATGCATGCACCATCATACAAGGCTAAAAACTTTTCTTTAATTCCTTTCCACAAGTTGGAAGACTATCTAAGTTGGATCTTGCCCTGGGATCACCACTCCCTTTATTCCACTTCTTCATCCATTTATCTCCTAAAACAGGATTTAGCTCCACCTCATTTTCTCCTCAATATGTAGTTTTTAAAATTTTCCAAGCTTAGCTTGCTACGTTTCATAATAAATTTTCATTAGAGTTACCACTAATATCACCAGAACAGTCTGTATTGGACTATTTAAGATTTCTTTTGCCAAAAAAATTAATCCAAAAATTTTCACTTTGGCCTCAGGCAGACACTTTGGGCAGGAGCAAAAGGCAGCCACTTCCATCACCAAAATATCACAAGAATAACTCTAGGCAACATACTAAAATTCTTCTCTGAAACCTCTTGAGTGAGCTCCCCACAGTTCAAATAACTCTTAGCATTTCTGTCTTCCATGCTCCTACTAGTATGGTCCATTAAGCAGTGCTTAAATATCTTACTGTTTTTATAACCCAAAGTACCAAAGTCCTCCAAACAAACACATAGTGTGGCCTATCACAGAAATACCCTAATCCCTGGAACCAGCTTCTGTCTTGTTTCTTGTTGTTGTTTGTTTGTTTGCTGAGAAGAGACACCATGACAACTCTTATAAAGAAAACATTTAATTGGGGTGGCTCACTTACAGCTTCACAGGTTCAGTCCTTATCATCATGCCATGGAACATGGTGGCTTTCAGGTAGATGTGGTTCTGGAACAGCAGAGAGTCTTATATCTTGCAGGCAATAGAAAGTCAACTGATTCCCTTGGCAGTATCCTGAGCATATGAAACCTCAAAACCTACCCCACACTGTTCATGCTTTTAGTAATACAATTTTTTTTTCTGTTTGCTTTAGAGTTTCTCCAAATTTAACTATATCGATTAGACTTTCCCGATTTCTTGGCACTATAGCCCTTGAAGACTCTTCCTGCCCCATATATAATCTCCCACTTACGTTACTATAGTTTGGCAGTTGAGATATTTCCTGTTTTTGTCTTAGTTTTACTTGTAAATGGCCCTGGGACTGAGACCTAATCTCTTGAGTTTTCAGTTCTGCAGATGCTGAAATGACATGGACTTGGAAACACCTCAGAGAAAACAAAACAAAACAAACAAACAAACAAAAAAACCTAGCTGTTCTACCAGAAGAGCCATAGTGCTAAATGATACTGAACAAGAGATAAATCCTAGGAAGAATATAGAAAAAAGTCAATTGTAATTTAGAAAACAAAGCAAATAAGACATTTCCAAGGGTGTATTTACATTCGTAAATGCTGATATATCCATACCATCCATGCTTCTTAATATAATCTCTTCACATAATGAGGACAAGATTTATAACAATTTTTAATTTGCAGTTGATGGTAAATGTTGTATCTGTATTCACACAAGAGTATGCCACCATCACCACCATACAACACCATCACCACCACCACCAACCACCACCACCACTACACAAATACTTACAGTATGAGGAGAAGATCTATAAATTATACCATTCTACAGCCAATCAAAAGGGATCGATTTGTGCAACTGTCAACACAAATACATTAGATATCTATCAATTTTCCTTGTTTAGTAGGTTTAAAAAATAAATAAAAAACATTTTCCTACTGAGTCAAAACCAAAATCTAGTGCTTTGACTTTGCAATGGGAGTGTGAACACAAGCATGCTTGTGGCGGTCAGAGGACATTGCTAGGGAGGCATGCTCTCCTTCCAGCTTGTGGGATCAGGCAATTAAACCCAAGGCAGAAGCCTGATTGGCCAACTTTTCTACCTTTTACTCCGTCTTGCCATACCAGTTATTTCCTTTCATAGGTATAATATTTAAACATTAAAATATGTATTTTCATTGTTTTTAGAGAACAGCCATTTGGACAATTTGGGTAAAGTTACTCTCCTGTATGCCTCTAAAATTATATAAGGTGGTCTATTATCTTAAGAGTATATTTTCCTAAAATTTTCGAGTTAGAAATGCAGCCCCTGTTTCCCTTTGTGTTTTCATCCATCATTGCATTAATAAGGTAAGAATTAAATAGTGGTTCATTATAATCTTTTGTATAAATATAAATGCATATGAAAAAACACTAGATGATCCCATTGCTGACAGGTACATGGAAGTGAGCCATCAGCAAATGAGGTATTAAAAATAGAGACATTCTCACTTTAAGAGTTGTTTTATTTTTTGAAAAGAAAAAAATAATTTTTACTTAAAAGAGCATGAAATATGTGTGATACTGATCTCATTCCCTCAGGATCTGTTAGAGTTTAAGAGAATTAGTAAGGTTCTGTGCTATTTCTTAACAGACCAGGATACATTGTACACATGTATAAAATTTTCAAAGTAATTTTAATGCCTAAAATACATCTTTGAATAAATGATATTCTCTCATCAATTGATCTGAACTTGAGAAAACATCATAAATTATATCTGTATTTAAAATATAATTTCCTAATTCTAATTTTTAATTAATCCTAAGTAAATGTATAAAATTACACTTTGGTGAATAGGTTTATTCTTAAAACTCAATTTTAAATTCCCTAATTTCAGAACATCACACAAATAAAATGTACAGTTCCATGAATTCCTTCTCTCCTTTGGAGTTGTTGTTCAGTGAGTTCCCAGTGAGTCTCAAACATCACAGGCTATTATCAACACTTTTTTACTCTTTAGAATTTAATAGTAAGACCTTGTTGGTGAAAACACCACATACAAGAACAGGAACAAATCAAGATGGCAATCATGTGGAAGCTTCCTAACTGTTTGTTAGGTGTTAAGGATGCTACCTGAGGAAAAAAGTAATCATTAAACTTAGCCAGCAATGGATAATTGAAGCCTACATATCAACTGGCCTGGCAAGATACACACAGTGGTGCAATATTAGAATGAACAGGGTAGAAGTGATTCCATTGACCACTTTTTTTGTGTGTGTAACAGTCCTGGCTGTCCTGGAACTCACTTTGTAGACCAGGCTGACCTTCAACTCACAGAGATCCTCCTGCCTCTATTCCCAAGTGCTAGGATTAAAGGTGTGTACCACCACCACCCAGCAACCATATTATTAAAAATAAAACTGTTCTATAAGACTTTTGTGCCATACCTGGCATTATTATCAGGACCAAGAAACTGTGACTAGACAGACCTAGAGGGGAACCTATTACTATTATTCTGCTAAACCAGCATAGCATTAAACTAATTTTTTATAATTATAGCCATATATTAGTACATCTCTCAGTTCTCATCAGACAAGCTTCTTTTTGCCATATACAGTATTTAACATAGCGACTCACAACTAACTGTAAAAGATATATAAAGTAAGAGGCTGTCAAATCTCACCTCTAAAAAAAAATTGGATATCATGCCCTCTGTTCCCAGGGATCAGGGATCACTGTGGAAGAAAAGTCAGCAAGAGTATAATAGCCAGAGAATGACGACAATAAACCAGTGTTTTCTAGACACAGAAGGGCAGTTGCACATATGAGCTCACAAAGGTGTGAAAGCACTCACAGAAATTGTTCAAGCTCAAGTCAGATGAAATTCCACCATGTAGAGGACAGATAGTCACAAAGTCTCACCCCATTATAAGAAGCAATTGTTAGTTGTTAGCTTCTAAGAGAAGAAAAAAAATGGAATAGTTCCTTGAAGGTCACCACACTCCAGTGGAGGTCCACATATCCATGAGTATATGGGTAGCAAAAATTGGAATGGTAAATATATTTTACAAAGAAAGTGGAAATAAAGTTGCATGGATATTGGGATGGGGTAGATCTGGCCTTTATTAAAGGAGAGCATGAATATGATCAAAATGCATTTATGAAATTCTCAAAGAACTAATTTTTAAAAGTAAAAAACATACATAATACTTCCCATATGTCTGGCAGATAGTTGATGTTATACTGTTATATTTTAATAAGAATTCTTTAAAGTCTAGAGTGATTAGGTAGAATAGAGTTCGGTTAGGGTTTGCAATAAATGAGAGAAAGTAAGATCAGATAATAAGGCAAATTTTCTCAATTAAAGAAGTGTACTAAATTTTCTTTAATCTTGAACAATGAAGATAAATTCCTAAAATATGAATAAAAAATTACAGTGGTTTCACCTTTAAGTGACTATCAAAATGTAGATTTTCACATTTACAAGATCTATAACTTATATTATGGAACAAAACTATACTTTAAATATCATAGTCAAGCTAGCTTGTATAACTTCTTCCAGGATTTTATTAGCTTGCTTTTTTCACAAATCATTAATTTTACCTAGGAAAAGGTGAAATGGAGGGACTGATTATCAAGTAACACTAATATACTGAGTTTAAAATCAATAATAAATTAGATGAAGCATCTCCCCAGAAGTAATATGTGATGAGAAAAATGTGTGACTTGCTAAAACTTTAGGCAATGTGTATGTTCCTATGGCTGCATGATCTATTAGTTTCCTTCTGCTACTTGGGGTGTTCAATACACACTAATCAATGGAATTATTGTTGCAGGGGGCTCGGAGGACCTCTTTGGCTGATACCTGGAGTCTAGTGGACATGTTAAATAGATGATGTGTCATTGGCTAACTGCCAGAACCTGTTCAAGGATATTGTCAAAGCCCTTCCTCCTACATGTGCAGTGATAGAGTCATAGCCTTTATTAGCTCTCCTTTGGACAGCAGACATCAGAGATTTTCCCCATCTCAGAAATCAAACAATCTATAGCTCAGAGAGGTTTGAGAGCTTGTCACTAAACAGAGCTGTGCTTTGATCCTGGCCTAATTCCCAATACACACTGTCTCCTTTTCCAACTTTCAGATTTGTTTAATGTTTCCAAGACCGTTGCATGTACCTCTTTGAAAATTCTTCATAGCCACAAACCCAGAAGCTGCCAAAGGAGCACCATACAAAAGCGGCCAGGGAAATCTATGTAAAAAGGAGCACCCTAAGAGGACATGAGTGGAGAGCTCCAGGAATGGGAAATAGTTAAGATCTCCTGAGTAAATTAGAGGGGTGTAGAAGAGAGGGGATGGACAAGGAAACATGAGGGATGAAGATGGCCGAGTTAGGGGAGGGACAGAGAAGAAAAGCAATGAAAGGATCTTCATGTAGGGAGCTATCTATCATGGGGTTAGGAAGAAACCTGGCCCTAGGGAAATTCCCAGGAATTCACAAGGATGACCCCAGCTAAGACTCCTAGCAATGATGGAGAGCACGCCTAAACTGGCCTCTCCTGTAATCAGATGAATGACTACCCTAGTTGTTATCATAGAACCTACATTCAGTAAGTGATGAAAGCAGATTCACAGCCAAGCACTGAACTGAGCTCCTGGAGTTCAGTAGAAGAGTGGGAGGAGGGATCATATGAGCAATGAGGGTCAAGATCATGATGGGGAAACCCACAGAGATAGCTGACCCGAGCTACTGGGAGCTCACTGGCCCTAGGTTGACAGCTGGGGAACCTACATGAAACCTCTAGTAGGCTCTCTGAGTGTGTGTACAGTTGTGTGGCTTGATCTGTTAGTGAAGCCTCTGGCAGGGGAACCAGGACATATCCTGAGCACATGAACTGGCTTTTTAGAGCACATTCTCCATAGAGGGATACCTTTCTCGGCTTTGCAGAAATAGGACGGGCTTGGATCCTGCCTCAACTTGGTATGCCAGACTTTGTTACCTTACCAACCTCGGAGAAGTAAATGAAGTAGGGGGTCGGGGCAGGACAAGGGGAGGGGAAACTCAGGTTGGTATGTAAAATATAAAATGGATAAATGAATAGATAGATAGATAGATAGATAGATAGATAGATAGATAGATAGTAGTAGTCAAGGACTTGTACTCATCTAGGCTCCCTGAGAGTCCTCACTGCTCTGTCCCTTATCATCTGAGACCTTAAGCAAGGTTCTGACTTCTATAGCTGGGTTTGCTCATTTGGAAATGGAGGTTATTAGATGTCCCTCAACTGAAGAATGGATTAACAAACTGTGGTACATCTACACAATGGAATACTACTCAGCAGTAGGAAAAAATGATATCCTAAAATTCGCAGGCAAATGTATGGATTTGGAGAATATCCTCCTGAGCGAGGTATCACAAACTCAGAAAGATAAGCAGGGGATGTACTCACTCATTAGTGGTCTCTAAACAAACAAAGAAGAAAAAAAGCCAAGCATGCTCAAGCGAAAACACAACCACTGAACAGCTTGGGATCAGAAACACCCTGGACTGACCCTTCGGACCCCACTCCAACTATAGGAACACCTGACTCACTCTTGTGGGAGGGGCGACAAAACTGTATTTGCCAGGTGTGGAGACTGATCTAAGCATTATTGGGTCAGTGGGACCATAAGACTGTCTACTCCCTACCCAGGGAGGGGATGGGGAGTTGTGAAGAAGAAAAAATGACCTGATGTGGTGGGAGGGGGAAGGGACCTTGAATAAGGATATACAGGGTTAGAAAAAAAAATTCAGAGGGAAAGCTGAACACAAAGTAAATATATGTGTAGCAATCTTATTTGCATTATTACCCTTGATAAGTCATGCTTATGATTTTTATCTTTATAGTTATTGTTAACTTATCAGCATTTTAAATTCATTTTACTGTTTTTCTTGATAAATACAAAATAAATAAAGAAGAAAAAAAAAGAAAGCAGACTGAGGAAAAAAATTTGAAGCTGGTTTATCAAGTTTTTCCCTTTGAGATATTCTCAATGCTATATCTTTTTAAAGAAATTTTAATACAAATAAATATGTCTTTTATATAGTAACAGATGATGATAAATAAATAGATAATAATAAAAAACAAAAAATATTTAAAATTTAAAAAAAGGAAATGGAGTTTATATTTTTAAGTTTCTCATTAAGTTGTTTGAAGAAACAAGTAAGACATTAAAAAAAAACCATACTATCTGGCACATACATAGCAGAGTGCAGAATCCTGTAAAGAATTTAGTGTTACATTATTTGTCTTTATCTGAATTTATAATCACAGATAAAAGCTACAATAAGATTTTTTGTAAGCAATTACTTTGTAATGACATGTAATTTGGTATATAAAATGCACCTTCATAAAATATATAAATGCCAGACCTCAAATAAGGAGGCTATCGAAGTGATGTGACTTGACTCTATAGATAATACATAGCAGGTATCATACTGTAATTTTTAAAACCATCACACTTTTCCTTCTTTTGAGATAAAAATAAAATTGCACAGATCATGCATGAAAAGTCGATTTTAAATGTGTGCCAGTAAATACCCAGGCAATCTAAAGTTGTTATGATTGATAGCAAAACCGGTTGCAGCCTGCCAACTCTGCTTTCTTAATTATAAAATACAATTTCAGTTTTGAGCCTTCCAACCCAAGGTTTACAAAAGCGCCTGGAACTCCTGTGCTCGGCCGCTGATTACATCAGCATCACCACTTTCTCAGGTCCTACCCGACTGGTTTTGGATGATAATTACTTAGGAAGTGTTTGATCTCAATGATGAATACATGATTAGTTTTTCATGAAATCAGTCAACCACACTGCGCAGCACTACTCATGTGAGACCTTGTTGATTTTGCTGTTAGAAAGCACACATCTCCCCTGGTTCAGATGTGGGGCTGAGGTCTTTGGGGAGAAGGGGGGTGGGGAAAAGGGCAAGGTTGTGGATAATGATATTGCAGAGGTGGATGGTTAAGATTGCCTCATTTTCCTCACTTATACATATCTTGCTGTCATTCTACTGCAGGATTCCTGACTCCATCTCCGTGGTAATTTTTTTCAAGGAGAGAGAGAAAGAGAGAGTGCCAAACTACAGAGTTTCATAACGCTGTTGTTATCTTTCAACCCCATAGAGGGTGTTGTCTGAATGAATAATATTTTATATGTGAGATGTTTATGTGATTTTTCAAAAGTGGTAACCCTGCTACCGCTTAACTTTGATGCATTGCAATCATGGGTTCTCTTCTGTAAAGTGCTTTTACACGCCCTTCCCATAAATTGACTTAAGAGTTAGAAATGGAACATTCCACAAAACTTGGAAGCTCAATAGAAAATTGTCTCAGAGAGTATTTTATGTTTGGTTTACACACACACACACACACACACACACACACACACACACACACACACACACACACTTTCCTAAAAGGCCTGGGCTGAGTATATACATTTCTTTGTTTCCTTGTATATGCATGATATTGTGTGTGTGTGTGTGTGATGTATGCTATTTCTCTGAGTCAATATGATTTCTATATTCTTAAACAGCCTGTCATCCTGCTCAGAGATCAGTAAAAAGGACTCAGTTGTTCATCTTTAAGCTGTACTCATTTGGCTAACGACCCATAAGCAGTTGAAAGGGAACAAGGAAATCAATTGTGGAAAATGTTTAATTTTGTTGACTCAGTAAAGTTCCTAAGTACATAACAATCCAGATTATTTTCATGAGAATAATTTATAAAATATTTTTCAAATACTCCATCTTCATTTTTATGACATAAAAGTCACTTTGAAAAGAGAGCATACATATACAGTAGATACACTTGAAAGTACAATTTTGTTTCAAAAATCATCCTCAAATAATGCTATAGTATTTTGCTCAAAATACTTGAAAATTTATGTTCAGGTTTTGTTGTTTTAAAAAGGAGAAAGAAGGCTGGAGAGATGGCTCAGCAATTAAATTCACTTGCTGCCCTGAGAGGATCCAAGTTCAGTTCCCAGCACCCATGACCAGCTGCCGGAGATCTGACACCTTTGGTCCCCAAGTGGACCTGCACTCATGTGCACACACCCACATGCAAACACACATAACTATAAAATAATTTAAATATCTTATAAAGTAGAGATTAAGTAATCTTGTGTTAATATTTGAAGTCTGCACTCTAAATTGAGACAGTGGGGCATTTTGACAAGGATTTCTTGGAAGCACTTGTATTTTGGAGCAGATTGTGCCAACTCTTTGTTATGAAAGACTGCTTTGTACATCTTTCATACTTTTCTGACCTCTGCCCACTAAAAGCCAGGAGCACAACTCCATCCACTTTGCATCCCAGTCTCAACAATCATAAACTCACCTCAGACATTGCCAAATGTGTTCTGGAGCCAGGGTTGCCTTGATTAAGAATTGTTGCTTGGGGCAAGAAATTTGAGAGAGATGGACCTTAGATACTCATAGTAAGTATATTGACTTTCTATAACAAGTAAAGCCTTATGTATCACTCTGAGTGGAGTAGTTACGAATCTACACACTTGTGTTATTTCTTTAACAAAAGATATCTGTCTGACATCAGAGTATGATAACGAGTCCTGTTTGTTCCATGAACTAAAAACATATGCCACATTATATGTAAATACCAATTCCTTTTTATGTTGTGGTTAGCTCTTTCTCTGCATCTTCACATTCTAAATAAAAATGAGTGGAAAGGATAACTTCAAAAAGTATTAGAGTTAAATGGACAGTTCATTTTGATGACATGTCTTGAATACATGTGATAAATGTTAATATTAAAGGAGACCATTTCACTGGTATAAATTGTATAGATGTAATAATTGTGCAGTGGAAAAAGATGTCTTTAAAACAGTGAATAACAGAAGAACTGATTAAGAAGTAAAACCCTAGTGTGACTGAGGCAGGACTACCTCAGTGCTCTCAAATTTTCGTGGACTGACATCTGTTATCTCATCATTCTTTACAAATGGAATAGTCAGGCTCACAATGTGAACAAATCCAGCTATGCAGTAGCACAATTTTATCACTTAGAGCTACAAACACATTACAGTATCAACAAAATTGCTCTAGTAACAACCCAAATGCCACTCTGTTTGTGTAGTAAATTCTAGAACATGGCAGGCCTATCTCAGCATTGTAGGTTCTAGACTTTATTCCATCCAAAATACCTAAATTTAAATTTTCTTTTTCTCTTCCAAAGGCACATAGCCTCCAAGATTAATTTACAGGATTTGGATCTTAAAATATAAAATCAAACTGACAAATAGGTTCTTCTTACCAATGCCAATGTTCTGCTTTGTATACAAATGCATTTACTTAGTACTACTGAAAATGGCATTGACCTCCACTGACTTAAAATTATTTCTAATAGTCTATCAAGTATTCTTCAAGCTCTTCAAATTCCATCTGCTGGCTGGTTTAATGAAACTTTTAAGATAGATAAATAACTAATATTCAATATGACAAGTAGATCCATAAACATTTTACATATATTATCTCATTTACTCTTTAATAACTGGTAAAGTTGCCAGTTACCTTAGAAGCACTTGCCTGTCTTACAAAGGACCTGAGTTTTTCTAACATCTACAAGGAGGCATGTGCATGTAGTTCACATACATACATGCAGACAACATGCTCATAAATGTTAAATAAAAATAAATAAATATTGTTTTAAATAGCCAGTGAGATAAGTGCCTATTAATACTATTTGAAGAATCTGTAGTAAAGAGAGAATAATGCTTCCCTTGGCACAGTAGCTAGGGAAGCAGCTAAGGTCTGTTGATAACCAGCCTATATATTTCTTAATAGGTGTTTTATGGTAGTATGTATATTTTTATCTTTTCATATCTGTAATGCAGGTAATACGAAATGATTAGATAGGTAGTATTTAATGAACTGAAGCCCAGAGATAAAATAGTCTTATTAAACTGGGTAATAAAAACAAAAATCTGATTTGATGCTATAAATACTGTGTTCATAACTAAAATCCCACTGATCTATGATTTGTACTTGCTCATGAGTTGCTATCATTATCCTGAGTAGAAAGGATGGTTGTATTTTGATCACACCCACCAAGACGTTCTCCCTGGCTCCTGCCTAGGACTACAGTGAGAGCTTTTACTTGATTGTTGTTCCTAGTTAGGTCTGTCCTCTAGCCTGAAAACACAGCAAAGCTGCTCTGTGTCCAAAGAAAAAGCTGCTGCTCTGGCCTCATCAGTCAGCCCAAGTGAGTCACCTGTGTGCAGAGAATGAAACCATGTTAATAAGAAGAAAGCAGAGGAGTGGAGGGTCACAGCACACCTTTTCCTATGGGGGATAGTGATTTCCTTCCTGGCAATTTATTACAGAGACAGTGGAACTCTCATTTCTAACCAGGTTCATAGAGTACAATTTGAAATCTCAATGAATTGGTGCCATTTTATTGATAGCAACAAAAATCATAAAAGTTCTCAAAGCCTTGTAATATCCATACTGTCTCAAAAATAAAGACTTGTAGAAAACTAGGGCTATTACTATCCACCCCATGTCAGGAGGGGTCACTATTAAACTAAATGTCCATTTCACATCACATGTATTGAAAATGCAACTCAAGTGCTTTTGAGTGATAGATGGATTCATTGCTTAGAGTAAGAAGACAGCAGCTTGGGGCTCCATGACTGGAGGGCTAGGGCTATTTCTGCCACAAGGTGCTTCCCCTGGGGCATTGTAGATCATTTCTGCATAAGGAGTTGCCTTGGGTGGCAGGCTAATAGGACTAACACCCCCCACAAAAGTTCCCATGATAGTATACGATAAGTGACTAGAGATAGATTTATTAATAGAAACAAGAGCCACTCAGCCATATCTGTTTAGGAAATAAAATAAACATAGTGCTGGTTAAAAAAGAGTTGGGGTTTTCAATCAAAACCAAGAAAAGTGAGTCTTCTCTTTATATAAGCGTGAAAACTGGGTTTTCTGTATCTACAATACCATGCAGTTAGTGACCTTTCTATAGAAATGTGACATATCTGTAGCCTAAGGGATGAACACAAACCTCTAAATCAAGCTTTGGCATGAGATGTAAGAATTGCCTAAGTATCAAAAACTCAAAACACAATAAATGTACATTAAGCAGCTGCTTGAATAAGGGGCAATCTACCTCACATACTGCGTCTGACTGCTAGAAAAACACAGCCTAAAATTGCAGCCATAAAATAATTCTCACATAATGAAATGATGGGGAGGACTCTGCTCCCACTGTGCAAGGATGGCAGAGACAAAATCAGTAGATCAAAGGGAAATCAAAACCAGACAGAATCAGATTTTCTAAATCCATAAAAAGGTACGGTGGTGAGGAAGAATAATATCACCCATTTACAATAAGGAGCTCCTTAATTTATAACCAAGGAAACCAAAATAATAGATTTTGAATTAACTCTTAGATTATCTATTTTTTCACACTTTTTATTCTTCATTTAATAATATTAAGATATCCTTGAATTATATATATTTAATATTGAAGTAATGAGGTCTTTAATTAATTCTTCAAAATGATGAAAGCTTCCCCCTTCAAATTTGTTCAACCAAATTTCCTTGTCTGTCTAGCCAGAATCATGGCAGATGTGACTCCATAGTCACTGACTTTCTTTCTGAAAATGGCTCTAATGTAAACAGTTAAATGACAGTAATTGCATGTAGAAGGTGCATTTTTGAGAAGCCCATTGCTCTCAATTGTAAGGTTATATAAGTTAGCTATTGCCTTCTTCTACATACATTTTAGATTTGATTTCAAAGCTCTAATTTAAGAGATGAAGGAAAACAAAGAAATATAATAAGTAGGATCTGCTCTCACAATCTCTGACCATCCAGTTAAGTAGATAAGAAATCTTTAAAGGAGTGTGTTGTGGACATGTAATTCTAATACAAGGACAAGGTGAGTCACATTGTTTATTCTCTAGGTGTTAGCATTAGGCCTGCATTAGAGTTAGAAGATCACACTGCGAAACTGAGCCAGGGGGACATAACAAATGAGACTTTTGTCAGTTCTTTGCTTAGATTTCCATTAATAAATTTTCTCACATACATTTCAAATAATGATAATTTAAGAATTTAAACATTCTGCTCTAATCGAGAATGGGATTGGGAGCCAGAGATCCCCCCAAAGCACTGTAATTTCCATCCACAATGTCCCCTTCATGAAGAAGTACAGTGAAGACTCCAGCTGGTCTGCTTGTGTCGTTGATTGCTTTGTTCTTGTGTTCACTACTGCTGTTGTTGAATTTTCCTTCTAGCTACCAACTTTGATCAGAAAATCTGTAGATTGCTTTTGGTAAGATTGCCATTTTTACTATGTTGATCCTACCTATCCAGGGAGATCTTTCCATTTTCTGATTTCCTCTTCAATTTCTTTCTTCAGTGATTTGAAGGTTTGTCAAACTGATCTGTTACTTCTTTGTTTATAGTTACACAGAGGTATTTAATGCTATTTTCTGCTATTATAAAGGATGATATTTCTCTTACTTCTTTTTCAACCTAATTACAAATGGCTGAAAGACTCCTGAAAAAGTGCTCAACATCTTTAGCTATCAGAGAAATGCAAATCAAAACAACTTTGAGATACCATCTTACACCTGTCAGAATGGCTAAGATTAAAAGCACAGATGACAGCCTATGCTGGAGAGGATGTGGAACAAGGGAACACTCTTTTGTTGGTGGTGGGATTGTAAACTTGTCTAGCCACTCTGCAGGGTGGTAAGGTGGTTTCTCAGAAAACTGAGAATCAATCTACCGAAGGATCCAGAAATATCACTTTTAGGCATATACCCTAAAGATGCACATTCATGCCCCCAAAACAACTATGTTCATAGCAGCATTATTCATGATAGCAAGAACCTGGAAACAACTTACATGCCCCTCATCTGAGGAATGGATTAACAGACTGTGGTACATCTACACAATGGAGTACTACTACTCATCAGTAAGAAAAAATGATATCCTAAAAATTCAGGAAAATAAATGGATATGGAGAATATCCTCCTGAGTGAGTTCTCACAAACTCAGAAGGTTAAGCAGGAGATGTACTCACTTATTAGTGGACTTTAAGCAAAAACATTCTTATTTCATTGAAAGATGATGGATGAATAAAGTGATTTAAAACATGCGCGCACACACACACACACACACACACACAAAGAAAGAAAAAAAGAACATCTAGTTTGACTGTAGAAGGGTTGGTTAGCAGAAATTTGTGGTGGCCATAGTGCATCGGTGAGCATTAGCTGTGACCTACTGTGCCTTTTTCATCTGTAGCTGAGCCTAACCTGGTTTAGGGAGCTTTAGATTTTATTTTTTATGTTTCATGTATTTTAGAGAAAAGAAAAGTTTTATTATTTATTACAAATGTTAAATACTTAAAACTATATTTTTATTTAAATTAGCTTTTATAAGTTAACACATATTAATGATTCTTGTTGGAAAATAAATACAATGTTTCCCATTAATATGGTTATAAAATGCTCTAGAAAAAATTTTAACAGAGTGTCTGAAAAGACTTCAATAAACATGATCCTCTACTCCCTTTTTCAGGAAAAAAAAATAAAAATAAAAAAAAAGATTGCCAGAGATACTAGAAGATACTGCATTTAAAAGAATGATACGGAAAATTACAACTGTAGGTTCAGAGAAAATCACGGTGTGCTAAAGTACATCAGGTCTTTACCGAACAAGTGTTCTGACCAACAAGAGGACAAGGAAACAGTAGCTTGTTTTTCAATGATAACTTCAAAGAAGTATGCAAAGGTATTGAGCTATAATTGAAGGTATTTGCTCAATTATAATAACTACTTAAAATCATTGGAGTTTCTGATTGTCAAGGATATTTGAAATCCTGATATAATCACAATTCTCATAGTCACCCAGTGAGATGGGTCCCACTAACCCACATGGGGAAAGTGAGTCTCAAAAATCTATTTACACAAGTGAGAATGAATGGCTTTACAATTTCCTCTGCCTTGTGTCAAGAAGAGGTGCCATGCAAGTTAGTTAGTCTGCTGTCACACCGTGGTTTGTAGATGTCAAAGATGACGCTTTGTTTGGGACAGAATGTATATAAGCATGATTTCCTATGCGGGAACTCTCTAAGCAATGAAAAGATAACAATATTGTGTGGAAAGTAAAACTGTCCTCAAAGCAAGCTTTTGTTATTGTTTTTTTCTTTGTTTGCTTTTGTTTTTTTATTATTTAATTCTATAATTGTTATTACTTTTTTGTGGGGGAGTACTTTTTTCTTTCTTTCTTTATTATGAATAAAGTCTCATTTTTTTTTATCCATGTAGCCCCTTGTTCAAACTCCCTTTTCCCTCTCACCCCTCCCAATCACTCTCTCTTCACCCCATCTCCTTAACTCCTTCCCAGCAAGGGCAGGAGGTCCCAAGGTAGCTTAGTTTAGCATCCACTCCAGGCAAATCCACTTTCCTCATATCATCATCAAGACTGGGTCAGGTGTTCCTCTGGAGGGAATGGGCTCCAAGATGCCTGTCTAAGGTGCTTCAGATCCCAAGTTGTTCAGTGGTGGTGGTTTACAGTTTTGGTATGCTTTGCTTTTTGTTTAAAGTCCACTAATGAGTGAGTACATCCCCTGCTTTTCTTTCTGGGTTTGTGATACCTCGCTCAGGAGGATATCCATCCATTTGCCTGCAAATTTTAGGATATCGTTTTTTTCTTACTGCTGTGTTTTTTAATCTTAGCCATTCTGACAGGTGTTAGGTGGTATCTCAAAGTTATTTGGATTTATATTTCTCTGATGAGTAAAGATATTGAGCACTTTTTCATTTGCTTTTCAGCCATTTTTAATTCTTCTGCTGATAATTCCATTTTTAGTTCCGAACCCCATTTTTTAATTGGGTTATTAAGGGTTTGGGGCTCTAGTTTCTTGAGTTCTCTATATATTTTAGAGATCAATCCTCTGTCACTTGTAGGGGTGGTAACAATCTTTTACCATTCTGTAGGCTGTCATCTTATCTTATTGACTGTGACCTTGGCTTTACAGAAACTTCTCAGTTTCAGGAGATACCACTTATTATTTTTCTTAGTGTCTGCGCTACTGGTGTTATATTTAGGAAGTGGTCATCTATGCCAATGTGTTGGATGGTATTTCCCACTTTCTTTTATATCAAGTTCACTGTAGCTGGGTTTATGTTGAGGTCTTTGATCCACTTGGATTTAAGTTTTGTGCAAGGTGATAGGTTGGGATCTATTTGCATGTTTCCACACACTAACATGCAGTAATGCCAACACCATTTGTTGAAGATACTTTCTTCCATTGAATATTTTTGACATGATCATTTCCTTAGATGATGAAAAAGCCTTTGACAAAATCCAACATGCCTTTATGATAAAAGTCTTGGAGAGATCAGGAATACAGGGAAAATACCTAAATATAATAAAGGCGATTTACATGAAGCTGACAGTCAACATCAAACTAAATAGAGAAAAACTCAAAGAAATCCCACTAAAATCAGGAACTAGACAAGGCTTTCCCCTCTCCCATTATCTATACAACATAGTTTTTGAAGTTTTAGTTAAAGCAATAAGAAAACAAAAGGAAATTAAAGGGATACAAATTAGAAAAGACATCAAACTATCTCTTTTTGCAGATGACATGATTGTATACATAAGTGACCCACAAGTATACAAGTATCAGATCTGTTTGACAAAAATTTTAAATCTCTGAAGAAAGAAGTTGAAGAGGATATAAGGAAATGGAAAGATCTCCCATATTCTTGGATAGGTAGCATCTTACCAAAAGCAATCTACAGATTCAATGTAATTCTCATCAAAATCCCAAAATAATTCTTTCAAACACCTTGAAAGAATAATACTCAATTTTATTTGGAATAACAGGAAATCCTGGATTGCCAAAACAATTTTGCTCAACAAAAGAACCTCAGGAGGCATCACCATCCGCAACTTCAAATTATACTATAGAGCTACAGTAATAAAAACAGCTTGATATTGGCATAAAACAGACTTGTGGATCAATGGAATTGAATTGAAGACCCAGACATTAACCCAAAGCAAGCTTTTGAATGACTATGTTTCTGTTGTACTGGAATTGTTTTTATAGAATGCATGTACTAAGACTAGAAATGCTGTGAATTACATTGTACTCCTTTATTACAATTAATCCACAATGACATTATGCTTCACAGGTTACCAAATACATGGCCATTGCATTTTCCTAACAATGAATTTCCATGCTGTTCATTGTTAGTCTTCTTTTAGAGGAGGTTCAAATGCAAAAACACCTGAAAATTCACCACAATCAGAAGAAACGGAGCTCAACTATCCATATACTCTGCAGTTTCAATCAACTCGCATGTAGTCTTTGTTACATGTGCTTAGTCAATGTTTTTAAATGAAACCAATTTTCATTTAAAATAGTTTAAAATAGTCTAGATTATAGAAAAAGTTTTATACATGTTTGTGTCTACTATTTTTGTGTGTAATAATTATTGGGGGGAGGTAAAACCTGGGTATGATATTCAAACAGTAATATATACATGAACTGATAAGCACTATAAACCTGGTAACACAAGTCTAGACTTTACTGATACATGTTAAAGGTCCAACCTCCAACAAAATATATATAATGCTTTTAGACAGGCTGTGTAATTATTCAAAGTAATTTTAGCATTTAATGGATATATAGCATTCAAAAGAATGTTAGTTTCATTCTCAGAGCCAATATTGATTGAATGTATGCTGTGATCCAAACATCATTTACTCATTCATTCAGTCTTTCATTTATTCAGCAAACATTTTCTGGAAACATAATGCTAAAATACTGGTATCAGTAGTCTAAGAGTGAGATGTGTGTGCTGAATAAGACAAACAAATACCTGTGGTAATTAGGGTTGTTGTCTAGCAAGGACAGGTTTATATTGTCCTAACCTTTTAAATGTGTGAATCGGTGTCACATACTTTGTGCTGATGACAATGACAAAAGAGATGATAAAGCTAATAAAAGCTAAAGCTTTATATATAGATGCTCTGCTCAGAAAGGGGGAAGTTACAATATGTGTACATTAATCTGGTTCTAAAACTTACATCCTTTATACTTTATTATAACAAACTTTAGGAAGAAGTAAGGCATCTGAACCTTTAGAATGCATGTGTGTGTACACACAAGTCCAAAATGCCAAGGAGGATGAACACAAAATTGTTAAGTATGTGGTTTAAAAACAATGCAATTAGCGCACAGAAAAGAGAAGAAACATATATGTAAGGATTTAAATTATACCCTAGTGACAGTCGGGGGGGGGTGACTGTGGAATAAAGAGGCCAAGTTAGAAGAAAGCATGAGGGAGGGGAGAAGGGAAGAGAGACAGAGACAGAAATGAGACGGAGACACACACAGAGAAAGAAGGTAAATGAAGTCCATGGCAAAGTTTCCTAGAGGGGAGGGGAGAAACTCTGGAGGATGCCAGGGGCTGTCTTCAACTGAATTACAAAGTTTCTTATTTTTTAATCAAGTTCTTTTAAGAGATTTTGAGTTTTTCCCACACCAAATAATGAATTTGTGTTAAGTCTTTATATATAGTATTCATATATAACATCTCATTTGAATTGATTACTAGTCATTTAAATATTTGTTTTTTTAAAAATCATTACATGTATCCTTTTTCCTGCCAAGCTGTGTGATATTTTTATTTGAAAGTTCGCTAAAGTATAGTGATTTTTTTTTTATTTCAAAAAAGGAAAAGCATTAAAATTCTATCACTACATTTATACTACCTTGAGGAAAAGGTTTACAAAAATTCTTCATTTCCGGGGTAATAAAGGGCAGCATTGAGCTGAATCCCTTGATACCAGGAAAGCTTTTTGCAAGATTAAATGGGATTATCATCAATAGGCCCACGGGGTGTTTGGATTTGAATTAAATATAGAAACCTTATTAACAAAATTTACATTCCTCCCTTAACCTTAATCTAATTTTGCTGGCCTTTAATATACAGCAGATCTGCAGAACAGCACATGGCTCACAGCCCATCATCTCCCATGTAATCAGTAGTCACTGGTCAACGTGGAGAAAAATAGATGCATGAATTTTAAGCTGGTCATTGCGTTTGCTTTTACCTGATACAAATCAAAATTTTATTCATGAAAATATTAAATATTATATGACTAACAAATTCTATATCTTACAATTTATTCTGAAATGAGAAGTTTTCTCCAGTATCCTGCAATTGTTGTTCTTGAGCTAGTTGTCTATATTCTATCTCCCTCAAGACCAAAGACAGCAGCTTTGTTGCCTAACAGGAACAATTTAGCTATACCTTTTACAGACAAGGAATTAATGACAAGAAACTGCATGAATGATGATTAGTCTATGCCTTGACATTGGCAATAGGCTCTGTCAGCAAAGCAGAGGGACTTTGGCCCACAGAAAATCGCTTTTGTGTCCTTTGGAGGACAGAGTGGATGGAATCCCATGGTGAAATAAATTATAGTAGTAAACTATTTTGAGACATTCTCAGTGATCCATACTCAAATTGTTTTCAGAAATCCTTCACTTTCATTTGACTGGCTAAAAAACTGAGATAGTTGAAGAAAAGTGGAGAAGGCTATGTTATCTAGCTGCTGTGTTTACTCTGGTGTGTTTAAGCTCATTAGAGCAATACATTGACACCGACAGTCTCCAAGTTAATGAAACAATGCAGCCAAATAACATTGTTATAGAGTCCAATTCAAATAAAGCATTCTTTCTTTTTTATTTAAAAAAATCACATATTTTTCTATTCAAAAATTTTGTAACATACTTACCACTGTTCACCCTAACCCTCTTCCCAGTCATCCTCCAGCTCATTCCATCTCCCCATCCGTTCCTCAGAGAGAATAAGGACTCTAGGGTGAGTCGATAAATCTGGCATATCCAGTTGAGATTGGGTCAAGTCCCTCTCCCCATCATCAAGGCTGAGCAAGGTGTTCCTCTGTAGGGAATGGGCTTTAAGAAGCCAGGTAATACACATGGAACAAATTCTGGTCTCACTGCCAGAGGCCCCATCAACTGCCCACGCCATTCAACTGTCCTCCACATTCAGAGGACCTAGTTCAGTAGTCCCATGCAGGTTCCCTAGATGTCCGTTCAGAGTCAGTGAGCTCCCAATAGCTCAGGTCAGCTGTCTCTATGGGCTTTCTCATTATGATCTTGACCCCTTTGCTCATATAATCCCTTCTTTCTTTGACTGGACTGGGAGCTCAACCCAGTGCTCAGTTATGGATCTCTGTATCTGCTTCCATCAGTTGCTGGATGAAAGTTTTATCATGACAGTTAGGGTTGGCATCAATTTGATTATAGGGAAAGTCAGTTTAGTCAATGAAATAGAAGTAAGTATGATCTCCTGAATAAATTGGGACTATAGTAGGGAGGAGTAGGGGGAGCTGGGAAGAGAACATGAGGGAATGAGATGCTTAAGTTGAGGGAAAGACAGAGAGGGAGAACAACAAAATAGATACCTTGATAGAGGGAGCCATTTTGGTGTTAGAGAGAAACCCGATGCTAGAAAAATACTCAAGAACCCACAAAGAGGACCCCAGCTAGGACTCCAAGTGAATAAAACATTCTTATACAGAATTTTACATTTCAAAAGTTCCTACAGTAGCAGCTTATTTAAGATCCTGGGAAGTTAAAATGGAGGATAATGTAGCCTTGACTTACTTGTTCTCTAATCAGAGGAAAATCCTTTGTATTCTAATATTATTCTGTGGCAGCCATAGACATTGTATCCACTTTTCATGCTTGAGTCTGATGTACTTCAAGTCCACGTGTGCTTTAATGATCAAGTCTGTCTACTACACAAATACTGCATGCCTATATTCCTTGGAGTTCTGCTACCAGTGGAGAATTTGAAAAACATAGCTTTTTGATTATACTTATTGTTATCATTATTACCAACATAAGAAAGCCTATAAATTCTAAGAGTGGTTTACCTCCAGCTTTCTAGCAAATGGGCTAACCCAGAAAATATAATGTCAAAAGAAAAATTCGCTTCAACAAGTTGCCACAGCAATTCCAATGTATTGAAATATTGCAGAATATTATGCAGCTGGCCCAGAAACATATGATTCATGATATAAATACAGACCATACTTCTAATTTAAAGTAGTGTAGAGATACTGTGTAAAATGTAAAAACAAAAATAGATTTTTGTTGTTTTTTCCAATTTCAGTTATTTTATTGATTCTCTGTGGATTTTATATCATGCATCTTTATCCCAGTTATCTCCCATCCCTTCATATCTAATAAATAGCCTTCTACCCTTGCAGTGCCCCACACCCAAAGATAAAACAAAATAAAATGTAAAAGAAAGGAATAAAGAGGGGGATGTCATCGTGGAAGCTGTATATAGTATGGCACAGTGAATCACACTGTATACTCTTCAGTTCATATACTATTACTTGCAAGTGTTCATTGCAATGAGTCATTAGTCTGATTCAAGGTTACTCCAAGTCATTGGTCTGGTTTTGCTACACTATCATTACTGGGCTCTCATTGGGGCTCTTCATGGATATCCTGTTGTTGTCTTGTGTTATGGAGATCCTGCAACTTTTGGCCTACAGGGCCAGTCCCTTTCTGTTCTTCATGTTCTGCAGCAGATCATAGATGTAGTGGATGATGAGATGGGACAGTTCTGGTTCTGGCTGGTTGCTGGATTAGTCAGCTCTTCCTCATCCTCAACACCTGTTTGAGATTTCATGCATTCATACAGTGTATTTTGATTAAATATATCCTTCCTCACTCTCACAATTCCTCCCATGTACCCTGACAACTATTTACTCCCAATTCTATGTGTTCTTTTCCTAAAACCCAGAGATCACTTAGTACTAAAATATATGCATGGGTTTAGGCTATCTCCTGGAGCATGCAGAGCCTCTCCAGGCTGAATCCCTGAGGAAACTGATTCTCCCCACCGCATACCCTAGCAGTCATTAGTTACCAATCACACAGAACTAAGAATATGACTTTGTGACATATTTCCTCTCCCACTTATGCTAGGATTTTTGTCTTGTTTGTTTGGTCTTTCATAGGTCTTATGAATGCAACCATGGTAAGTTTACATGTGCAATTGCCTTGTATTGTTATGGTAAACAATGTTTTGTTGTACTCATCCACTACTATGGCTCTAACAATCTTTTTGCTCCCTTTGGGAGGGGTGTGATATATATATATATATATATATATATATATATATATATATATATATATATATGATATATATATGTCCTGTTTAAGGCTGTTTCTAATTTTCTGCAGCTTGAGTAAATGAGGATCTTCATGTTAATTGCCATCTACAGCAAAAAGAAGTTTTTCTAATGAGATGAAAGTAAAGATAAGTACTTAGGAAGTGGTTCAGTACTATGTACATTTAGCAGAATAATAGGTACTTCCCTAAATTTATTATGTAGGCAACCATGGGTTCTTAGTCCCATTAACCGTGCAAGTCATGATTTCTATGTTTTATAGCAAGACTTAAATCCATTCAGAAAGTGTTTATCTACTTCCATAACACCTATGCCACTATCAATTATCTTCCAGCTCACTCACTATCATAGCAAGCATGGTTCATAGGTAGGCAAAACGAGTGATTTGCTTACTCCCCCAGTAGCATGCACAGCTCCTCCTAGAACTATGAAAGCTATCCAGGAGGAATGATATTTCCAGGTCAATACCAGTCTCTACTGCCTGACTGGAGTCTTTGGTATACTCAGCAATAAGGTCTTCGATGAAGTAACAGGTGGTATCTAAGAGCCATGGCATTGGCCTGTAATGCTCTGAGGTCTATGAGATCTCATTGAGCAAAACCTTGAGACTCCCATCTAACACTAGTCTTTTCATTTGATACTGGGTGGTACCTGGAAGAGACATTGTCTCCCTGTCACAATGTAGCTCCATTTAAACTTGTTATTTATGTATGAATATGTATAAATATGCTTTAAGAAGCTTCTGCGATAGGTTTTTATATGGCTTTTCCAAAGGTCTTCAGTGTTTGTGGTCCTTCCTATACACCCTCCTATGCTCTATCTTCCCATTACCTCTCCTTACTTAACCGTTCTTGTCCCATAATTTCTTATTCTCTCTTCATACCACATATAGTCTCTCATTTCCCTTGAAAGCTCCCAACATGTACCTTACTTTATTCTGTGTGTGCATGTGTATTTCAGTATTCAAAGGTAGAATCCCTGTACTAAGAACACATGGTTCTTGTCTTATGGGTCTAGGTTACCTCACTAGAAATAAATATTTACAGCACCATCTATTTAGCTTCAAATAAAATGAGATTATCATGTGGTTTCTGTCCTTAAGACTATTTATATGATGCATTACCATTTTTTATGTTTGTACATTGAGCTATCACTGAATCTCTGGGATGGTGCTAGCTCAATTGTGGTGGTTTAATATGTTCTTGAATTCAGATTGCAAGTATCTAATTGAGAATTTTGCAACTATATTCATTGGGAAAATCCTTTCATTTTATTTCTTGCTATGTCATCTTCTGTTTATGTATCAGTGTAATACTGGTTCCAGAAAAAAAATGGAAGCATTTCTTTCTTCTACTTCAGAGAATATTTTGAGAAACATTGATTTCATTTTTTCTTTAAAAGTCTGATAAAATTCTGAAACTAATTTATCTAGTTTTGGGGTTTGAAGATAAGGTGGTGGCTTTTGATATATCTATTTAAACTCTTATTCTTCTTGTCTTTGTTTATGTTTTTGTTGATATGTTATATGGTCCTTAGAATTAAAGTTTTCTTCATTTTTTCCATAGGTTTTGCCATGTTGTGCTTTCATTTCCATCAATATTAAAAAATTTTAATTTTTTAAAAAAAATTTCCACGTATTCATTCATCAGCAATACTGTTGTTCAATTTCTATGACTATGTATTTTCTCTGGTTTCTAGTACTGTTGATATTTCTTTTATTCCACTGTGATAAAATAAGCTACAAGGAATTATTTTATTTTTTCTATATTTGTCGAGAGATACATTGTGTCCCAATGTGGGGCATATTGTAGTGAAGGTTTCATGGGCTGCCTAGAAGGATGCATTCTCTCTACTATGGGGATGAAATCCTCTGTACTTATGCTAAGCTAATTTGATCTGTAGTGTTGTGTAGATCTATTACTTCTTTGTTCATATCTTGTCTGGATGATCTTTTCATTGGTGAAAGTAAAGTATTGAAGTCATCTAATATTAATTAATTAATCTGGTGTTCTACATCTAGAAATATTTGTTTTATGAAATTAGTTACACCTAAGTTTAGCATATATACATTGAGAATTGTAATATCATCTTGATACTTTTTCTTTGATCCATATGATCTTTATGTATTCCGATTAGTTTTGATATGAAGTCTATTTCATTAAGATTAACAAGATATTAGAATAGTAACTCCATGTTCCATTTATTTGGAGTATCATTGCCCACACTTCCACTTTAAGGCAGCTTCTTTTTTAAGTTCAGTCCGTTAGTCTGCGTCATTTGATTTGGGAATTGAAGACACTGTTTCAAAGTTATTGTTGAAGGATGTATATTGATTTTTGTCATTGTATTGATTTTATGACTTTTCTTAGTCTTCCTTTGTTTAATCACTGGATGTACTTATATCCCTTTCTAAAGTTGGAAGTCTTTCTTTTATCCTCTGTAGGGCTAACTTGTTGTCACTCTACAGCACAGGTTGTTCTCAAACTCAGGTCAGGCCTATACATCAGTCTATGCTAGGATTACAGACATGAGTCGGCATGCTTGGCTTCCTGGCTGAGAAGAAAAAATTAAAAAAAACATAGCTTACAATATGATTTCAAGTACACGTGGTTTGGAGATGCTAAGAAAATTCAAACTAGTTGTCCCAAGGGAAAATCATCCCCCTTTAGTTTTGCAACTCTTCATTCTTACAAGCTAAATTTTGAATATAGAAAGGTGGGGTGTTAAAGTGTAGGGGGAACATAGGCAGCTGGTCTGATAAAACCATGGTGCCTGGGCATGATCATTGGCTGCTTTCTGCTGAGCCAGCTTGGAATCTGCCTTTTTGCCTGGTGACTCATGACAATCTAGGTGCTGCTGGCCAATGAGAGAAAGATAACATAACCAATGAATGACTAACAGCCAATGGGAAATCGCTAGGGAGGGGATATAGGTGTGCCCTATATCCCCCAATAAACGAGTTTGTGAGAACACCATTTGTTTGAAACAAGTCTTTGACCTGCAACAGTGGAGGGTATATGTGCTTTGCTATAGTAACTTGAAACATGATGGCTCTACTTTGTAACATCTAAAAACTGAGATAATCTGTTATTCAACTTCATAATGCCTTCAAATAATAAGTATGATAAAACACATACATTTATACAGTGACTTAAAATTTAAAAAACAACTAAGAAAAATTATATTGGCATTATAGTTTTACTTTCCCATACTCTTTCTCTTCTTCAAATAGTTAAACAGTCAGTTGTTGTAGTATGTTTTCCTGGGCCATTTGGGCCCAGGAATTGGGAACCTGGTCTGCGGAGGCTTTTGTCTCCCAAAGAAATGAATCAGACACTTATATTAATTTAATATTGTTTGGCCCATGTCTTAAACACTTTGCTAGCTCTTTCATCTTAATTTAATCCATTTCCAATAATCTTCCCACCATGTGGCTCAGCCCGTGGCTCACCTGTACCTCTACATGTTCCTCCTTCGGGGGTCAGATGGAGACTGACTAACTCCACCCTTCTCCTACCTGCCTGCCTCTGATTCTCCACCCACTTCTACGGTGCTGTGCATAGGCCAGAGCATTCCTTTATTTACAGTGTACAGAGAGCATTTCCACCACAGTCGGTCATCCTTTTTATTGCATATCTGAAATAATGAGCCTTTCATCCAACAATTCTATGGATTAATTCTTCAGAACATAAAATGATAAAAATCCACCGAAAACATTGTTTTTAAGAAAACACTGCTTTTTTATCAGCAAAAATAGCTGTATTAAATTTTTCACTTGAATACAACTAACCTATCGTACCATACATTTGACAATAGGTATTCTTCTGCTGGGCTTTTAAGAAAGGAGTGTAGCTTAGTCTTCAATGCTGTAAAGAGTGCAAGCCATAGAGACTTAATTATAAACATACTAAAATTCTTCTGACATCTTATCTATCATGTTAGAAGAAAATCATTTAAATTTCCACATAAACTGCATGAAGCACTTAGTTCTTTAATGACCTAATTGAAAGAAGAAGAAGAAAAAAACAGGGAAAGTAGATAACTATCTCAGATTGGGACTGTACTTGCCATTAATATGGAAGGCTTTTGTATAAATATTCTTCCCAATCAATCAGGAGGGACAATTTTAGTATTTTAATAGAGCCTATGATTCTCAGTGTGGGACTGGTATGCAAATCTCCCTGTCCCTCTTCACATTCAAAATGCACACAATAGATACTGGATTACTACACTGACTCTCACTTAGTAGTGGGCTAGGCAAGAAAAAGAGTTGTAAACACTTTCTATTCTTCAAAAAGCCTACTAATATAATACAGCTGCTAAATTCTCTAGAAGCCACAGCTAAAATCTCGAATCCCCAAAGGCTGAACAAAAGACTAAAGATGGACTTATTGATTTCTGAAGAAATATTCCTATGGCAGTGTCCTAGTAACTCACCACCTTTGTAATTGAAAGGGTTTTAGTTCTTCCTAAAGTGGGAAATACACATCTGGACATGTGATTGTGATGACATGTGCAAACTATTAAATGTGTCATATTGTAAAACATCAACTGGGTGCACAGAAGGACCATTTAGGCTTTTAGGCAGACTCAACTCTATTCGTTATATTTTTCTTAATGGATCTCTTATTTCTTTTGAAATGATGAAAATTATAATTAATTGCTTTGAAATCCAATGTGGAGCTGTAATCATAGACCATCAACTTTCATTCACAAGATACAGTTGTGCATTGAAATCTTTCTATAAACACATGCAGAATGCACAGATAGAAACTCATATACATAAAAAATTGCTACTCATTCTGGGTAAATTAAATTCTTTTCAAATAAGAGGAATACATGCAATTACATTTTTGTGATTGACAATCATCTAGCTTTTCTGTAGACCTAAATGATCTAATAATGGGTCTTGCCAACCATTATGAGCAACCCTCTAGCTAGGGACCCATAACTTTTATTGTGGTCCATTATCTGACCATTAGAGGCCACAAGTGTCCTTAGTACAACTGTGCAGCATTTTGCTAAGAAAAAGGTGGAAAGTGTGGATGCAGCAGGTTTTCTAACATCAGAGACATGGAAACTCCAAGATCTCCTATTTTAAGACCTTTCATTTTTGTAATGCAGAAATGTTTACAATATATACCTCTTGGATAAAGTTTTCTCATCTAATCCTTCCAGGAAACCAAATATACAATTCAATATTGGTATTAAAAAGTCACTCCTGCTTATTTTTCCTGATTGGTCCTGATACTAAGAGGGCTTGTTATAGCCATTTGGCATACATTTTCAGGTTAGTTTAAAAAATACTATTTTTGTTTTGTCTTTTAGGCTTTATTAATATATACATGATACACAAAAATCGTACATTTAATGTACATCTTAATTAGATAGTGCTATACTAGTTAGGAAATATACATATTTCCAATAAATTTTTTTTCAAGAATAAAGGTAATAAATGTATTCATGGATATATCACTTCTATAATTTGTATTGTAGACTTGTGTAAGTTTGTACATCATGTAATTTTATAAAAAAAATGTAAAGTTTCTTCTTTTGCCATATTTTAAAGTTCACATTGCCACTTCTAACAAGTACTATGTTGTTTAGAAAGGTTTTAAAATTACTTTGCATAATATATACCTAATATACATTAAGAAACATTCCCTGTTCTTGCTATCTCCATTTCCTGGATCCCAATAATCTAATACCTACTTCTATGACCTCCATGAGAGAAATCACACAGTGCTTATACTTTGATGACTGAATTGTTTCATTCAGACTAAAGTCTCTGGGCTCATTCATGTTTCTGAGATGGCAGTATTTACTTCTTTCTAAGACTGAATATTATCCTATTCTATGATGTACCATGCCATCTTTATTTATATCTTTATAGGCAATTAAACTGTTTCCATATTTTAGCTATTGTGAAAGATACTGCAATAAAGATATAAGTGATAATACTCTGTGAAATTCAAATTTTAATTTTATGTATGTATACTTAGACTTGGGATTACTGGATCACGTTTTATCTTTAATTTTTAGAGGAATTTCCATACTATTTTTTTTAGTGGATGAATCATTTAATATTCCCACCATCAGTATATGAAAGTTATTATGTCTTTTATGAAACTGTGGAATCTTGATACCTTTTATTTACTTTGTTAATTTTTATAAATAGGATCATACCAGACATGGTTTTTATTTACATTTTCCTAAATTTGAAGTGTTGAATATTTTTTCTGATCAAAAGACAGAGATGGCCATTTGTACATCATTTTTAGCAATGTCTGAAGGACATAAGTAAGGTCACATTGACTGCTATTTTGTTACTGTTGCAAGCTCTTGACTACACCAACCAATGACCAGCATAATTACTTTGAATTTATATTATCTCTTTGACCACTGTTACACTGTCTTGTTAATTTCCAATCTGGTTAACTATAAAAGGAGCATAACTTAAAGTACTAAGTAGTTTTTGCTTTGTTTCATGCCAAGGGGATCACATCTATTATGTAGAGAATGAGGGGGAAAAGGGAGTCAAATTTCTTGAGCATAAAATAAAAGTCTACAGAACTTGAATTAGCTCAAGAGCTCCAAAAGTCACCACATAAATTGTCATCCATCTTTTAGATCATAAAAGATCTTGAATGATGTTATGAAGCATATATTCAAGTTCATCACTAATACATACATCAGATCTACCTCTTCCATTACCAGGTAGGTAAGCCTTTTGTTAGACTAATCTGTGAATCATGCTGTCCCAAGGCCAAAGAGACCATTGCTGCTCTACAGCTTCTCTCCTTCTCTCTATGGGGCTGAGAGTCAGGGATCTTAATTAGGATTATTTCATTGTATTCTTCAAACAGAGCAATTTCTGTTCCTGTGTCACATAAAATCCATACACTAGGGTCTATTCATCAGCATTTAATCAACAGCATTTAGTAATTACCTACTACATCCCAAATCTCAATGAATTGGCATTAAACAAAATAGGTAAAAATTCTAATCTACTGATATTTAGTAAAGAAAAGGAAAAAAATACAGCAAGAGATATCAGACACTGACTCTGAAAATATTGGAGATAATTTGCTAACAGAAAAGCACATGTTAAACTGTTGTAAAGGTATGTCTGTGGTGATGGCATATGTTTTAAGAACCAGATAACTGCCAGGCAGTGGTGGCACATGCCTTTAATCTAGCACTTGGGAGGCATAGGTAGGTAGGTAGGTAGATCTCTGTGAGTTTGCGTTCTTAAAGTGAGTTTCAGGACACCCAGGGCTGTTATACAGCAAAACTCTGTCTCAAAAAGAAAGAAAGAAAAAAGAAAGAAAGGAAGGAGAGACGGAAGGAAGGAAAGAAGGAAGGAAGGAAAAGAAAAAGGAAAAACCCCCAGCTAACCATCAAATGTCTTAGGGTGAATAAGCTATGCAGAAGAACATCGGGATGGGGATCTTCCTATGACTTAACCTCTAACATTACTGAGAAATGGGCAATGTGACAGGAGCAGAACAAAACAGACATGGAAGCTAAAGAAGCTATTCATAGAACTGGTGAAATGACAGCTTTTAATTTGTGTTCCCAAATCCTCAGTTTAAAAGTTAATATCCATCAAGATGATAAAGAGACTGTTGTATAGAGAGTTGATTACCATTCTGCCCTAAGAAAAAGGAAATCCTATTATGTTCAACTATAACTAGAGGATATTATGGCAACTGATGTTAGCCAGATACAGTTACTTACTTAGTACTTACAAAGCCAACATGATGTACTTTGTGTAAAGTGCTAATTAAGACATAGAAATCACATATGCTGTGGAAATGCATGAAGGAGCTGATTAAGTTAGGGAAGATTTCATGCAAAGGTAGCAGCTAAGCATTGAAACATCAGGCTGACAGTAGACAGCTGAGCATGACTGGGCCCACAGTAGACACACAGTCAAGCATGGCTGGCTTTCATCTTCCCTGAACCAAGACTAAGCCTGAGAATCTTCTCAACATTTAGCTAATCCATAGTAATTGGTTAGAACTGACTGGAAGGCAAACCACTTTTCTATTCCTAATATAAATTTCCAGGAAGGAAAGTTATTTGCATTTCAGGAAAAAGTAAGAAATGTTAGCAAAGGTAGATGCAATTTCAGTTCACAAACTATTTTTCGATTGGAAAGTGGATATCATAAGAATCTTATTAAAAGTTAGAAGAATAAATTAGGTCAACCTTTAAATGCTGTACTGGTCTCAAACATTTTTATGATTAATCTGGATTGATAGAATATTATTCAATACCATGGTTACATCATACTCTTATATGTACACCCATTCTTCATTTTTCTAGATTGTAGCTGAAGCTATGTACAAAGACTTTTTCAACCTCTGATTTTGCATTTTATCTTTTCTATAATGTTCCACTTTTTCATGAAATAATCTCCTTTCTTTCCTATCATAAATATCTTTGGTATTGATTAGATAAAGAATTGGAGGTTCTACCTGAGGAAGATTATTTCTCCTATTCTCAGCATTCTATGGTTGCCTGTAGTTCTTTGTCTAGGTCTGGGGTCCCATGAAATTTTCTCCTTCTGTGTCTGATGATGCCATCCTTGTTCAAGTCTTCTTCAAGCACAGTGTTGATTGGGCAGCTCTAAAATAGTATACATATAAGTAATATCATAGGGACAGGGAAGGTTTTATTTATATGCTTGGAAATATATATTGATATATAAGCATATCAAAAATTAAAGAAAAGGATGGTTGAGTGAGAGAAGCAATAAAGAGGGAGAAAAAAAGAGATGGATATCTTGATAGAGAAAGCCAGTGCAGGGTTGGAAAGAGACCAGGTGCTAGGGAAACCCCTCAAGAACCCACAGGATGTCTTTGGCTAGGTCCCCAAACAATAATGGATGGAATGCCTAAACAGGACTTTCCCTATAATCAAATGAATAACCACCCTAAGTGTTATCACAGAACCTACACCCAACAATGAATGGAGATGGAGGCAGAGAACCATGGCTGAGCACTGAGCTGAGCTCTCCTTCCAATTGGAGAGCAGGGGAGAAGAGTCTGTATGAATAAGGGGATAGGGATTATGAGGAAGAATCTCACAAAGATGGCTGGCTGGAGCTCTGGGGAGCTCACTGAATCAAGAATAGTCCCTGGGGAACCATAGGAAAAAGAACTAGGCCCTCCATGGGTAGGCAACTATTGATTGGCATGGGCAGTATGTGGAGCCTCTAGGGGTGGGATCAGACTGTGTTCCTGTTAATGGGCTGGCACCTTGGAACCCATTCCATGCAGAGGAAAACCTAACCCAGCCTTGATATTGGGATGAGGAAATTGGACCTGCCTGGAGTGGATGTGCCATGCTGAGCTGACCCACCTTGGGACTTCCTACTCATTTTAGGCAGGAGGTGGGGGAAAGAGTAGGAGAAGGCGGAGGGCAGACTGGGAGGAACTGGGAAGAGGGAAGGATGGGTGAGCAGGGAAACACATGGAAAAAAAAGAGCTTTTTTGAATAAATAAATTAAAAATAAATAGATTAAAAATAAATAAATAAATAGATAAGTAAATAAATAAAGATATGCCTGTAAGACCAAGAAAAGGTGTTTTTTTTTTTTAACATACCCAAAAATCGTTTCCCCTCTCTTTGCTCTCCCAATCCTCCCTCAGCTTCCCATCAACCCATCCCCTCACTCATTTCTTAGAAAAGGTAAGGATTCCCAGGGTGAGTCAATAAAATTTCATATCCAATTGAGTTAAGACCAAGTCCATCCCCCTAGTATCAGCTGAGCAAAGTGTCCCTCTGTAGGGAATGGGCTCCGAGAAGCCAGTTCATGCACCAGGAATAAATTCTAGTCACACTGCCAGATGACCCTCAAACTGTCCACACCATTCAACTGCCATCCACATTTAAAGGTTCTAGTTCAGTCCCATGCAGGTCTGGGGAGCTGTCAGTTCAGAGTCAGTGAGCTCCTAATAGCTCAGATCAGCTGTCTCTAGGGGTTTCCTCATCATGATCTTGACCCCTTTCTCTCTTTGACTGGACTGGAAGCTCAACCCAGTGCTTAGCTGTGAGTCTCTGTTTCCATCAGTTGCTGGATGAAGGTTCTATAGTGACAATTAGGGTGGTCACCAATTTGATTATAGGGGAAGGTCAGTTTAAGCATTCTCTCCATTATTTCGCGGAGTCTTAACTGTGATCATTTGCTGTGGGTTCTTGAGTATTTCTCTAGCACCAGGTTTCTCTCTAACCCCACAATGGCTCCCTCTATCAAGATATCTATTTCATTGTTTCTCATTTTTATCCCTCCCCCAACTCAACCATCTCATTTTCTCATGTCCTCTTCCCACCTCCCTGCTATGGTTCCAATTTACTCAGGAGATCTTTTCTATTTCCCCTTCCCAAGGAAGAAGAGGGGTCCCATGTACGCCTCTCTTAGGTTCCTCCTTGTCAACTAGCTGCTCAGGGGTTGTGGATTGTAGCTTGGTTAGAGGATATAAATCTTAAAGATAGCAAGAAGTGGGTATCATGAAAAGAGAGAGTAAGAGGAATATTATTATAGTTCATTTCAAAAAAAAGAAATAATATTAGGTAGCATCATGGTTGGGGGCGGAGCTTCTTTACCTAAAATAAAGGCACAGTAACACTGTTCAAGTTTTATTTCTGTTGCTGTGATGAAACACTCTGATCAAAAGCAACTTGTGGAACAAAAGGTTTATTTGGCTTATATTCTCAGATCACAATCCACTCTTGAGGCACTTCAGAGCAGGAATTCAGGTCAAAAACACACAAGAATGCTGCCTGCAGTCTTTCCTCTCTGGCTCACTCACAGAGTTATGCTCAGTTACCTTTCTTACATAGCTTAAGATTACCTATAGACTGGGCCCTCCTACATTCAAAGTCCCTCACAGTTGTGTTCACAGACCAACCTAGTAAAACCAAATAGTCAATAGAGACTCTTCAGGTGATTCTAGACTCCATCAAGTTAACAGTTAATGCTAACTTGGACACACAGTAAAATGAAAATTGAAATATGTATTAAAACATTAATATTTTCAAATCTAAGGTCACTAGTCTTTATAGCATTGATCCAGAGGCCTTAGAACTCAGCAATTTCCCAGTCAAAACAGCATCCCATTCTGAACAACAATGGCCTTATTGCAGGGGCTTTCCTACACATTGTAGAATGTTTAACAGCATTTCTACCCTCCTTTAATCATTAAATGCCAGGAACATCTTTCTGTAGTGACCATGAAAAATATCCCCAGACATTGACAGATATCCCCTGGACAGCAAATCCACCGTAGCTTAAAAATACTAAACTCAAAGAATAGATCTCAAAACACTGATTGTATTTGAACTCCCCTGAAACTTCTTCTCTAGGAAACTAAGAAAGCTGACTTTGTAGTCTGAGAAGGCTGATTGGCCCTCAAGCTAACAATAGACAAAGAAGCAGTAAAAATGCAGTGACTTCTTTCTGAAAGGGTTTCTTGGTATCAATTCAAATAGAAACAAATGTAAATTGACATTTGTACTGACATTCCATGCATTATCATTGGGTAAACGTCTGGGAAGACAAGTTTTGCAAAACATTATAGTAAGAGATGCTTTGTGTAAATAAAGACAAATGAATGGATTCAGACAAAACATGGGATGCTATTGGCATCATCTCCTACAAGCCAGAAAATGCTCTGACATTGTAGGATGGCAAAGAAAAGCCTAAATTCAAACATATTTCAACATGCAATCAGAAAGAATTTCCCATGCTTTTAAGGATCAGGTAATATATTTTCTGGTGTTCAAGAAGGGTGTGTGAGACAGAAAATAGAGACTCTCTCTCTCTCTCTCTCTCTCTCTCTCTCTCTCTGTGTGTGTGTGTGTGTGTGTGTATGTGTGTGTATGTGTGTGTGTGTGTAGCTTGACATTCTCAATGATTAATTAATAGAATGAGACATGTCTCAAGAAAATAGCAATATTCCTTGTAGCAGTAAAATTCCATGATGGTGAATACCAAAATTTTATTATACCAGAATTCTCTAAGAAGTAATAACCCAGTTGTATCTAAAATAGTTTCAGCCTCTTAACTATACTTAACAATTTCTTAATTCCACAGCACAGTCTCTGGATGTCATAACAGATATATTCAAGTGCTCTAAATGAACGGTGCAAGTCATTTTTTTAAGTTAGCTTGTCTTTTGAGTGTGTTGTAGTTTCTCTTGAGGAAGGCTTCAAGTATCATGCTAAGGTTTGGGGACTTTAAATTGGTGGACTGCTTTCCTGTAGGAATTTAAAATCTAGTTAAGGGGATTGGCCATTCCAAGAAAAATATTACCACATTTTGGGGTCAATAGCAAATGAGAGGCATAGACTATGCATGCTAAGGAAATTCTGTGTATTATGGGATAAATATTATAGATTAAAGAAAAACTTAATAACTGCCCAAACTTCATCATGAAACTGTGTTCGTGTTCGGAAGTTGTTAAAACACACTCTCTGTGAGGTCAGAAAGCCTGGAGTCAGCATCCTGATTTCCACTCCTGTTACTTATTTGGTTTGAAATCTATTCCCTAACCTTTCTGGCCCTCCATTTTCACACCAGTACAAAGACAATAAATCCCATTAGAAGTTGGCATGATGCAGTAGGAGGGTTAAATTAATGTACTCAGATCTGTAGTGTTGGCACATGCAGTTAGCTACCATTGCATGTTAAAAAGAGCATAATGCCTGGGAGGGGATGGGGAGTTGTGGAGAAGAAAGAATGACCTGATGTGGTGGGAGGGGGAAGGGACCTTGAATAAGGATATACAAGGATAGAAAGTGTGACTTCTTTGTTAATAATAATAATAATAATAGTAATAAAATATTTCAAGAAAAAAGAGCATAGTGCAATATAACAGAGAGACACAGACTAACCACTTAAATATATCTGGGACTTTGATATGAGTCATAATAATGCTTCTGCCATTTGCACATCCATGGTATCACTATCATCACTTTCACTGAGTTTCAGATCCCATATCAGTATCTACTTTGTAGGACTGAGAAAAAAAAAAAGTGATAACACATACTTTTTTTCATGGGTAAGAAAATTTTACCCATGAACCCACCAAGCACTTGTGGAGCCAGGCTGTCACGCATCATCATGCTCTCTCATAATCACCTCCCTAGTCTAGTTATCTGTATAAATGACTTCTGTTTGAAGCTGCTACTATGGCCTAGAAGAGAAGACAATAACCTGAACATCACCAATAAGATGGAGTGGGTGACAAAGGTCCACATGCCAGTCCTAGGTTCTCTGCTCTAGGCCTGGAAAAGAAAATATAGGCCTAGCGGGTTCCTGATGATGGGCTCGATTATGGTAAGCAAATATGGTGAGGTATGAAAGACAGAGATAGAATGGCCCATGCCCTGTGGAGAGAGACAGATCCACAGAGGTAAGGAGTAGAAGGAGCAGTGAGGAGCAGGCTGAGGTGAGTGATCTGTTTGCCATCCAGGGCCAAATTGCTGCTCAGGCCTGAATTATGGCCAATGGCCATGTCTACACCTGCAGCCCTGCTTTAGCCTCAGTGTGGTGATGTCCTTGTCTCCTATTGACTGAGCTCCTCAACAAATGCAATTAGGGAAAGCAGACCCTGCACCTTTGCCTGGGAAGCACAGTGGAGCTGACCCTGTTGACAGAAATAAGTGTGAACTGGCCCTGAGAATGTGAGCATGGTAGATCTGGCCTGCCCCTTATCTGCCATATGATGGTGTGAACAAAGAGGGAGATGTCCTCCCCTCCTCTACCCCTTATCACCTGTGGCAGATGGGAGAGCTGGCCCAGCATCTCATAAGCTACATAGCACTAGGGAGATCAGGCCCTGCATCTTATCTCAGCATTATAGTAGATCTGGCCCTGTTGGTGAGGTACTGGTGAGCTGACCCTGAGGGCGTAAGCTTGGGACAACTAGCCCCACTTCTCATCTGCCAAGTAGTATGGGCAGGGGAGAGATGCCCTCCTTGCCCCTTTCTGCCTAAAGCACTCATGAGAACAGGCTTTGCACCTTATTGGGTAGCACAGTAGTGTCAACTTTGCTGATGGGGCCATCGGTGAGCCTGGCCCTGAACCATTCATCTGCCATGTGGTGGTGAGGGAGAGGTGAAAAATGTCCTCTCACTCTTACCCCTTGCCACTTTCAGCACAGAGCTGACCCTGCCCCAGATACAGCACTTGGAAGAGTGACCCCTGTACCTTGCCTGAGCAACACAGTAGAGCTGGCACATTGATGGAGGCATGAGTGAGCTGGCCCGTTGATGGAGGCATGAGTGAGCTGGTCCATTGATGGAGGCATGGGTGAGCTGGCCCATTGATGGAGACATGGGTGAGCTGGCCCGAGAACGTAAATGTGAGAGATCAGGCACTGCCCTGCGCATGGTGGTGTGGGCAGGGGAGAAAAGCACCCCTCCCTCAAGGCCTGTGGCAAGTGGGAGAGCTGTCCCTAAGGTCACTAGAGTGAGAGTGCTGGCTCTGCCTCCCACCAGTTGCAGCACTAGGCAGAATGGCTTTTACATGTCACCTCGGAAACACAGGAGGGCTGGCACCGATGATGTAGGTGCAGGCAAGCCGACCCAGAAGACATAAGAGCAAGAGAATCACCAGCCCCTTGCTGCTTACTACATAAGGTGAGATATCCAGGGCAGTACTGGGAAGTTCACCCTGATGCTCAGGATGAGGGAGAGTAAGCAGGCTGACCAACCCAGAACCCACCCAGACCCAGAACCAGGGCTATAAGTTGGCCCATCCCATCATTCACTTCATCTATGCTCTTCTGGAGCAAGTAAAGGGGCCTGTCCTGCAGACCCAAAGTTACAGGTCTTCATGACACAGGACAACAAAAGGATACCCAAGCAGAACCCCCATGAGAACCCAGTATTGATAATGCAACAAAAACCAGAAACCTCATACCAGATAGACAAGCACTGCAAGGAACCTTTGCAAGTAACAATATGTGAGCTAGAGGATGGTGTCACACTGGAGCTTCCACGAGACTTTTCTTTTTTTCCTTTCCTTTGTCTCTTTCTTTTCTTTTGAATTCTATCTTTTTATCTTGGGGGATCATTAGAGTAGAGGGCAGGTAGATGAGTGGGATTGAGATGCATGATGTAAAACCCACAAAGAATTAATGAAAAGTTAAATTTGAAAAATAAAAGAAATTTAGTCAATTGCCTTGTTTGGTTGTGATCCAAATGATAATTCAGTTGTGGGGGTCTGTGCACTGTGTTGGGGTGAAGCCAGTACAACGCCTTCCATGGCAAGTAGGATTTGTGTTTGCATTAATGTAGTGGAGGCAGATGAGCCTCCCAGATCGTATGCCAGACTGACGTGCACAGCACCATGCAATATTAGCAATCCTCTTTTTTTCTCTTTGCAGAATGTTGAGTGATCTGGGATGAAAAGCTAACAAGCACCTGTCAAATCTGAGACCCAGGCTTTCTGACACAAGGTCCACTGGACCTTCTTATCAAGAGGGCCTTTAGAAGTGCTCTCTCCCTCTCTCTCTCTCTCTCTCTCTCTCTCTCTCTCTCTCTCTCTCTCTCTCTCTCTCTCTCTCTCTCTCTCCTCCCTCTCTCTCCAGAGCTCATCAGCATTGCTGGACCCTTGACTTGGAAGGCACACTGTATCCCATAAAGGACTTTTGATCCCGGTGCTTTTTATTCAGATTTGGCTTCACATTATGGCTAATCAATACCTTGCAACTGTCCAAGCTCCAGTCAGATGCACATCTCTCCATCAGGCAGGGAGGCCTCCTAATTGAGGAAAAGGCAAAGACCTAGGCTCTGAGCCCTCAGGCCATAGCTGCGCCCACTCTCTCCTTTCATAGCCTTCTAGGGATGGTGGAAATAAAATTTAGAGACATGACAGGCACAGGCAAGAAGGATCAATTCCTGTCACTTGCCACCAGTGTTTACTGCTGCCCCTGGTCTTCAGAGGGTGTTTTTCTTTCATAGCTTAGGGGAACTTAACCTTTTAAAAATGGGAAGATGGTTTCTTCATGAATTTTAAATTATTTTTATCTCCTTTGTCTAGTATTGTTGATTAGATTAAAATGAGTATTTGCTTCCCCTCCCCAGTACCAAATTTTGTTCAGTAATAGCTGAAGGGAAAAATGTAAATTGTTATGCTGGTATTTGTGGTCACAAACACAAGGAGTCATATTGGTAAGTACCTGTGTGACAAGAACCTGGAAAAAATAGTATCCTCCTCCCCAGTGTCAGCAGGAAGTAGAAAAGAAATTCTGTTCTCAAATGTGTAACTGTTGTTTGTTTTTTTAACCAAGCTATTTTTATGTCTGAAAAGTATTAAAGAAGATCCAATGCCTTGACAAGAATTTAAAGTACATGACCTGAGTTCTAGTGTGTCCCAATATCCCAGTACTGTATGTCCATGGAAGTAAGGACATTTCTCTTCCAGCTAATTAATTTAGAATGTATCAAACGGCATAATTTCTCAATGGCTAAACTAGAGAAGAGACTAAAATTATGAGAGCATGGTAGTGCATGTATATGAAATTCTTGGTTTGTCAGTAAGCCTACATTCATTACATTTTTTATACAATATTGAATTTTTCATGACAAGTAAATGAAATTTCTTAAAATGTGAGTATTCTTAGCTTATGAAAAATCTTACAAATACATAAAGGTTGGGTGTTTTCTACCCCAAAAAGTAAAAATTAATTATTCATAGTATAGCTTCAGTTAAATATTTAGTGATTTTGCCATGTAATTACATATTAGTACATTTAATATATCAATATACTTATATGGTTTATTTAATATATTATATATATGTATATACTGTGCATATATGTATATGGCATATTTAGTAAATTATGTATACTAATCTAAATTGTTATATATATGTAAGTACAAATTTAAACATTTTCTAGTTGATGTAAATGTTCATAAAACAACTTTCTAGAAAGAATATACAATAATTTTTGATGTGTTCTTTATTTTAGGAAGAAATTTTATTCAATCTATGAAATTTATGCTTAACAGAATTTGGAATTAACAAAGTTAGCCAGAATTGATCAGTGATTTTTTTTGAGCTTACTAAGTGTGTGTTTATCTTCTTTCATGCTATATGTCTTTATTTTCATTAGTACTTACATAAACTGAGAAATTTCTACAAATTAAGAAAATGCATAGAACTAAACCAACTTCAAAGGCTGCATGCTGAGCAAAATATGTTATGGAGTTTGAAGTTTGGTATGAGGGAGTAGATGTCATGTGTCTCCTTCCAATGATCCATAGAATTTCATTTTAATAAAAAAAAATTCTGTTTTTGAAGTCTGGGAATAGGCCATCTCAGTCCTCTGCATCTGGAAAAGGTCTTTTCTAACTCAAATACTTATCATAATTGTCTTACTTTTATGTATTCTTTAGTTCTTAGAATTTTCAGGCCACTGAAAAGCCCAATATAAAGAAACTTTTACTAATGGAAGGGTGACCTGGATGTGGACCCTTTTCCCCCTTGTTGATTTTGATACTTGGTGTCCAGCCTAGAATTGAAAACATAGCTACTTATTCTGAGACCCTTAAAACACCTGTCTATCTTTCCAATAAGATCCTGTTAATTGCATTCCATTCTTTCCACTTTGATATCTCATTAAAATCTTATAAATGATCATGCAGTGACCTTGAAGGTTATGCATAATACATGAAAGTAAACCTGCAGTAAAATGTATTCTTTTGCTCCTGACTAGCTACAACCCATGCTTCTACCCCTCTCCCAAGTGACTCCAGTTGGGACAGCTTTGCTAACTGTGCCAAGGTATGCCAGGCTGTGCACACCTCTCAGCTCTGCTATCTTTCTTAGTGGTGACAGCTGCAATATGTTAATGGCTTCTTTTTGGATGTGATGGCCTGGTTACCACTTAGGGCACTATGCTAATTACCGTAGGAAGGGATGGGGACAACAGGTGCAAATGTCATTTCAGATCAGCATCATGCACAAGCAAAGAGAACCCAGAAGCAGGCCAGGAAAATGTTAACTTGAGTCAGCAGCCTTGCAATCTCTGAACAGATCATTTTTAATGCCTATGATTAAAGGATTCACTGGCTGTTTTCCTCCCAGTCTCTATCCTGCAAGAATGGTATTTCTGAATGTGTAGGAGTGCCTTTATAATCTTGTTTCAGTTGTATTTCAACAAAATTCACTTCTATAGATCAAGAATAAATACACAAAGTCTGTTTATAAAGGTTTCCTTATTAAATAAAAGTTCTGCTAAGAAACTTGGCATACATAACACCTTTAGAAATGAACATGGTTTTTCCCAGAAAAATCATGTTAGTTAGCACAAGGTGATGTTCCCTGCATATTTGTTACATCGTTCTTCATTTGTGTGTGTGTGTGTGTGTGTGTTTATTTGGAAGTTGGTTCCTTTTAAACTATATTTTTCTTACTTTTAATAAAATTAAATAAAAGTATAAGCATAAAAAAATCTTCTTAAGGCACAATTTCTTGTGCCCACTTTAACAGTAAAGAACAAATCCACATACTGACACCTTAAAGTCAGAAATTATTTCTTCTTTAAAACATAACATCATAATTTATACCAAGCAATTTATCACAATTTTAGTAACGATCACTCATCATGCTGATGAGGTGCTCCCCCAAAGGAATTTTATTTAGTTTTTCTAACATTTGAGCTTTGAGACTCACATCTAGTAACTAATACAAGAAGACAGCAAATTACAGAGGAAACAGAGTGACTGTACACCATGGCTATTCCAGCACCACTGACATCTGTGAAACCCTGTGCTCACAGAGGACAAGATTGTCTTTCCTAAAGCACCACGTCATATGTTCAGAAGAAGTCATGCACAGAGTTCTGTAATTTGAACTTTGACTCTGGATACAATTGGCTCCACACCTATTGTGGTTTGTTTGACTTAACCCACATCAAATATATTTTTTTGAAATAATAATAATAATTTTTACTTCAAAGTGTCACTGTGAAAATTAAATAATATCATGTAGATGATGCATCCAGCACATCGTGCTACTAGAGAGCAAGGAGAGGAGGAGAGACCTTCAAAACCCTTTAGAACACACGACAGCCCTGGACATCATGAGATTGCTACAGTCAGATCAAACATTCAAAAGGTAATAAATAAATGAAAGTCAAGGACTGTCACAGTTTTGCAAGATTTTTGCAGTCTATAAGCATATGACCTGCCAGCATTACTCACTATACTATTCTGCTCTCATTAGTCTCTCATTGTCCCTCCCCGCCCTCCCACTGCTTCTGTGTCTGAGGCACAGACTGTTCTCTCCTCTCTTCTTCTACGATCTTCTCCTCACCCTGAAAACTCTTAGGTATGATTTTTCCTTCCAATCTTGTCTTAGTATTCCAAATTGAAGGAGCCACTCTCACCAAGACAGATCTCCTCAGAATTACGGACACAGAACAGGATAAGAGAGGGAACATGAGCAGGGAAATATAATTGGGTGTTATAGCAATGAAACTATAAGAGTATAATGTCCCAACTCTCACAAATGGTGACTCATTTCTGAATGTCCATTGCTCTGCTAGATGCTAGAACAAAACAGGTTTAAAGGAACAACTGGGGTAGGACATCAATTCCATGAACCCTCTCTGAAATTCATGCCCATGCTTTGGTGTATTCATTTTATAGACAGATATATCAGAGAGAAAGTACAGTACGTACAGAGAGCACACAGGGAAAGGTCTATGAATCCTACTTAATAATGACAGATATTTATCAGAAAATTCAGAGTAAACTATCTCTATACACTTCTACTTTTAATGAGGCAAGTCACTATTTACTGAAATAGTTTCTAATGTATTTTTCATATTCTGTCAATTCTGTCTCCTGGTATGTTCTCATTCACTGAATCGATGGCATTTCTCACTTGCAGATCAATGGCAGTCTGAAATAAAGCAGTCCTTCTTGGTTTTAAGTTCCCAATTAGACAGTTTTTCTAAGACTATACACTTAAAAGTCAGATGTGTTGGGGAAAAATAGATTTTCTAAATTCCAATAGCTTTAGCACCTTCCAACCCCAAACAAGCTTGGGCAACTGGTTCATTTGGCTGTGCAGAATGGACTCACTTTCCACACTGGAAAATAAACAAGAAGACTAGAGAAAGTAAAACCTTAAACTATTGTCTGGATCCTCAAGAAGACAGCCTGTCTCCGTATCACATGCCTCTTCTCTTTCCATTTTTCTGTCATGCTCTTCACTCTCCCAGGGATTCCTCTTCCTCATGGACAAAGGTCTCACCCATAGGAGAAAAGTATTTCAAGTACATACTTGAAAAAACTTAAAATAAGATCGAAGAGTCAACAATGACTTAAGAATGGTTATCACTATAACAAGTTAATAGAGTCACTGCATCTGTTACCATTTTAATTCATATTGGTTGGCATATGTAAGTAGCTTCTTCAACTATATTAAAACATGAAATCAGACAGAATGAGAGGAGAAAGTACCAGGGGTCAGAAAGGAAAGTCGGTAGTTTAAATTTATTCAACTAAGTAATAACTGACCATCTACTAGAACACCCTAATCACAGTGCAGACTTAGTGACCACAAAGACTTAACTAAATGTGAACAAAACCTATCTGTGGCAGGAAAGGGTAGCTAGCCCTCTAGGCGGATGGGAGCTGTTACCTCCTTCCCAGCAGCAGCAGTTGCTATTCATCCATCTAATAAACAGTGGAGACAGTAAAAGGTGTGTGGAAAGTACAGCATTCTCTGACCACCAGAGAGCCCATAGACCCTACTTTCCCACTGTCCCTTTTGTCAGTTAAGCAAGGACTATGTGGAGGTAGTCTATGTGAAAGTTCTGTTGCCATGGAAGTTATACTCACAGACAGCTGTGGGCCAGGGTATTGGGTATTACAGGGTACTGAGAAGAAAAATAAGATCAATTTTTAACTCACTATGTAGAACCTGGAGTTTCCTTTCTAAGCAAGGAAGATGTAACAAAGGCATCATCCCAAACTCTCCTCAGTCCCTATTTTAAAGCAGAAGTTCTCAAACTCACAGCAGGATCAGAACCTCACTGTGCTCTGTCACTGAGTCCTCATTTGCACAAGTCTTAAATCACTGCGTGTTCATAGTTTCAGGCACTTTTATGACCAGCCTAGTATCCTACAAGCTTTACTGGCTCTAACATAAGCATTCCTCACTTGGCTGTTAACATAAGAGCAGCTTTTAGCTGGCAGGATCTCACGTCTCTCTGTGCATACATTAGAATTCTCAGAAATAGGGTGATTGCTGTTGAAAGAATTCTGTTCGCAAGCAGTTTAGCTTTTGTTTGTTTGGGGTTTTGTGTGTTTAGTTGGTTTGGGTTCTGCTCCCTGACTTTTGGTTTCATGAAACAGGATCTCACTTTGTAGTCTCAGTTGGCTTAGAACTCATAGAGAGTCACCTGCCTCTACTTCCTAGAATTTTAAAGTCATGAGGCACTACCCTGGGTGCAGTCTGTATCTTTATTTCAAACTCCTCTTTTCCATTCAAAGTATTTATTCCTCTTGTATTGTTTTTTCATTAAACATATATAGATCATTACCTCTGTGCCATTCTGTCAGGCTTCTTCTAGCTATGGATTTGCCTATCACTTTGTGTGGTACTTAATATCTACCTAATATTCTCAAAATATTAAATAAAGAGAACTTACTGGCTATTTCTCACCCTGACTTGTGAGCAAAATAGAGACTTTATGTTTATTTCACACCTAAGTTTCTTTCCCTGTGACCAGGCATTGGGGACAGTTAAACATAAATCCCTTGACCCCTTGTTTGATGATGCATTTGCTTCCCTGATGCTATCTGAGTGCACACACCAGTCTTAGAATGGGGGTTCTGACTGACAGGAAGGAAAAGAAGGAGATATCGACACATAGATCTATTTTAGGCTGGCTAGACAAGTTCAAATTATCTATGTTCCAGAGGGATCTATACAGTGGATTCCCAGACTAATGAATTTACTAGGATGATCTTCTAAAACTAGATTTGTATTCTATAACTTACTTCTATCTTTCTCTAACTTTTTTAATTGCAAAATCTTAGACATCCCAACAACAGTTTCCTCTCCCTCCACTCCTCTTCACTCCCCTCATCTCCCCTCTCCCCCAGATCACTCACTAGCTGCTTCCTCTTCAGAAAAGAACAGGCCTCCAAGAGACAACAACAAAACAGGACAAGACAAAATACAATAAGACAAGGCAAAGGTCCTCATACCGAAGCTGAACAAGGCAACCTGAGAGAAAGAAAAGAGTCTCAAGAGTATTACCTACTCTTGAGTAACATCCATGCCCTGATAGGAGTCTCACAAGAATACCAAGCTAGCAGCCATAACGTATATTCAGATAGAGAATATTAACCTTAAAATGAGTAAAGTAATCAATGGCATTTTTCTCTGAGAAATTATTAAATATCACGGTATTTTAGAAATAAGTATCACATCTTAACCCAAATGGACTCTTCAATATCAACAAGGCTGCCTGGCTACTTAAATTAGAATAATTTGTCTCATGTAACTTATTGAATGATAATGATGTTTCTATTGTACAACAAATTAATCCAACACTTAGCAATAAAAGTGTACATTTTATAATGTTAATAGATTCTGTGAGCCTCTGATTCAGGTAGGGTTCTCTGAAAATAGTTGTCCTCTGCTTTATAACAAACAGGTCTCCAGTTAGATGGCTCAAGGCTGAGGGTACTCAGTCATCTGAAGACATCTTCATTCACCAGCCTGGTGGGTGATGCTATCTGTCTAGAACCTTGACTCAGACTGTTGACAGGAAAGAGGTTTCATGCCTTGTCCTATGCTTGTGGGTTTCTTCACAAAAATATGTAGACCTCAAGAGGTTTGAACACTTTTACTGTAGCTATGCATTACCAAAATTCAAAGCAAGAATGACATTGCCTTTCCTGACAAAGCTTCAGATATCACACAATATCATGTACTATTGTCTACCAAATAAAGGCAACCCACCGACTTTTCAAGGAGAAGAGAACTTGATTCCACTTCCTGAGGCAGTGCTGAACAAACTTCTAGAAGAACATGTAGGACAGGAAAGTCATGTTATAGCCTTCTTTGGAGAATGCAATCAGTCTTCGACTCAATTGATGGTAAACAAAGAGAAAATTATTGGATCTATTACCCATGATTCTTGTTAGCTCAGTTGGCTTTGGGTTTTCATCAGTTTCTGGGCATTCTGAGAGACATCTTTTAATTAATTTGGAAACTATTTATTAGAAATAAAAAGGAAATTCTGGTGTGATATAACATAATAAGAAAGTCAACTTTCTTAAATTATACTTAGGGACAGATTAACTGGGAACATTTTTGTAGAAAAAGACCCAAGAAGTATATATTCTAAGATATTGTGTGTCTGTGTCATGAAATGTGGGGGATCAGGTTTCATAGATCTTCATCAGGACAGTGTTGAGAGCAGCTAATTTCCTAAGTGACACAAAGCCACTTCTTAAACCAGAGCTGAATGATCATGACTGTAAGAAACTATTAGCATCTTCAGGAATAGATATGCTTGGACATGAACCTGTGAGACAAATGTATTAAAATACTTAATACTCAAAATAGTACACAAATTCCTAAACTATGAAAATGTTATTTGTCCTGAAAGGAAGTTTGGCTTTGTACCATTACATATCTTAACTTAATTGTGTTATCATCTGTATTTTCAAAATTATGTGTTAACACAACCTTAAATGTTCAAGCCTTCACTTGTGTTTTTCATAAATATAAATCTTACTGATGAGGGAAGACTGAAGGGTATATGTATTTTTCATTTCAAACCCATAACAAATGAATAAGTATTTCAGAGCCAAAAGTCAGCTTTACCACATCCTAATCAAGTGTTGCCCTGTAAAACATTCTACACCTTCAGTTTAAAAAAAAAAAAAAAAATCTATCTTCTTCATGAAGGGACATTTAGCTAATGGAATTATAACTCCTTGCCTTGGCTCATGCGTTCTACTTGCTAAGTGAAGCTCTCACAGAAATCCAGGCAGCATTTACAGGGCTTTTAACTCCAAAAAGCCAAACCCTGGGTAGGCCCACTAATACCCATCACATTTTATTTTCATGCACTTCCATTTACGTGTGCAAATACCCATATTTGCTCATGGAAATTGCACAGGCAAGCAGATGTTAATTTAGAAAAAGGACAGCCCTATTTGGCATGCATTGATGCATGAAGAAACACATGCTTTCAGAACATGAGGATTTTCCAATCTCTGGGCAGTTCAAAAACAGAAAAAAAAAATAATGTTCATGTAAACATGGTGAGTGAATTAACAAATAGTAAGTGTGCATTTGAAGAAGCCTGATAAATGTTAGCATCACTGCATTATTTTATATCCATGTTATTCTAACTCAATTACATAATTTACTATAATTTTTGATGCTTTGAACAACAGTCTTAACTAAGCCAAGGACAAGAACTAACTATGGTATTTCTACTTTAGCTCCTAGTACCATTCTTCCTGTCTGTAGAAACAGAGGGTCTCTGGTGAATACATGCATGTCAATGCCTTTGCTTTTTGCTTGGCTGAAAGATTTGGTTGCGAAAACCAAGTCCTCCTGCATCTGTTCTCTAATGATTTTTGCTAATTCAAAGGAATGTAGCTATAATCTTCAAAGGCTCACTCCTAGTGGCTGCTACCAGCTAGATCCCACTCCCTAAAAACAGAACTTCCCAAAACAGTGTCACTGGCTGAGGAAAATAAAAAGCACTCAAAATACAAGCATGTGAGGGGCATTTCTGGTTCAAACTGTAACAGGAGATCTTCCCACTATAGCTTAACTATAGTGGGTTCTACTCTGGAACTCCTATAGAATTCTTATCATAAGAGATCAATTGACAGAGAGGGAATTTGCTGAGTGACTCTGGTTGATATGTCCCCAGAATCTCCAATCTCTTCCATTGTCCTTAGTATTTTTATTAGATTAATCTTCTCAAACCTGGCAATGTCTTCATTTAAACTGAGTTGTCTACTAGAAAGATCCACAGTGCTACACACACACACACACACACACACACACAATATAACTAAGATCCTTTGGAGGTTTTAGTGGCTGTTTAGTCTAAACTAACTCATGTTTTTGGTATGATGGTAGAAGCATCAGCATAAGAATTTGTAGAAGAATGTTGCATTTTGCAAGTCTTTTACTTTTGATCTAGATAAAAAGGAAAAGGCAAGGAGAGAGAGAGAGAGAGAGAGAGCGAGAGTGAGTGAGAGAGAGAGAGAGAGAGAGAGAGAGAGAGAGAGAGAGAAATAGATATATAAAATGGTTGAGCAAATAAACAAGTGTTAGAGACCATATCAGGATCAGCATTTGCAAACGACTTACATCACCATGCTGTTAAAAGAATCATTAGACATTAAAACATCTAATTAAATAAGAGAATGAACATAACAGAAATGAAAATATTGAAAAATTAGAAAGGGGGAAGAAGAAATAAGACAAAGGAAAGCTATGAAAAGTGTATCAATACTTCCTTAATAAGCTATTTTCTCAAGTTTTACAACAAGAATACAAAATAGTCATAATTCTGTTTTGTAATTGAGGTTCAAAAGAAAGCACAAATTGGTTAATTATTGGACATCCTAGATTAAGAAAGACTAAAATGGGAAATGAAAACAAATGATAAAAGAATACCAAATTTAGAATTATCTACAAAAATAATCTAAGCTAGCAATCTATAAATTTTAGCTCCTTTATAAGGTACTATAATTATCTATCTAGATGCTAATGAGTAATTCCTAATGGTGACAAACCACTTTTTTAAAACTGAATTTCATATAAAAGCAGTAAAAAGAAATTGTCTTTTTATGTTTTACTTGTTATGCTTAAGTTAAAGAATAACTTTATATAATTATGACTGTGTATTTATAAACTATATAATCATATAATATATATGTACTATAATCTGCACTGCAGCCATTTCAAGTTTATAGTAAAGGAAACTAGAGTTATTTTGAATAAGAAAAATTCATTCAAGTTTCAATGAAGTGTACTTGTATATATGTGTTTTCATAACGTCTGTAACACAGATATGTGACTTAGCTCAGATTGAAAGTCAATATGGCTCTGTGATAGAATGCATTTTTATATGCATAAGGCCCTGAGTTCCATCCCCAGTAACAAAAAAAAAATTTTAATTTTTGGACTAGCACAAGAAAACTTGACTAATAAATATTTGTGCACAACAGGAAAGCTATTGTCACATGAGAAAATGTTTTCTGACTAAATACAAAGCTCCTAATTAAATTATGTTATTATCTAATTTTGCAACCATTAACTAGTACATAGTAATATAACATTTAAAATATTTATAAGTTTACCAGCTTAACAGATACATAAATGTAGGAGTATCACTTCTGATGAAAAAATTTGAAATGTGAAATAGACTTAACCATGTTGAGTTAGTTATTTGTATACACTGTTTATAACATATTTTTTCTATTTTGTAATTCCTCATAGTTTAATACTCAGTTTTTATTGACCTTGTTGATTCTGTGTTTATCTAAAAATTGCTTTAAATAATCTCTGAACAAATTCTTTTTGTAGTAATAGACTCCCAAATAACCTAATTATTATAGTCTAACTATTCCATATGTTTATTAAGAGGTCACTGTCCTGTTAGTAAACATTTAAATTTTTAACAGGGTAATTTGCTCATAATACAATATTATCTTTGCTGCTTTTCACCTGAAACAAAGTCAGCATAGGTCAGAGGTTAATGCCAGTCAAGATGAATCGTGAGTTAACATTAGCTAAGCTATAGAGTCTCAGGTCCAGGAGCAGCTGCCCTCTGCTCTCTGTGTCTATCTTTGTAGTAAAGTTACAGCGGTAACAATCCTAATTAGTTGTAGGACTGGTTATGACCAAGATCTGTCCTATTCCTTTTTTCTTCATTAGACACAAAGCACACTAGATTCTCTATGCTTTACAAGGTAAATTACCTTACATTCCCTTACTTGCCAAGATGCTACCTTACTTTTCAGGCACTGGCAGCATTAGCTCATAGTAGATGTGAAACTGATGAGAAATGAATCAAACATAGTCCTGCTTTCTAAAATTCGAGATAAAGTCATTGGATTGAAAGCTCTTCATGCCTTTAATCCTAGTACTCAGGAGTAAGCAATCAGTGGATCTCTATGAATACAAGGCCAACCTGGTCTACATAGTGAGCCTCAACCCAGCCAAGGACACATAGTAAGATTCTGTCTCCAAAAAAAAAAAAAAAGTCTATTTTGTTCTCTCTGATTCTTTTCTAAAGTTATGAAAATAATATGAAGGAATTTAAATAATAAAATATTACATTTCATCCCCTTTTATCGAGAATTATCATTTAACAAATACTATACTTCTATACCAATATTTTTAATATAGGTTTCAAAGTTTTGCTTTCAAAATAAATGTGAAAACATTACAGTATTTTTTTTCAAGAAAATTCCAGCTATCCTACAAATGAGGCATTTTCTCTACACTGTATAAATAAAATTGAAAGGGGGCCATGTATTTTAACATTTTCCATTAGCAAAAATGCATCAAATAAGGAAATCTCCATTGTTTAGCTCCAGGATCAACACATGAACTTTATATGAAAAACTAAAGAATCCAAAAAACAAAGGGATTAAAAAGACCAAAGGTTATGACAGTAGCAGGGGTGAGGGGAGGGGCTTAGGCCAGGGGGAGCTCTAGGCTGGCGGGAGAGTAGCTTTACCAGGTAGGAGACATCCAGAAAATTCTGAAAACATTCATTAAGTGTTGTCTCCTCTGGCCTCAAATGTCACCAACCTGGAGCATCGTGGAGGGACTCCAGGCTCAGAATCTTCACCTAAGAGAGATCTGGCTGACCTGTACACTGTCTTTCTGAAGGTAGATCTCAGGGCGGTTGTCCTACCATCACTAAATGAATGGCATTTTTATTTTGTTTTTTATTATTATAAACAAAGAAGTCACACTTTCTATCCTTGTATATCCTTATTCAAGGTCCCTTCCCCCTCCCACCATATCAGGTCATTCTCTCTTCTCCACATCTCCCCATCCCCGCCATGGGCAGGCGGTCCCAAGGTCCCACGGTCCCAATATTGCTTAGTTCAGCCTCCACTCATGGCAAATCCAGTTTTCTCCCCCTATTTATACTGTTATTTCCTAAGAGTAAGACTGGAAATCTGCTTTCTGACTTAAAAAAAATGCAAGTTCTCTTTAAAAGTTACCTTGCTTGGCAGACACGTATATGTAGTTCCAGCAAATCTACTTAACTGTGCTATTTGGAGATTCATAAAAGTTGAATAAGTCAAATTTGCTCTGTATTTTATTCCTCAATCAAACTTCAGGCTTGTTTTACTTCTCCTGTTTTAATGTGTTTAAAGAATAGGGAACTATTAGGTCTTTCCCTCTCTACTCTAAGAACTTCGTAAATAAAAAAGGAAACAAACATTTTCTAGATTTTTCCACATTCTTGTCCTCTAGGCAAAATTTACTGTGTCTTACAGCCTGCATAGGAAGTGTAATCACCCAAATATAATAAAGAGAAATGGCAAAACTATTTCCTTCCACAAGACACTTAGAGAAACAGAAACACATGCTCCACGGGTTTTATTCAAAAGAAGCTTCTAAAATTAAAATTAGTTGCACTCTGGGTAGAAAATTTGTGTATGCCTAGTTTGAGACAATAGAGATTCCCTATTAGAAGACAAAATATGAGCTCAAAACAAAGTGTCATTCATGATCCATATTTTTGGGGGGTTTATGCAGAAAATAAAGAAAATGAAAACAGCATATACTTAGTACCAAGTACTTAATTGTGACATTTGAAAACTCAATCTTACCCAGGACAGGAAGCTGAACTGGAAAGTTTTTATTTTTCCTTCCTTATTTCCTTCTCCCCTCCCTGGCTTCTTTCCTCCCTCTTTCCTTTCCTTTCCCCCCACCTCTGGCTCCCTCCCTCGCTCCCTCCCTTCCTCCCTCCATTAGGGTTTAGCCTGCATATAATAAAATAGAGGAAATGATGAACTGACATCTGCACCTGTGTCAACAACACAATCTAGCACTTCTCATCTAAAGTTCAAATGGTTCTGCTTTCTTTCCCACAAGAGAGACCAAGAAAACCCAAGCTCTGTGAGCTGCAGGAGGGAGAAATGCAGTGAACTAAAGCCCATGCTCTGTGAGCTGCAGGAGGGAGAAATGCAGTGAACTAAAGCCCATGCTCTGTGAGCTGCAGGAGGGAGAAATGCAGTGAACTAAAGCCCATGCTCTGTGAGCTGCAGGAGGGAGAAATGCAGTGAACTAAAGCCCATGCTCTGTGAGCTGCA